>JAGFNQ010000440.1:680856-896820 GCA_024364735.1 Boesenbergia rotunda
AATAAACAATGAGTTTCATAACTGAACAAACATTTATTTTCATAACTGAACAAACATTCAGTTTCATAACTGAACTCACACAATAAAGATTATATATCAAAAGCACTAAGCAACTCACAACCATAATTACATAACATTCAGCAACTCTCCATAACATTCAGTTTCATAACTCTCTCATGTTTTCCATATTTCAACAACAAAACATCCACTTTCCATAACATTCAGCAACTCACAACCATAATTACATAGGCTAAAGGTGATGAAGATGAGAATATTTGCAGATACACCAACTTACAACAAATATACGTTTTCCACCAAAATTCATAATCACATGAGATTAGAAAAGTCTACTTCTTCATAATTCCATTTTCATCTGACAGAATAATTGCTGCCATGTGTGCCCGATACGCATCCATCTTTACCTTTTTTCGTAATTCCATATTTCATCATCATCAAGCGCTAGACACTCAATCCACAAACAAGTAAAAACACCACAATCGAGTGTCTCGCCTTGGTGACGGCACTTTGTTTTCATTACTGTTATTTTACCAAGGTCAAAGCCTGAGAAATTTTTCATGTATCTAGCCAAAAATTCAGCCTGCAAATATTTATTCAGCTGTGAAATTTAAGTTTTAAGAGTTATTGAAATACAAATGATGAAACTTACAAAAACTTTGGCTGTCCCGAAAGCAGCTGGATGTGGCTTGGAGTTCATGGTCTTGAATTTGCCTTCTCTTGTTGAATAGAATAATAGATACCAATGCCATCCATAGTTCAAGGGAAAAATAATATATCTGCATCTTGTAAATAAATCTTCATTGAGATGTTTTAATTGATTCCTTGTCACTGAAGTAAGTTTTCCAACAAATTCTTCATACTCTCCCTTCCGCAGCAATCGATTACTCCTATGTCCTTCCAATTTATGAAGGACTTCTCTCTACATGTAGAAATAGAGTCATATTTCTCATTGTAAACAAAAATTAAAGATTTCATTTGTAAGGTCAAAGAACACCACAAACCTGAACACCCATGTCCATGCCAAAAATTTCAAACCCTTTCTTGACACTTTGCTTTTTCATTATTCTCATGTAACAATCAATAATTTCGGATCCAACTGGATTACGAAATATGAATTCACAGAATTGGAGGCCATCAAGGACCACATCATCTTCCTCCCACACAACCACACTGTAAATTTGAAAATTTATATAATATTTCACTATAAAGGACTAATATTCTAGAAAAGGAAACATGTACAAGATTAACATACTCTAACTTATCTCGAGAAAGATATTCTGTTACCATCTCTCGCTCTTCATCAGTTGCTTCTTCATATCCACAAAAATTTCTCGTTTCTCTATATTTATTCATCACATCCGCAACAGCATCCCTTCCAATTGTAGCAACATCTATAGTCTTCTCTCCCTATGTAGATAGATTTAAGAACACAAGAATAAAATAGAAACACGGTTAACAATAAATAAATAAAATTAACTCTATTTTACCGTTTCCAGCACTATTGGGTCTACAATTGATGCTAACACTTCTTTGCCTGCCTTCCTCCTACGTTTAGGTGTTGTACTCGGCGGCGTAACATATATTTCACTCTTTTTTTCTTCATTCTGTCTGCCCTTGTCCTAACCGTCATTGCAATAGAGGACACAAATTGCTTTACTATATTCTTTTCAACCGGCACTTCAACAAACTCAGCCATTTCACCTTCAATGGAGTCTTTAACTTCAACTCTCTTGTTGTATTCTGACCCACTGATATCATCAGTCTGTGGATGTAGCTCACCAACAAACTCTTTCTCCATTGCTTCAGATTTGGCCCAACTTGTGCCAGCAATCAATCCACCACATTTAACACATTCTGAGCCCTGAAAAAATTACAAGATTCTTGTAGCAAATAAATATTTTCTCAACTTCATTTAACAAAATACTTATTTAATGATAATATTACCGAAAAACTTGCTCGCCTATGATGAAACAGTATATCTTCATCCGAAAATGGTACAATGGATAACACCTTTTCACAATTAAAATTAAAAGGTCACTACAATTCATCATATTTGAGTATGTCTACTATAAAATATGAACTTACTTTACTATAGTCAATGGAATTCAATAACCTCTCCGCTAAATCAGGTTTGTTAGGTATCTTACTTTCCCCCCAACGGAACAACCTGGGAAAAATATGTAGCGAACGTACTACTCCAAGAGAAGGTATTCTTTCATATACCCATCCCTAAATAAATAAATTTATTAGTATAACAGAACAAAACATAATAAAAGCATACTAAAAATACTCACCATCAATTCAACAGTTGAACCATCTAAATACTTCTTTCTGCTAACATCACCCTTTCCAATATATTTGAAAATTTGATTGCTCAAAAATCTATAAGCCGCATCTCCCCACGAATAATCAAAGAAGGTGGTCAGGTCATCAATGTATGGCATAATGAATCGAGGTGTTGAGTAGTTGGCCACAGGAAAAATGATACAATTAAACACTAAACAAATAAACATCCGAACAAAATCATCCACATCTGAGTTACTCTCTGATCCAGCTAAAGAGGATAGTCTATCATAGATTGCACTTCTGGTCACGTTGCCAACTTTCCCAGAGAAATACTGAGCAACAAATTTAGACTCCAAATTCACATCTAAATCAACTGGTTGCCCTGCATAACGTAAGCCAAGAACAATGGAAAACTCTGGTGATGTAAAGGGAACAACAATATTTTCACCAAACACAAATGAATGAGATTGCAACTGAAATCTTTTTAAAATTATATCAACTCTGGAGCTGCTGATCGCCAATTTGGGCATCTTAAGCCATATACCAAATGGAGTGTTTTGAATACTCTCCTTTTGCTTATCAGTCATTTTCGGTCCCACTTCATCCATCACAGCTCTAAAAAAAGTAGGTGAACACCGAAACTGAGTTTTTTGCCCACTGTTAACCTCTTTAGCATCTTTGTTATTCTTTGCTTCTTTCTTAGTCTTCACCATCTTTGATTCTGTTCAACCCTTACTCAAAATATCCAACACAATTTTAATATTTAGACCATAAAGTAAACTGAAAATTAATCAAGTAAACATTTGCCTACTTACAAACAATAAACATTCAATTTAATAATAATAGAAAAAATTTAATATCATCATTAAACATGAACAATTGCCTATTTATCTATAGAAATGGCAATTGCCTATTTACCTTCCTCTCACCACTTATCTATAATCAAGGAATTCTTAAATTTTTAAAGAATGATGCAAATAGTATTGATAAATTGAAATCTCATAGGAATAGTAACAATATACTCATAATAGGGCGAAGTTGTACTTAATCAATCACTAATCTTTGTTTAAACGATTAGGGAAATAAGAAAGATGATAATTAGAGAGTTCCGACTAATAGATAAAAAATCTACAAAAAAATGCCTGGCTTCAACTCTATCTCCGGCGACAAAGCTTGATTCAGTCTTCTCGTGGTGGGTTGATGGATCTACACGGCTATAATCTTGCTTCACATTGTCTCAGGAAGAAATGGGGGAGAGGAAAATGGTCGACTTGCCTTGATTTCGCTGATTAGGGTTTACGAGATTAAGTCGTCAAGAAATTTGGGAAGAAGGAAACGCCGGAGAGGAAGCTGGCTTGATTTCGCCGATGAAGGACGCCGAGAATGTGTCGTCAAGAACTCACGGGAGAAGGAAATTGAGGAGAGGAAGCTGGCTTGATTTCGCCGGTGAAGGACGCCGAGATTGTGTCGGGAAAAAAACAGGGGAAAACGAAGCTGCGGGAGAAGAAATGCGGGAAAATCAAAAGCGGGAAAAGTAAGAAGGGTATATTAGTAAATTTATGTATTGGAGAGTTAAAACTAAAAAATAGGGAGTTAAAACTTATGTTTCCTTACCTGGGGAGCGGACACAAAGGCAACTTTTGGAATAGGGATTTATCTCTAATTTACCGATAAAAACTACAAAGAATTCACAAAAATATATAAATCAGCACAAGCATAATTCAGCAATAGATGAAAGAATATTGCATATTAGAAAAGTAATATCTATTTATGCCATAAAGGAGAACTTGCCCTTGTTCATCTTATTTGTCGCAATGATACATCAAGTTGTTCAACTTCCTTGATATTGAGTGGCTCCAAATCCTCACCTAATAAATTTCTGAAATCAAAGCGATCTTATTGAGAAACAATATTGAAAATGGTAAGACCATAATCATGTTCTTTTATATATGTTTGCATAAGAAATATGTATTTTCATAACTAAGCTCATAGTATTCCTCCACCTTTGGGATTGTTGCAAAGCTTCAACACGCGCGTGCCTTAAGTTTCAAATACTCCTGTTGGCTACTCTGTTTGCCAATACAAATATAAGCTTGCATGTTATAGATTCAAAAGATAACTAAAAGTTAGAAAATAAGAATAGATCAACTAAAATAAAGCAAAACCTTGGGAAGAGATTAAAGAATATGGCCAGTGGCCAGTTAATGGATGCTTCAATCTGACACAAAAATGGATTCGGGTACCTAAATAAATAAATATATAATAAAAGTATAACAAAAGCTAGCTAGCATCGAATTAATCTCAATTAATAAGTAAAAAAATATCCTCATTTGCATTAATATTACGTTAAATAACAATAACCCATAGAATAGTTTAATATTTTATATTTATGGTATGCTCAATATAGGATAGATCATGAACCTGACTTAAAATGCACCCTTTCTTTTTCTTTTTTTTGACTTAAAATGCACTTATATTAATATAAACTACCTTGCTTGGCTTAAACATGAGAGATTTTATAAGAGTCCAATTTGAACAAATCTGTTATGCTTCGCGTCGCCTCGTACGTGACGCGCTGCGTATGCATGGAAATATCAATATTAACCAGATTATTAGATCCGTTTTGTTAACTAAATATTATTCTCAATGCTATATCGCCTTCTCTTATAATCTAATCAATTTAATTCATGCCAGTATAAAGTATATTGATTGTTTAAGAAAATATCCTATACTACCTTATAATTGAGATTTGAACCCTAAATACTTAGGTAAAGTATATATTGAATACCTTCCCATTGAACTATACCCAGGAGTAATGTGTTGTTCCTTCATATGTCACAAAAGATAGACTCGCTCTGTCCCTCACTATAAGAAAATAGGACTTCAAAAATAAAATTTTAAAATGAAAATAAAATCTATTTTAAATTTTAATAAATTATAAACGGATTTGTTAGGGTCCTAGCACTTGAGGATAAGAAAACAAGGATGCAAAAGGTTGTTTCTTTTTCACAAGTATCTCCTGGTTGTTTCATTTTCACAAGTGATGCCACTTTATATATCCAAGCTATTGCTCTTCACTTGATGTAGCAGGTTAGTCATTGATGAAGTTTGGAGACTTCTCCCTTCAGGATTAAGATGGGGTTTTCCAGTGCTTTTCTATGTTTCTTACTCTCTTACTGTGTCAAGGCTGAAGCAGAAGTTGAAAGATTAGATCAGCTTAAAGCAAGCAAGATGATCGAGGCATACCGTTGATATACGACGGAGTTTACACCATATTAAGATAGGAAAGGGACGAGATAAAACGAAGACAGATGATACTCTTTGTCTAGTTCTAATCCTTATATGTGAACATTCAAAACACAAAGTTCATAATTCAATAACAGGAACAAAAGCGCATTCCTGAACGACAGCTAGTAGTCACCGAACAAGTAATTGTGTCTGATTCAAGGCCAACTCCAGCTCGATCACTCGGTCCAAGAAATGGAACGCCTAATCGGCGATCTTCCCTCAACAACTCTACATCAATGAGCTAGACTAGCAGCTCCAGGGAACTACATTGTGTTGGATCGAGGTGGACCGACGAGAGAGGGTAAATTGTCGCTGTAAAATAAAAAAAAAAATTTATACGACTCACAAAGACTTCAGATTAATTGAAATAATAAAATAAATGAATATAAACTAATTAAACTAGTAAAAGGCTACGACACATAAATTTATTTGGTTGTAACCTAAATGATTGCTAATCCAAGACGGTTGAAGTTCATTATGAAAATCTCCTTTTGGCAGAGAAGTCTTTTACAAACTTTTAAACATAAGAAATTAGAAAACAAGAATCAATTTGTAAGTAGTTGATGGATGATTTGGAACTGAATTCTGGGGGCCTATTTATAATCCCGGTTAGTTCTATCTGTTTGTTGACATAACATTATAAGAGTGCCCGAGTGCTTGAGGGTGCTTGACGCGTGACTTGGGTGTTATCCGGTACGTAACGATTGCAAACGGCTAGCTAGGTGGATAAAATAGGCTCTCAGGTGCCTGTATGCACAGGGGCGCCCGAGTGCTTCGGTGCTCCTATGCATACAGGCGCCCGAGAGCCCGGGCACCCCTATGCATATGGGTGTCTGAGTCAGGTTTGGTTAGTAGCTTGCTGACCAATCTCAGTGGGTCTTCTTGGGTGATTTCTGACCAACCGGAGTTAGGCTCACCCGAACCCGACTCCGACTTTTTACCCCTCAAGCGCCCTTCCTTTCGGCTTTTCGTCCCTCAGACGTCGCACACGTCCTTCTCGTTCCACCAGTGTACTCTTCCGCAGCTTCATCGTCCCTTAGATGCACTGAGCCCGTCGGCTCACTTTCCTGTGCAATCCTTCTCGTCTACAACATCTTACGCTCGACTTCCTTCGCTCCTAAATTCCTGCACACATAGACAGAGAGATCAAAATTACAACAGAACTTAACCTAATTTGATTAATCACATCAAAATCAACCGGGACACCAACACATTGTCATTTCAAAGGAGGATGTAGCTTCACAAATTTCATGAGTATGTATGTTTAATTCTTATTAATGTAATACAAGTTGATCAAACCACTGTTAATGATGATGCATATAAGCAACATGATACAACACCTGATTAGTTATATTACCTATGATTGTAGAAAAATGATTTGGGACAAGAAGTTGATGAATTTGAGATTTTTGAACGAATGCATAAAAGAAAGTAATGTACTGGAGAGTTTGTGGACAACAAATTGGCACGAGTTAGTGTAAGTAAACATAATTCATTAATATTTTATTATCTCTATTAACTCTTACTTGCTTGTGCTCATATTTATTAAACTAATATAAACTATTTTTATATAGACAGGAACAATATAAAGAGAGACAAAATATTGATCATCACTCTACTCAATCATCATTCAATTTACAATCATGGTATGAATTTGGACGCAATCAACACTTTAGAAGATCATACAATGGAAGTTCCAATGAAATACGCTTCAATGAGAAGAACAAAGAATTATCTCAAGAAATTGAAGACATGCGTGCTAAAAGCAAGAGAATTGAGGAAGAAATTATTGAAAGCAAAAATAAATTAGAACTCATTATCATGGAAAATAGGCAAAGGGAGAAACAACTTATCGAAGAAAGTAGACAAAGAGAAGAAAATCGAAAGAAAATTGTTCGGAAAATGATTCAAGAGTCGGAATATGCAAATTATTTATATCCAGGAGGATCTAGTCCCGTAAGCATTGTGATAGACAAAATAAAGATTAAATTACTTTATCTTTGATTAATGGATAAATATATTTGGATGATATGAATATTTATCTATTTCAATGCTAATTGTAGAATACTTTTACATTGACAAGTAATTGTTTTAAAACACAATTAGAAACAATTTTTTTTAAAAAAAAATT
Source organism: Boesenbergia rotunda (assembly GCA_024364735.1). NCBI lineage: Eukaryota > Viridiplantae > Streptophyta > Magnoliopsida > Zingiberales > Zingiberaceae > Boesenbergia > Boesenbergia rotunda. The sequence continues at coordinate 688,580 of JAGFNQ010000440.1, forward strand.
AATTACATTTGATCAAATTATAAATAGATTCATAAATACTTTTACAATCCGTTTTTAAAATTAAAGATGAAAATATTTCCGTTTCAAATTTAGCCACGGGGCTTTCAGTAACGGATTTTTGAAACGGAATATTCCGTCTCAAATATTCATTAGAAACAAAAGATGACTTTCAGAGAAGGAATTTTTCGTCTCTGAAACCCTGTTTTCTTGTAGTGCCTCACCCTAAGTGTCCCCAATCATTGCCTCCGCAATGAGATGAAGAGAGTAAATTAAGGTAATCGAGTGACCTTTTTACCATATGTTTGGGAGAATGTGAGGGAAGGATAAGTAAAGGGAAGATAATTTTTATTTTTATGTTTATTTTTTATTCTAATTAAAGCATTTAATTAAATTAAATAAATTAAATTATGTATTTAATATTTTTTACCACTTAGTACAATATTCATAAGTTTATTATTAAAATGATTCTAATTAAAGTAAACATCATGGTGGTGAGTAAGATATACCTAAATAATTAATTCTAAATACTAGCTCTTATAATAAATTTTAAAATAACATGCTAAATTAATAAATTAATTAAATTATATTATAACTAAAAGACACCTTCTATAATAAACACTAAAATCATAGTAAAGACTAACTTAACAAAATTCAAGAACAAATTATACTTGAAGATGAGACGTCGAGAACAAAAACAATAACCTACTAATAAATAAATCATATCTAAAATCAATTACAATATTTCAAAAATAAATAAAACAATATATATAGGCAGCGACCGCCAGGGGCCGGCAGCTCCCGACAGTGGTCTGCAAGGGTCGCCAGCGACCGACAGCAGTCGACAATGCCCTATAACGGTCGGTTGCAACCCGCAAGGGTCGGTAGCAGCCCGCAAGGGTCGGTAGCGGCTGAACACGGTCGGGAAGGGCCGGTAGTGCACGACAATGGCTGCCTAGGGCCAGCAGTGCCCGCCAGCAGTCACCAGGAGCCAACAGCGACCGATGGCAGCCCGTAAGTGTCGAATTTAGCTTGTCGCGCCTCGCTAATGGCCAGGTGGCCAGATCTGGCCGATCGTGCCCTGTCGTGGCCAGGTGACCACATCTGGCAAGACGTGAGGGCCAGATCTGGTCGGCTGCGGTGGCCAGATTTGGCCGGTTGCGGCCACGGCTAGGCGGCCAGATCTGGCAGGGCGCACCCTGACAGTGGCCATGCGGCTAGATTTGACAGACCATGGCGACCAGATCGGGTCGGCCGTGGCAACCAGATCTGGTCGGCCGCGATGGACAAATCTGGTCGATCGCGGCCCGGCCATGTCTAGGCGGCCAGATATGACTAGCGAGGACCACCTGAGGGCTGCGCCAGCAACTCGCCCACAGCTATGCAGCTAAATCTAGCTTGCCGATTGTAGCTCGGTCAGAGATAACACAGGGGAAAATTAAAAAAAAAACACTTATCGGAGGAGAACGAGAGCAGCAAGAGGCGGCCGAATTGCGGAGGAGCTCGAGCTAGCGTGTGTGAGGAGAAAGATTAGGGCTAAGCCCTAATTTTATTTGTTATTTTCCGATAGAATGTTAATTACATCTGAAATTTCAGACGGAAATATCTATTCTGATAAAAATTTCTGACGAAATTAATATTTCATTAGAAATTTCTAATGGAATATTAATTTTGTCAGCATTTTCGTTGGTATTTAATATTTTTATTGTAGTGTACTATTTTGTAGGTATAGGAAATATATATAGAATGCTTATTTGATTATAAATAGCACATTTAAGAATATATTTTTGTAAATACATACACAATTGTAAAGCCTTAAAGTTCGATATTCATTACATATAATATTTATAGTTATTATATAAATGAATGAGAACCTGTTAAGTTTTAAATACTTTTCATAGTAATTATTTACCAAACATTTAGTTACGGCAAGGAGAAAATAAAAAAATAAAGGGTTTTTTTTGGCCAGTATTGTTAAGGGCATGAACCTATAATCAATATTTTATCTTGAAAGTCAAGATAAATACCATTAAACATAAGTTGAAATACTAATTACATAAATTATAATATTCTTATTAAATTATAGTTTTGTACTGCATATGGTTTAGATGTTCAAAGTAAACATAGGGAACAATTAGTGCGTAAATAAATAGTTCAACAAAACTTATAATGCCTATATTTGCTTGAATCTCCCTCGATATCGTATTTACCTCTGGTGCCCCATAGTTACACTTTTTGTATCTCTACAATGTCTTCAACATGCTACAAAAGTAATAAAATAATTCCATTAATTAGAATATTAAATAATATGAAAATATCATTATAAACATGGACGGAATCTATTAAAGTGTATATATATATATATATATATATATATATTGACGACAAATCGAAATTAATGTTTTGACGATAAATCGAAATTCAATTCCAAATACGACAAATGATAGATAAATACAATAGAAACAATTAGGTGCTAGAATTACCTGGAACGGAAAACATCATTGAGTCCATGATTTCCTATGAGAGAATTCAAGCGGCAGAGAGTAACTCCTCCTATCACCCCGTCAATTACAAAAAAAAATTGTGTCGTTTCAATGGGGCAACAGCCACTTTATATTAGGGTTAGGAGTAGGGGCCTTTGCAGATTAGAAAAAAAATGGGTCAAACCTTTCCATTATAGCTAAGCCCAATAACAATAATCAAAACAACACCATATCCACATAATTTGACATCTAATTAATCTAGAATATAATCAAAATTATAACTTAATTATTTATGCTAGTCCATGACATAAAATATCCAGTATACTCCCACTTGGACAGCATAAATAAATGCATTATGATATACCAGATTAATCAACAATATGTGGCCACAACAAGATGCCAAAATAAACCAACACAAACCACAAAAAAAAGGTCCAAAATAGAACTACAAGCATCCAAACAATGCAGAAAATCACACTCGAAGGAATAATGATATCATGCATCACACGACACTTATATCCAATGACCTAACAACAAAGTGGAATATGGATAAATGAGAAAGCACAACAAAATGACATGTCAAAATTTGAACAAAAGTGTTATTCCCAACAAATGGCCCAAGCATCTGCCCAAGATACCATATGATAACTACAAGATTGAGACTGAGTCCAAAATGTCTCCATAATATGCCATCACAATACACACACACACAACAATAATTATAATAATAAAAAACTGTACAGAATAATCATATGGCAAATAAAAATAGCAACAATAGCTATTTATTTGAACAATGTCTCAAATATTACGAGTATGAAGTCATAACAAAATATAAACATAAACTCCCACTAATCCAAAATATCAAAAGACCTCAATACACCCATACGGGTCACATGGTCAACAAAGGCTTTAACATTTATGCCTTTTGTTAGGGGATCAGCAACATTTAGCTCTGTAGGGATATACTTAACAATAGTTTTAAACTCTTGGATCTTCTCTCTTGCAAACATAAACTTTGTCTCAAAGTGTTTTATCCTCTTTGAGCTCTTATTATTAGGAGAGAAACTCACCACAACAGAGTTATCACAATATATAGTAAGAGGTCTAGAGATACTCTCCACAAAATCAAACTCAGCAATAAAGTTTCTCAACCATATCGCTTGACGTGTGGCCTCATAACAAGCTATATACTCTGCTTCCATGGTTGATGTAGCTGTAAGAGTCTGTTTGACACTCTTCCAAGAAATAGCTCCTCCAGCTAACATGAATACATAACCTGATGTGGACTTATGATCATCTGGGCAACCACCATAATCAGAATCAGAATAACCTGTTACCTCAAGATGATTTGATCTCCTATATGTGATCATGTAAGTTTTGGTACCTTTCAGATACCTCAAAACGCGTTTTACGACCTGCCAATGTGCCACACCAGGTTTACTTAAGTATCTCCCAAGTACACCAACAACAAAAGCAATATCAGGACGTGTACAAACTTGAGCATACATATGGCTGCCAACAGCGGAAGAATATGGAATTTTCTTCATATTTTTCATTTCGCTTTCAGTTTGAGGACACTGATCATTAGACAACTTCTCACCCTTTTGAATCGGTGCAACACAATGCTTACAAGATTGCATATTGAACCGGTACAGGAATCTATCAATATATCCTTGTTGAGACAAACCAAGGATACCACGACATCTATCACGATGAATCTCAATACCCAAAACAAAAAATGCATCACCAAGGTCTTTCATATCAAAATGAGTCGTAAGCATATGTTTAGTCTCATTCAGAAAACTCACATCATTACTAGCCAAAAGGATGTCATCAACATAAAGAACAAGAATAACAAATTTTCTCCCACTCTTTTTTAGATAAATGCACTGATCAATTGTATTTTCTTCAAAACCAAGAGAACTTATAATATGATCAAACTTTAAGTACCACTGTCTAGAAGCTTGTTTTAAACCATAAATAGATCTTTTCAATTTGTAAACCATGTGCTCTTTACCACTTTAAACAAAACCATCAGGTTGATCCATATAGACATCCTCAAATAAATCACCATTCAAGAATGTTGTCTTAACATCCATTTGATGAAGCTCTAAATCAAAATGAGCAACTAAGACCATCACAACACGAAAAGAGTCTTTAGTAGAGACAGGAGAGAACGTCTCTTTATAATCTATGCCTTCTCTCTGGTTATACCCTTTAGTAACAAGTCTGGCCTTGTACCTCTCTATCTCTCCTTTAGCATCACATTTGGTCTTAAAAACCCATTTACAACCAACAGATTTGCAACCTTCGGGCAATACTACCAAATCCCAAACATCATTCTTTCGCATAGAAGCTAATTCATCTTCCACAGCAACCAACCACTGTGAACTGTGAGAATCAGAAATGGCTTCATGGAAAGTAATAGTGTCAGAATCCCCAACACAAGTAAACTCATGTTCCTGCAAATAAAGAACATAATCTTTGAATCTAGTAGACCCAGTAGATGTGGGAACACGTTGAGATCGCCTCAATTGATGCATAATAACATCAGGATTCTGAACATCATAGTCAACATGCATATCAACATTAGCATCAACAATGGGATCAGTGACTTCATCATGAGTGGTAATGACTGGCATAAATTCAGGCAAAGGAGCAATAGGTACAGGAATATTGACATACTCTTCTCTGAAGTTAACTACACGCGGCTCCTAAGTTGCAACATGTTCTAAATCGCTTTCAAAATAGATAGCACGGTCAGATTCAACAACTCTAGTGGTATGAGTTGGACAATAAAATCTAGAACCCCTAGATCCAACACAATATCCTACAAAAAAACCCACTAATCGTCTTAGGATCAAGCTTCTTTATTTCTGGATTGTAGACCTTGAATTCTGACTTATAGCCCCAGACACGAAAATGCTTCAAAGTAGGCCTTCTCCCTGACATAAGTTCATATGGGGTCCTTGGAACTGACTTACTTGGCACATGATTTAAAATATAAGCTGTTGTCTTTAAGGCTTCTCCCCATAGAAAATCAGGAAGACTTGAATGGCTAAACATACATCTAACCATCTCCATGAGAGTACGATTTCGTCTTTCAGCAACACCATTTTGCTGCGAAATACCAGACATAATATACTGTGCCTCAATACCACAATCCTGTAAAAACCTTGCAAAAGGACCAGGATTCCTGTCAGTTTCATCATACCTTCCATAAAATTCGCCACCTCTATCAGATCTAACACTCTTAACCTGTGTGCCAAATTTCAACTCAACGACAGCTTTAAAAGTCTTAAAAGCATCTAAAGAGTCTGATTTTTTACGCAACAAATCAATCCAGCCAAACCTTGAAAAATCATCAATAAAAGTAATGAAATATCTATATCCCCCCAAAGCAATGGGAGTAATTGGCCCACAGATATCTGTAAAAATCAACTGCAGTATCCCATCACTTCTAACAACTCTATTCTTTCTAACTCCAGCAGCAAGCTTCCCTTTCACACAATCAACACAAGTGTCAAAATCTGAGAAGTCCACACTATGAAGAATATTCTCCTTGATCAATCTCTCCATCCGTTCTCGAGATATATGTCTCAATCTCTTATGCCACAACATAGAAGAGTTCTCAATAACTTTTCCACGTTTTTGCCCAACAACATTAGTAACATTGGTATGACGTGTTTCAATAGAAAAAGGATCAAGATTCAACATATACATGTCATTCAACTTGACACCATAACCAACAATAGTATATTCATAATATAAAATAATTTTATTAGATCCAAAATGGAAAGAGTAACCACAATCATCCAAAACGGAAACTGAAATTAAATTCCTTCTCATAGAAGGTACACAAACAGTGTCTTGCAAAACCAACTCATGTCCACTACTTAATTTCAAAGCAACTACTCCTATGTGCTCTACTTTGACATTCATTCCATTTCCAACTGCAACAGGCACCTCCCCTTTATTTGGTCTTCTCTTGGTTTTGAGCTCCTGCATAGATTTCGTAATATGAATTGTCGTACCAGAGTCTAACCACCAAGTATGAGAAGGTACATCTACAAGATTAGATTCAAAGCATACTAGAGCACGATGAATACCTTGCTTTTGCTTTTGCTTCATCTCTAACCACTTCTTAAACTTAAAACAGTCAGATTGTTTGTGCCCGAATACATCACAAAACTTGCAAATGCCATTAAATCTCTTTTTAATACTAGATGATTTACCATCTTCATGAACTGAGGAAGGTCCTGATTTATCACTCCACTTCTTCTTGAATTGAGGCTTGTTACTCTTCCTCTTAAAATATTTCTTCTTTTGCTCATGACTCTTATGAGAAACCAACTGAACAACTTGTCCCTTACCCTTTCTCATATTTTGCTCCTCCTGACTAAGAATGGCTACAAGCTCATCAATAGACCACTCCTCCTTTTGTGAATTATAGGAAGTTTTAAGAACATCAAATTCAGAAGGAAGAGAGTCTAATACTTGCCAGACCAAAAAATCACTTCCTAATTCCACTTTCATGGATTTCAACTTGTTGTACCAATTGGTGAGCTTCATGGCATGCTTGCGCACACTCGATACACCATCATATCTAGTTTTTGTCAGTAATGAAAAATAGGTGACCTTTTCTGTCTTGTCAAATTTCTTGAATTTCTTTCCCACAGACACAAGCAACTCTTTAGCACTGTTGTCTCAGGAACATTATCTTTGATGGTCTTGTCCATAGTGAACTTCATAGTCATCAGACACACTTTATTAGAATGAGCCAACTTATCATGTTTTGTTATAACAGCAGCGGAAGACTCAGGTGTGGGAACTTCAGGCTCATTCTCAGTAAGGACAGCATCAATGTTAGAAATAGCAAGGAACAACTTAACAAAGTCAACCCAGTCCTCATAATTAGTTTCATTCAATTTTGGTAAAGAGTTCATACTCATAGGCAAAGCTGAAATTTGTGCATTAATGGAAGATTTGTTATCAAGCATATCCAACAAAAGAAATAGAGCTTATGACCACAATAAAATTATCTCATGCAAAAGCAATCCCGCCGAAGGGTCCCGAATTACAATGCATAAAATAACTCCCATATCACAGAAAATAATTATATTCTTAAAGCTAATATCGAGAGGATATTGAGAACTTTAAAATATAATTATCAATCATTAGGAACTATATCAATAAAGACAAACCGATAGGGTAGGTGCATTATCAAAATAATTCTTAACGCCACATTAATAATAATAATTTTTCAATAATAGTATTGTATCATAATCTGTCCCGCGAAGGCAAGCTCACTACTATGAAAAATACCCAAAATAGTACCAAATGGTCTAAAATTAGCATACCTCAGAAATATATCATAAAATTTCATAATAGCAATATGACATATCATAATAATCAAAATATGTACAAAAAAAATAATTTAGACATAATTTGGAGAGCACCAAAGCAATTTATGTAATAAAAAATGAATAATGCTTAATTCTGATCTCTAGAAAATGAATAAAATTCATCAAAAAAATGTTTTTTCTTAAATTAAAAAAAAACTTAAAATCCAAATGAATAAGTATTTTATCTCTCTCAATTTTCATCCAAATCGATTTTAATGGCTCGGTCAATGTTCAAAAAAAAAAGTCATGAGAGAATATTGGATTAACATAGCCATGTACAGGAAAAACGTTAACACATGCTTAGCCTTTAAAATCGATTAACACCTGCTGTCTTTAAGACTTGACCGATTTTAATGGTTCTGATATAAACATTATGCTTAGCCTTCATAATATTGGATAAAAAAAATCGATTTTAATTCGGACTATATTGGATGAAAATTCATGATTTTGATTTTGATGTCAGTAGATGTGAAATTTTATACTCCACGAAGGGCTTAATGAATTCGAAAAAAAAAACTTAACACCTGATTTAAACAGTAAATTCACTGTCGTATCAGAATTAGATAGGCTCTGATACCATTTGACGACAAATTGAAATCCAATGTTTTGACAACAAATCAAAATCCAATTCCAAATACGACAAATGATAGATAAATACAATAGATACAATTAGGTGCTAGAATTATCTAGAGCGGAAGATATTATTGAGTCCATGATTTCCTATGAGAGAATTCAAGCGGCAGAGAGTAACTCCTCCTATCACCCCGTCAATTACAAAAAAAACTGTGTCGTTTCAATGGGGCAACAACCACTTTATATTAGGGTTAGGAGTAGGGGTCTCTGCAGATTAGAAAAAAAATGGGCCAAGCCTTCCCATTATAGCTAAGCCCAATAACAATAACCAAAACAACACCATATCCACATAATTTGGCATCTAATTAATCTAGAATATAATCAAAATTATAGCTTAATTATTTATACTAGTCCACGACATAAAATATCCAGCATATATATATATGACACGTAGAGGAGAGAAGCTATGTGTCAAGATCCATCGAGCAGGGGATGATTCGCCCGGACTCCCGAGACTACCTCGGGCTAGCATGCTCCCGAGACCCCCTTGGGACCAGAGAAGCTTTCGGGCAAGTACATTCCCGAGACCCTCTCGGCATTGTATGAGCCCAAGACCTTCCTGAGAAGAGAGGCTCCCGAGCTTCCGGGAGAGGAAACTCCCGAGACCCCCTCGGGAGAGCGGAGCCCCTAAAAGGGTATAAGCCCGATAATCTAACCCCATTGATGATTGCCCTTTCTCATTCAGGAAAGGTGGTGGGTAATTATTGTTATTTATATACGATGATTAAGGCTCAATAATCGCTTTAGTCGTTACCTAGAGGTTATCAGGTAACTGTCAAATACGGGACGTGGGGAGGAACGTGGGGACAGGGGGGATCGCTGCCTCAGGTATATAAGGTACTCAAACTCCACAGGTAAAGGGGTTGGACTAATCTGACTCACAATTTCTTACTAGTTCTTCTCCATCTCTATAAGAAAGCACTTACTTGAGCATCGGAGTGGGCTCCGTACGAAATTCTCCGACATGTTCCCATTAACGCTCGTGTTACTCTCGCAGGGTAAACGTTCCTTCCTTTCCGTCACCATCCTGGTGGGCTGGAATCTGGTGATCAGTCGTCCGCGTCGACTCCTTCCGGAACAAGTTTGGCGCCGTCTGTGAGAAGTTACAAATCACAACACCAGAAGAAGCACCATGATGGCGGACTCAGAAAGGCAGCCCATCATCTTGACAAAGGAAGAATTGGATCGTCTTGTAGCCAATGTCGTCTAAGGAGCACTCGAACAACATCAGATTGAGCAAGCCGCATCACCGCGAGCGGCTTCGGGACAAGCCGAGATCCCTAGAATCTCCTCATCTCACCATCACGACCAGCGATCTGTCTCGCCCCCGGTGGGGCATGCGGTGATACCTCCGGCGCATCGGCAGGAGTCCCTGGGAGATTTGAAGAAAATTAATTCTTCCACCTCCAGCGTCCTTCAGAAAGAAGAAGGTGGGGGAAAGGGGGAAGGACCTAAGACTTTACAGAAGACACCTTCCATCCCTTTCTCACTTGGCATCATAGAGGACCCCATGCCGAAGCAGCTTCGGGGTCCTGGGATTGCCGACTATGACGGGAAGACTGACCCGGAAGACTACGTCTACAAATTTGAGAATGCAACACTTCTGCAGTAGTACACTGATGGTGTAAAGTGCCGGGTGTTCTTGAACACCCTCGCAGGGGCCGCCTAGCGGTGGTTCCAAAGGCTGCCCCAGGGTTGTATCAACTCCTTCATGGAGTTTAGAACCACCTTCCTGCACCACTTCGCCAGCAGCTGGCGATATCAGAAGATGACACTCAACCTCTTCGCCCTCAAGCAGAAGGCAAAGGAACTGCTGAAGGATTACATCCAGCGATTCAATCGGGTAGCATAGGATGTGCCAACCGCAACATCGGAGATCCTGGTCGGCGCTTTCATGCAGGGCCTCTCCGAAGGTGACTTCTTCCGATCGTTGGTGAAGAAGCCGTCCACTAACTTCGATGACTTGCTAGGATGCTCAGTCAAGCATGCCAACGTCGAGGAAGTGCAGCACGCCCACCGTAAAGAACCAGCCGGAGTAGCTACCCCAACCACGATTCGATCGGAGAGATGGGAACCCTCGGCACCTGCCCGAGCAATGGACTCTTGAGCAGGAAAAGATCATTGGCTGGTAAGAAAAGGCTCGTGGAAACGGTGGGCACTCAAAAGCTAGAGCCACCGAGGAGGTACTGTGATTTCCATGGCAGTACCACGCACTCCACTGAAGAGTGTAATGCCTTGAAGAAAAGGGTGATGCGAGAAGCAGATAACAACCCCTGGAAGCATTGGAAGAAAGCGGGATACCGCCTGAGGTCCCCGCGAAGGAGTCCTTCTCCTAGGGAGCGTCCATCTAGAGAAGAGGAAGCCAGGCGACCATCCCGATCACACTCCAGGGGGATAAGCCGGGAGGTGGCACCCCGACGATCCCTCTCCCCTGAGCGGGATCCCCGGAAGGGCAAGGCCCCTGTACGAGGTCCACCTGTGAGCCATGTAGGGGTAATTTCTGGAGGTCCTACTTGGGGAGATTTGAACCGGGCAAGGAAGGCTCATACTCGATGGCTGGAGAATTACACCATCGGGATGAGTAGTAGCCAGCGTCAGGGTCCCACTATCTCCTTCGGCCCTGAAGACATGGAAGAAGTGGAAGCTCCCCATGAAGACGCTCTGGTAATTCTGGCATGTATTGCAAATTATGAAGTTAAACGGATTTTCATGAATACAGGTAGTTCTGTGAACATCCTGTACAAGGCGGCCCTAGATCAAATGCAGATCGATGAGAACGAGCTACGCCCAGTCTCCATGCCACTCTTCGGCTTCACGGGGTACCGGGTGCAGCCGATCGGGCAGATCACCCTCTCCCTGACCTTGGGAAGCGACATGTTGGAGAGGACGAGGAGGACCCCCTTCTTAGTTGTTGACGCCCCCTCATCCTACAATGCAATCTTGGGACACCCAGCACTCAACCAATTCCAGGAAGTGGTCTCGGTGTACCACCAGAAGATCATGTTCCCAGTGGGGGATCAGGTGGCCTGGTCAAAGGAGATCAGTTAGTGTCTCGGCGATGCTACAACGGGGAAGTCAGATCTGAATCCCAGAAGGACCTGAAGCCTCATAAGGCTTTACAAATTGACCTGGCCAACCCCTGGGAGGAGGAAGGACCTTGGGAAGAAAGGAGGGAGGTTGAAAGCGAAGAAGTTCGGATTCACCCTCAACAACGGGGGGCGGGGGGGGGGGGGGTCACGAGGATTGCTGCTGACCTCGCTCCAGAACTAAGAAGCCGTCTGATCGACTATTGCAGAGCCACCGGGACATATTTGCCTGGCCCACTAAGGAGATTAAGGGTGTCCCCCCAGCTTTGGCCATGCATCACTTGCATGTGATCCCAGGGGCTCGGCCGGTGAAGCAGAGACAAAGACATTTTGCGCCCGAGCAGGATAAGGTTATCAGGGACGAGGTCAACAAGTTGCTGAAAGCTGGTCACATAAGAGAAGTTCAATTCCCAACTTGGTCGGCTAATGTAGTACTTATCCCTAAGCCCGGGGGTAAATGGCGGTTGTGTATTGACTTTCGAGATCTAAATAAAGCTTGCCCTAAAGACTGCTACCCTCTGCCTCGTATAAATAGACTGGTGGATTCCACTTCTGCTTATGAGTTCATTTCCATATTAGATGTCTACCAGGGGTATCACCAAGTACCTCTCGCGGCAGAGGACCCAGAGAAAGTTAGCTTCGTGTCGGCGGATGGAACATACTGTTACAATGTCATGCCTTTCAGGTTACGTAATACTGGGGCAACCTACCAGCGTATGATAGACAAGGTCTTCCAGCATCAGATCGGGAGAAACATTGAAGTCTATGTGGATGATATTTTGGTCAAGACTGGCAAGGGGAAGGATATGATCGTTGACCTCAAAGTGACCTTTGCCACCTTGAGAGCCAATCGACTCAAGTTGAATCCGGTCAAGTGTCTATTTGGAGTAAAGAGTGGTCGATTCCTAGGCTACATGGTGACAGAGAGGGGGATCGAAGCCAACACAGATAAAGTGAAGGTTATTCTTGACATGTCCTCTCCTTGCAACTTCAAGGAGGTATAGAGGCTGAACAACAAGATTATAGCCTTATGCAGATTTATCTCCAATTCGGCCGACCGAACCCTGCCCTTACTCAAAATTCTGAGGAAGGTAGTCAAATTTGACTGGGATGACCAATGTGAGAAGGTGTTTGCAGATTTGAAAGTCTACCTGACCGAGCTCCCCGTCCTCTACAAGCCAGTGGAAGGGGAGTCATTATTTGTCTACCTGTCGGGGGCTGAGCAAGCGGTGGGCTCTACACTTATCTGAGAGGAAGGCACGCTAAAGTACCCGGTCTACTTCTTCGTGTTGACTTATCCTGAACGATCAAGGTGACCGATCAGGGCTCTCTCTGATCATCTCACAGACTGATGAGCTCTGATTTATGACTAAATTGATATTGTCTTATGATTTCTTACTTGACATATGATGCATATATATTGTCGCCATGATACATTTATGGTATATATCTCTCATATGCAATTCAAAAATTATCCTTCATTTTATTTTGGGTTTGGGGAGAGACCCTCGTTTAAGGGGGAGTTGTTAAAACTTAATAACCATACCCTTTTCGATGTTTGACAGAGGGGGAGAGAATGGTTGATTAAGTTTAGGCCTTATTACAAATTGTAGGGGTGAGAACTTTGATCCCCTTGCGATAATGGAAATTTGTCTTCTATTGATCTCTAATTCCTAAACTTAAAGCGGGTTGTCAAACAACAAAAAGGGGGAGATTGTTGATGCAGTCTGACTCAATTGTTGTTTTGGTGTTGACACCGATTTAAGTTTGGTTGAGTAAATTCGTGTCAAACCTCGGTGAGTGAAGCCGGGTCCTAGTGAGTAAAACCGGTGATGAAAATCCTGGTGAGTGAAGTCGGGTCCCAGTGAGTGAATCCGGGTGATGGAAACCCCGGTGAGTGAAGCCGGGTCCCGGTGAGTGAAGTCGACTGATAGAAACCCCGGTGAGTGAAGCTGGGTCCTAGTGAGTGAAGTCGGGTGATGAAAACTCCGGTGAGTGAAGCCGGGCCCTGGTGAGTGAAGCCAGGTGACGGAAATCCCGGTGAGTGAAGTCAGGTCCTAGCGAGTGAAGCTAGGTGAAGGAAACCCCGGTGAGTGAAGCCGGGTCCTAGCGAGTGAAGCTAGGTGACCGAACCCCTGGCGAATGAAGCCAGGTCCTAGTGAGTGATGCTAGGTTGAATGAAGTCCCGGTGAGTGAAGCTGGGCACGAAATCTTGGTCCGGGGGACTGAACATTTAGTGTACTGGTCGGAGAGGGCACGTGAGCTCTTTCTCCGGGACTAGAATGAGTCAGAGAAGGCTAAAGAGTCTGTTCTCTGACTTAGGGTAGAATTGGTCGGAGCTGGATCGGTCTGGAGACCGATCAGGGAGTTAGCACTAACTCCTGGTTGTGGATCGGTCTGGTGACCGATCCAGGGTGTCTGATCGTTCTGGTGAACGATCAGAAAGAGAACAGTGTTGAGGCAATCTGTGGTCCGAAGTGACCAAGTGTTTTGATGTTTGGGCAAAGGGTTTAAGTTAGGTTTACCCTTGTGTTCTTATATGTGTATATTGAGTGTGCAGGTTGTACAGGTTACACATATGGACTTGACTGGACGGCCTCGGTACGGTGAAGGGTGGCATGGAGACAAGCTGGAGGCTTGTGTGCACCCGAGTGACCTTGGAGAGCAGGGACGATGAGCTGAGAGGCAAGGACTTCGAGGCATGCGTGAAGGATGACATGGAGGCAAGCTGGAGGCTTGCGTGCATCCGAGGGACGGAAGCCGAAGATGAAGAGGGCGCGAAGGCAACAGTCGAGGCTGTGGATGAGGAGTCGGTCGAGTCGTGAGGGTACGAGTGTTGTGCGATTGTACTCTGGAAAGTCCTAGGGTTCGAGTGCGGAGTGGAATGTACTCAGGAAGGAAAACCCTAGGTCAGTGAGTAGGGCAGTCTACTGATAAAACTCACAGAAGGGTTCTGGCCTGGGACCAGTTGACTGCCCTTGGGGCAGTCGACTGGTAGATGGCTGGTGAGTTGGCTGAGAATTTGAACGTTGGGGTGCAACGGTCGAATTTCAGTGGCACCAGTCAACTGCCCTGGGGGCAGTCGACTGGTAGCGAGGGTTTTAGCCCGAGTCTTATTTAAAGAGGACTTCGTGGTGGCTGAGATTCTCGACGAATCTTGTCTTAGTTAAAGGCAAGATAGTAGTCTTTGTGCTCAAGTCTTCAAAAGGTGTTGTGGTGAGATTTCTCCACCCACAAGGAGCGACGAGGGCTAGCTGGAGGTTATCCGGGGATTGATCCACAGACGGATTCTTGGATTAGTCACCCGTCCGGGGTGGATACCAAGTAAAACCTGATTTGTTAGCATTGTTCTTATTGTTAGCTTATTTTATTTGTATTTTCGTTGCGCTAACAATTTTGTAGAGAAAATGAGAAGAAACGCTATTCACCCCCTCTAGCAGACACGATCGATCCATCAAACAGAATGTTTCTATTTGGCTTCTAATCGTTCTGGTGAATGATCAGGGAGAGAACAGAAACATTCTGTGTGATTTCTGTTTGGCTTCTGATCGTCTGGTGAACGATCAGAGAAGAGATCAGTAGCCTTCGGAGAAAACCTTGATCGGTCAGTGTGACCGATCAAGGGCCTCCTAGACCGATCAAGATGGATCTTGATCAGTCCAGAGGTGACCTGATCGGTCACTGTGACCGATCAGGGCACAACCTGATCGGTCAGGTGACCGATCAGGCCAGGAACTCGTAGAGAGCTGGAGGAAACTCCAGCAAGGTGGTGGATCAGTCCGGTGATCGATCCACGATCCCTGATCGGTCAGTATGACTGATCAAGGAGTCACTGGATCGATTAGGAGGTGACCTGATCGATCAGGGTCTTCACTGATCGGTTGGGTGACCGATCAGTGTATGATAACTTTAATTTGAATTTGTTGTCAGATTTCTGATTTTACTCTGATCACTTCTGATTTCTCTACCGCCTTACTGATTTACTTTTGATTTGCTGTGCTAAGCATCTGTTGAGTGTGCAGGTAAGCAGGGATGACTCAAATGAAGAAGGAGGGTCAACTGGAGACTTTCGCTTCGTCAGGTTTGTCCGTTTTCCCTTCGCAGGATTCAACGGCTTCTAGCGCGGGCTGGCAACTGTCTGGCGAGGCTAACGACTGACCTGAGGCTCGGCTGAAGAGGGCTCAGTGGAGGTCAGTGGGTTGGTGGCGGAGGTTGTTGCAAACGCTCCTGTGAGCTGCAGACGCGCCTGGAGGTGACCTGTTGATGAGCAGAAACTTAAAAGGTGGCAAGCGAAGTGGAGAGGGAATCTCGAGCAAACTCTGATCTTTTGAATATCTGTAACTTGAGCACTTGGAAGTAGAGGAGAGCTTTGCGAGTCGATCAACAAGCAGACACGAAGAGCTGAGGGTTCTTGCGTGAGAGTTGTGCTGGGTTAAGCTCGGTGAAGTGTTTCCTTCTATGCGTTCTTTATGCTCACACTTTGTAAGCATGTTCTTTGTCTCTGTGCTTATTTTCATATCATTCAACTATCTGTGGAGAGGTTTCTCCACCGAGAAGGAGACTGTGATATCCGGATTTTCGAAGCTTGATCTGCCAACGATCAAGAAATCTCCCACCTCACGGGCACGCCAAGAAGTAGGGACAAGTTATCCCCGAACCTTGTACATCTTTGAGTTAGAGTTTGTTATTTCTGTTTTTCTGTTTATATTTCTATTTCTGTCTTTCTACTTGTACTCTTCCGCTGCTAACCCTCGAGTGCAGAAAGATCAAAGAAACGAGAAATTTGAGTGTCTGGCTATTCACACCTCCCTCTCTAGCCATCCAAGGTCCAACAATTCGGACACCTCCTGAAGGATGCGGAGACGCGTTACACCGCGATGGAAAAGCTGGCCTACGCCCTGGTCTTAATGGCCCAGAGGCTCAGGCCATATATTTCAGCACATCCCATTGTGGTCCTCACCAACAGTCCGCTGGGAAGAGTTCTCACCAATCCGGAAGCCTCAGGTCGATTAATCAAGTGGACAGAGGAGTTGAGCGAGTACAGAATTGAGTACCAGCCCCGTACTGCTATCAAGGCACAGTCCCTCTCGGATTTCATGCTCGAATCTATCCCGAAGCCCAAAGTTGAAGGGGTTTGGAAGATCTATGTCGACGGGTCCTCCAACAACAGGCATAGTGGGGTGGGAGTTCTAATGGTTTTCCCCCGAGGGGATACATTACACCTATCTATTCGACTCCACTTCAGAGCCACCATCAACGAGGTCGAATACGAAGCAATCTTAATAGGCTTGCAAGTAGCCAAGAATGTGGGAGTAGCTCGGGTGATTGTACATTCAGACTCTCAGCTTGTGGCACAGTAAATAAAGGGCGACTTCAAAATAAAGTGTGAATGCCTGCAGAGGTATGTAGCCCTCTATGAGCAGCTAAAAGCCTCCTTCATGGAGGTTACTCTGCAAAAGATCTCCTGGGCAGACAATGTCAAAGCAGATGAATTGGCCAAGTTAGCTAGCTCCATCTCAGCCTGACAGTTGGACGAACCTAGTACCACTGAAGTGATAGTGGCTCAGATTGAAGTGGAAGCTGAAGGTCAGGACATTCCAGATTGGAGACATCCGTATGTGGAGTTCCTATGCAAAGGAGATGTCCCGACTGGAGGTCAAGGAAGCTGATTATTCCACCGCCGGGCTGCCAGGTTCAATCTAGTTGGAGATTAACTCTACAGAAGAGCCTTTGCCCGACCACTCTTCAAATGTGTTGGTCCAGAAGAAATAGACTATGTGATGCGAGAAGTGCATGAAGGTATATGCAGAGGCCACATTGGGGGAAGGTCTCCGTCGAGAAAGATTATCCTGACAGGGTACTTCTGGCCCACTCTACAGGCTGACACTATCAAGTTCGTGGCAGGATGCGAGGCCTGCCAGAGACATCAGCATATGACTCATCGACCGACCGAGCCTTTGTGAGTCTCCACAGTGTCCTACCCGTTGATCAGTGGGGAATGGACATTGTAGGCCCATTTCCCCTCGGACCTCATCAAAAGAAGTTCCTGTTAGTTCTTGTGGATTATTTCTCCAAATGGGTGGATGTTGAGCCCCTAGCACACATCACAGAAGCAGCCATGATGAAGTTCCTATGGAAGGATATCGTCTGCAGATACGGTATCCCTCACAAGCTGGTGTCAGATAACGGAAGGCAGTTCTTTGGGCACAAACTCAAAAAATGGTGTGAGGGACTAAGTATTCGCCAGACTTTCACGTCAGTCGCATATCCTCAGGGCAATGGCCAAGCTGAGGTTGTCAACTGAGAAATCCTTAGAGGACTCGAGATAAAGCTAGATCACGTCAGAGGCAGCTGGGTCGAAGAGCTCCCCAGTATTTTGTGGTCCCATCGCACCACTCCACGAGAAGGAACAGGCCAAAGTCCCTTTTAGCTAGTATATAGAGCTGAGTTCGTGATCCCAGTGGAAGTAGGCAAGGAGTCCATCCGACGACAGCACTATAACAAAGAGGGCAATGATCAAGTGCGACTGATCGATCTAGATCTCGTGTCGGAAGTCCGTGATAAAGCAGCTTCTCAGCTTGAAGCGTATCGACAGCGTATGCAACAAGCCTATAATCGCCAAGTGATTGCCCGCAGCTTTGAAGTTTGAGACAAGGTATGGAGAAGAATCAAGCCTGTGGGTGACCCTGGGAAGTTGGAGGCACAATGGGGAGGACCTTATGTCATCACCCGAAAGCTCACAGGAGGCGGTTACTATTTGGAGGACGACAAGAGCAAGAGGCTGGAGAGACCTTGGCATGCCAACCATATCCGACCCTATCGTACTCGATGAGATTTGAGATGGTCAATTATATTTGTATTCTCATTGGCGTTATTTTGCAGTTTCATTGATTGAAGAAGCAAATGAGATATCTCTCAAAGAACCTCCTAAAATACTTGCCTCTAAAAACCTACTACCTCGCGGTGCTGAGGATGCCCAAGGTGAGTAGGCTTGGTCGTGGTGCTGCAGATGCCCAATCATGAGCTGATTAAAACCCTACTACCTCGTGGTGTTGTGGATGCCCGAGGTGAGTAGGCCTGGTCGTGGTGCTGTGGATGCTCGACCAGGAGCTGATTAAAACCCTACTACCTTGCGGTGTTGTGAATGTCCGAGGTGAGTAGGCCTGGTCGCGGTGCTACAGATGCTCGAGGTGAGTAGGCCTGTTTATTGTGCGACCGATGCCCAGTCATCCTCGATGGGCTTGGGACCCCTGTGTTCGGAGCGGGGCTATTAGCTCTTGACCCTTAGTTAGGAACAAAATGATCCTACCTCTGAGGGGCGTCCAAGGGCATAAAGGGGTCGATTGCCACAAGAAACCCTAACATAAAAGAAAACAAAAAGGACTCTCAACATACAAAGGGAGGAAAAGAAAAAGGGTTCCATTAAAGATTTTAGGTTACATCTGGTAGCTACAAGCTAAAGTAGCAGAAGTAAGGGCAATGATGCGTGATGGCTATGACTCCTCCGTCGGGTCGAGGCTTGTTTCAGCCTGAGCCCCTAGCCTGAACTGTTTGGCTTCATCCGGAACCTACCTTGCAGTTGCAAGCACCCCAGGGTATTAGGAAGGGACACTTGTGTTTCATGTTCGTTGGCTCACCACCCTACTTCCCGGGCGAAAGTAGAACCCTAGTTCTTGTTGCTTTGTTACTCTTCAGGTAGGAGAAGAGTGTGTGTCCTTCAACTTCGTTGCCTAATCTTCATTGCCCCTCGGGCCGAAGTCTTGTTCTTCCACCTCCACGCTCCTTAGGTCGGCAACAGACATAACATAAGGAGCTTAAAGTGCCCGATGAAACAATGTAATGCAAACATACTTTCCATTTCAAATAAGGGATTACACCAGGAGGTCAAAGTAGGAAAGTACATAAATATAGAAGTAAAAGATATGTAGCTCAGGCTAGGAGAATGCTCCTATAACTCTTTGTCTTCAGGAGGAAGCTCATCCCAAGCACGGTTGATGCTCAAGAGGCTCAGGTCAGCGTCAGCCTTCAGGAGTTGGGCCCTCTGGATCTGGTGGATGGCACCATTAAAGCCCTGCTGCAGACGCTTCATGACTTGCCCGACCAAAATATCACTTAACTCGTCAGACTCCAGGAACCTGGCCTTGAAGGCCGCCTCAGTCTCTTTTGGCCGAGATGCCTCAGCAGCCTTGAAAGCTTGTAGTTCAACCTTGACTGCCTCTTTTGCCATCCTCAGCTGAGCCAACTCGGAAGATCTTTTGTCCTGGTCTTCCAAGATCTCCTTGAGCTTCTTTGAGGCGGTCGAAGCTTCTGATCGGGCCTAGGTGGCATCCTCCTAGAGCTCAGTTAAGTGATCAGTCGTTACCATGATATCTGCCTCTTTCTGAGCCAGCTGGTGGACTTGGTTTTTGATGCGCTCGTTTAGTTTTTCGGTTGAGGTTTCCAGGAGTTTAACATCCCCCGACAGCTTTTTCTCTTTTGCCTGGAGTTGGTCCCACTCCAGGGCCATCTTGAGTAAGTCTTCTGAAAGCGCCACTGCTCGAACGGACACCAACCTCTCCTTATGACAGGAGCTGTTAAGATCCAACTCTAGGGCCAGTAGGGTATTCTGTTGGTGCTTCACCTTCACCCGGAGTGCTCTATTGACCTCTAATTGTAGGAGCCCCTCTCGACGGGCGTGGTCGGCGTCAGCCTCCCCCCTCAGTGCATGGCGGGTCAGAGACTCAACCTCTCGCCACGAGTACAAATGACGGCCGGCGGTGAGGCAGTGCTGAGTAGCCTGTTACAGCGCGGAGAAGTTAAAGTATATAAAGCAGAATAAGCTATGAAAGCAGAAGCCCTTACCTTTAGGAGAGACTCATGGAGATTGGTTAGGGGGTTGACCGTGGTGCGCCCAGGGGGTGAAGAGTCTTTGGGGGGTAGAAGACGCTGGACGGCGGGAGCTCCCGATGGCACTGCGGAAGGACCAGAGACATCCTCGTCGGAGCTGGAGGCCCCCTCGGAGGGACAACCCTCAGCAGGTACATCCTTGAATTGAATTGGGGGAAGGGATCCTGAATGGGAGGCCACCTTCAACGCTGCCTCGAGCTTCTTGTGTAGGCACTCCAGCCTCATTCAAGGCTCAGTAGGCACTGCGCTCTTCTCTTTGGTAGCCTTGACAGAAACTTTGGAAGGATCGGTCGCAGGAGAGTTGGCAGTCTGACCCCCTGTCTCTGTGGTAGTCTTCTGTTTGTAATGTTGAGACAGGGGGATGGTGTCCTCGTCGTCAGGCACGGGGATGCCCTCCTCTAGAATGGAGGGAAGCTTACTGCCGTCGAAGCGACGTAGTCTCTTCCACTTTGACGGACGGTCCTCGTGGCGTTTCCTCTTGGGCTGCCCTGATGGTTTGGGCTGCTGGATATAAGTGAGAGGCAAAGACATCGCCCCCCCCCCCCTCGGCCATGACAAGAGGCAGGGGGGCCTCCCGGGCGACATTGATCTCTTGGGGGATGGGTGATTCCGAAGCCCCTTGGTCGGCAGCAGGCTCGGTCTTGGCTGGTGCCTCCATCGGCTCCAGTGTTAGAGGCTCGCCGGCCGATTTCGCGGCTGCCTCTGAAGTTTTGGAGGAGGAAATTTCCGTGATAGGAAGGGTCGGGGGAGGCACCAGGGCCTCCTTGTTGGCTTCATTTCATTTGATGAGCCGGTTCATTGCCCTCGACAACATGATATCCTCTGCGATAAACAAGCAAGGTAACATCAGTTAGCATTAATGGGCATTTACAAAAATGATAAACTTACCAAGGTTGGGGCTGATGCTGGTGACTTTAGGGCTGAGGCCCGCTCGGTACATCAGCACATCACAGTGCACCAGGCCCGGGTCGCTGAACTTTATACCCAATAGAAGACTCCTAGTCCGCTGGTATGTTTGGTCCTGCTGGAAGTCCCCTAGCTCTAGTGAATTGGGCAGATCTTCCCTCCAGCGAAGGGGGCTGAAAGGGAGTTGGGGCAACCGAAGGAAGAAGAATCTCTCTTTCCATCCTTTATGGGAAGACAGAAGTCCACCTAAGAACCTATGGCCAAGACGTGCCGTAAAACTAAAGGCCCCTCTAGAACCAGTAGGAACGAAGAACAGATGGAAGCAACGGGGGTAAGGCCTTCGGCTACTCCTGGTCGGGCATACTCGGCACCACACCCAAGTCTATTAATCTCGGGCATCCTCGGCACCACGAGACAGTAGCGGCTTAGGCTACTTCCGGTCAGGCATCCTCGGCACGTCGACCAGGTCCACACATCTTGGGCATCCTCAGTGCCATGAGATGGTAAGATCTTCACCTGCTCCTGGCGTGGCATCCTTGGCATCAGGCCAGGTCTACTCGTCTCGGGCATCCTCGCACCACGAGACGGTAGAGGCTTAGGCTATTCCTGGTCGGGCATCCTCGGCACCATGACCAGGTCCACACATCTCGGGCATCCTCGGCGCCACGAGATGGTAGGGGCTTCACCTACTCCTGGCCGGGCATCCTCGACACCAGACCAGGTCTACTCGTCTCGAGCATCATCGGCACCAGAAAAGGTAGATGTTTAGACTACTCTGGTTGGGCATCCTCAGCACATGACCAGATCCACACATCTCGGGCATCCTCGGCACCACAGATGGTAGGGGCTTCACTTACTCCTGGCCGGGCATCCTCGGCACCTCAGCCAGGTCTACTTGTCTCAGGCATCCTTGGCGCCATGAGATGGTAGAGGTTTAGGCTACTCCTGGTCAGGCATCCTCGGCACCACGACTAGGTTCACACATCTCGGGCATCCTCGGCACCACGAGATGGTAGGGGCTTCACTTGCTCCTAACTGGGTATCCTCAGCACCACGACCAGGTCTACTTGTCTCGGGCATCCTCGGCACCACGAGACGGTAGAGATTTAGGTTACTCTTGGTCGGGTATCCTCGGCACCACGACCAGGTTCACACATCTTGGGCATCCTCGACACCACGAGATGGTAAGAGCTTTGCCTTCTCCTGACCGAGCATCCTCAGCACCACGGCTAGGTCTACTCGTCTTGGGCATCCTTGGCACCATGAGACAGTAGAGATTTAAGCTACTCCTAGTCAAGCATCCTTGGCACCACGACCAAGTCTATACATCTCGGGTATCCTCGGCACCTCGAGATGGTAAGATCTTCATCTGCTCCTGGCCGGGCATCCTCAGCACCACGACCAGGTCTACTCATTTCAGGCATCCTCGGCATCATGAGACAGTAGAAATTTAGGCTACTCCTGGTCGGGCATCCTTGGCACCACGACCAGGTCTACACATCTCGGACATCCTTGGCACCACGACCAGGTCTATACATCTCGGGCATCCTCGGCACCACGCGATAGTAGGGGCTTCGCCTGCTCTTGGTTGGGCATCCTCAGCACCACGACCAGGTCCACTTATCTAGGTCATCCTTGGCACCACGAGATGGTAGAGTCTTCAATTGCTCCTACTTGGGCATTCATGGCACCACGACTAGGTTCACTCATCTCGAGCATACTCGACGCCACGAGATAGTAGAGTCTTCAAGATTTTGCATCGGGTCTTGATGAGACATTTTGCCTTTTTTTCTTTCATTACTGAAACTGCAAAGCAGTACAAACATGCATACAAACACATATATATTTCTCACATGACTCACCGAGTACGATATGGCTGGAGGTGATTTGCATGTCATGGCCTATTCAGCTTTTTGCCTTCGTCATCTTGTAGATAATAGCTGCCTCCAGTGAGCTTTTTGATAACGATGTAAGGTCTACTCCATTGCGGCTCGAGCTTTCCGGGGTCACCGACCGACTTGATTCTTTTCCAGACCTTATTTCTAACTTGGAATGTTCGGGTGATCACTCGGTGATTGTACGCTTGCTGCATACACTGCCGATATGCAACTAGTCGGGTAGTCGCCTTGTCTCGCACCTCTGTGACCACGTCCAGATCGATCAGTCATTCCTGATCATTGTCTTCATTGCTGTAGTGTTGTTGTCGGACGGACTCATCGCCTATCTTCACCAGAATTACCGCTTCCGCTCCATACACCAGATTGAAAGGACTCTAACCTGTTCCTTCTTTGGGAGTGGTGCGGTACGACCATAGGATGCTCGGAAGTTCTTCAACCCAACTTTCTCCGACGTGGCCCAACTTTATCTTGAGCCCCCTAATAATCTCCCGGTTGACTACTTCTGCTTGGTCATTACTTTGGGGATATGCAACTAAAGTGAAGGTTTGGTGAATACCCAGTCCTTCAGACCACTCTTTGAGTTTGTGCCTTGCGAATTGTCTGTCATTATCCGACACCAACTTATAAGGAATGTCATACCTGCAGACTATATCCTTCCACAGGATTTTCATCACGGCAGCCTCTGTGATGTGCGTCAAGGGTTCAACTTTAACCCATTTGGAGAAGTAGTCGACCAGCACTAACAGGAACTTCTTCTGTTGAGGCCCGATTGGAAAAGGGCCTACAATGTCCATTCCCTACTGGTCGAAGGTGCAGGAAACAATGGAGGCTCGAAGTAGTTCAGTCGGGCGATGAGTGATATGTTGATGCTTTTGATAGGCTTCGCATCCGGTTATAAATTTGACGGCATCTGCTTGCAACGTGGGCCAAAAGTACCCATCCAAGATAATCTTCCTAGCCATCGATCTTCCCACGATATGGCTTCCACATATACCTTTGTGAATTTCTCGCGTGATGTAGTCAACTTCCTCTGGACCAATACACTTGAGTAAAGGTCGGGCAAAGACTCTTTTATATAATTGATCCTCGACCAGCGTAAACTTGGCAGCCCTACGATGAAAAGTTGTTAGTAGGAGCCCTAGAGCCAATTATGTGATGATTGACTAGGGACATTTTGTATCATATTCTATAATTAATAAGACATGATTGGATATTATACTTACTATGTATTTGTGCCAAATAACTAAGTATAATAATATCCTTGGGTAGTAGGTTCTTATCTACATCATATCGATTGGTTGAATCGATAGTGAGATAATGTAGAGAACACTACTCTAAACCATTCCTAGTCAAGTATTAATATTCAAGGACAATATTAATGCATGGAGACTAGCATGTAGGTCAACTGATGACTTGAGCTCACAAGTCATGGATATGTGATATCAAGTTGACACATGAGTATACATTGGAGAATGTGTACTGAATTGACCCGCCATGAGAAAGTTTCATAGATTGTCATATGAGTGTCATAAACTTTCTCATGTGACTATTAGTATAAATAGTCCTTAGACCTGAAGTCACTACGGTTCCCTACATAAGGAGTTATGTACTTTGGTATCGTCAAACGTCACCCGTAACAGGGTGGACTATAAAGGCGATCACTGGGTATGTAATGAATTATGCAGAGGGATGTGAGTGATATAGATGAGATCTATCCCTCCCATATGACGGGAGTGATATTTGTGGGTCCCTTGATCGAGTAGGACTACTAAAATGCATGACCATGCTCAAATGAGTCAATATGAGATATTGAGCTCATTTGTTTGAGTGAGTCTACTCGGGGATCAAGAAACACAAGATTGACTGAGGATGACACAGTCTATGCCTCATTGGTCAATCTAGATATCGAGGATAGAAGGACAAGGTTATACATTATCATAGTCATGGAGGTTTAGTCGGATCTCGACTTTTCTTGTTACTTGGGTAGCAATGATGCATTGCTAGATGCCGCTCATTGCTTATGTGTCTAAAGTGGTTTAGACACATTGCCAACGTTACGAGAACCTATTGGGTCACACACTAAGGACACGATGCTTCGGAGATTAATTGATCTTGGTTTGACTAAGATTTAATTCAAATTGGATTAATTGAGTTAGACTCAAGTGAATCCAATTAGATTATGGGATTGAGTCTAATTTGAGTTAGACTCATCTAGATTAGACTCAACCACTTAATTATGGATAATATTCATTAAAGGGTTTAATAAATATTATTTAAGAGGAAGGCTAAGAGAATTCTATTCATTAGATGAATAGAATATTAAGAGTCTCAAGGAATACCAAAAGGCTTGGTATTCATTGAGTTTTATTAGCATTAAGATGAGAGGAGCTCAAGGGACATAGACCCTTGGTATTCATTAGATGAGTATAAATATCCCCCCTTGTCAAAGGCTAGAGGGGGCATCTCTCTTCCTCTTCTTTCTTCCTCCTTGTCCATAACTCTCTAGTGGAGGTTCTTATGCTTTGTGAACTATCCCAAGTTGTTAGCACAACTTAGGTGGTTCTTCTCCGAGGCGTAGATCATGTTCGTGTGGATACGCATAGAGGCACGGACACTTGAACGTGCAAGAGATCCGGCGAACCAAAGGACTAGCGGGATAAGCGAAGGGCGCACGACAAAGGTATTCCTATAAGATAGGAATTTTAGATCACTTTGTATGAGTTTTTCTTTCGCATGGATCGCTCGAGGGATCTTATTTCCACTGCGATTTTAAATGTTTTTACCTATAGATCCCTACAGTAGTATCAGAGCCACTTGCGAAAGATCGTACAAAGTTTAAAAAACTTTTATATGTGATATAGAAGTAGGATATAATTTTATTATAGATTGTATAATGTATGAGCATTTGTCGAGATACAAAAGTTTGTGTTGATCAAACTAAAAGTCTATAGCATTATCATATGAAATATGAAAGTGTGCTATGATGCGAATGTACTCGACAAATTTTATAACCTATGGTTTCAACTCATGAGCATTTTTACAATCATAATAAAAATTGATGTCCTAAATCTATTGTATTTGATTGATGACATGGTGCATGGTTATGACCTTAACCCTAATGTGATTGGATGTATGTGTGTGTATGTGCATGTTGTAATTCATAATACGTCCTGCGTGTCGTGCCTTGTCTCTATTTTTCCTAGTTGTAAAAATAGATTTAGACTCGAATGTAACTCGAGTTTTCCTACATTGTAATTTACAAAAGGAGCAGTGGAGTGTCCATTGAAGAATGAAGTTACACGAAGGATGTCGACCACACACGATGACCGAAGGATGCACTTGGAGAAGATGTTATCCCTAGGTTGACCATCGATCTTCTCATTGGCTTGAGAAGATCGTAGTATACTGGTCATAACCATGTCACGTTTTCTTGCTTATATGTTGATATATGCTATGTGTGTGTATGTGATGCATGCTTAGATGTTTATCTTAATTAAGTCAACTCAATATGCCTACCAAAGTTTGGTACTCATAAACTATCTCGATCATTTATTGTTGGGTTTGCCAAAGCAAAGCAATGCATTTTATCTTGGTAGAGTGCGAGAGGACAATTATGATGTCCCACTATCAAACTTTGGGTGAGACTTAACTAAGTCCCCTCAATTAGATTGAGAAACTTGGAGGCATATCCCAAAAGTTGGGAAAATTGGGTAAGAGAACAATTATTCCATGTCTTGGGCGATTAGCCAAAGCTAACTCAAGATGATGTGTAATGTGGATCTTGACGCTTTGTTTCAAAGAGTCGCATGAGATGTAATTGGTAAAATATTACCTACCTAATTATACCAAGTCTTGGGCGATTAGCCAAAGCTAACTCAAGATGAAGTATAATATGGATCTTGTCCCACATGAATAATGATTGCTATTTGGTTTGGAGCTAGTAGTGTTGGTAAATCGAGTTTGCCTACATCCATGACTAGCCCCAACCAAAGCTCTACGATTCAGTGGGAGCGTCATGTAATTAAAAGCCTAATTAAATGAATTAGATATGATACTTATTTCTCCATAATTTTACTGTTGTAGATCACCATGTCATCTAACACGTCAAATACTCTCTCTCTGTGATCTGTCCTTGAGAAGGACTAGCTCAACGGAGCTAATTTCCTGGACTGGTACAGAAACTTGAGTATAGTCCTCAAACAAGAACGAAAATTGTACGTCCTAGAGCAATCTCTTCCAGAAGCACCCGCCGCTACTGCTACTCGTGCCGAAAAGGATGCTTACAAGAAGCATCAGGATGATGCACTTGATGTATCATGTCTTATGCTTGCCACCATGAACTCTGAGCTTCAAAAGCAACATGAGAACATGAATGCACATGAGATGGTTGAGCATCTAAAGCAACTATATCAAGGGCAAACTAGGCACGAGCGGTTTGAGGTGTCTAAAGCCCTATTTGCATGCAAGATGCAAGAAGGAACTCCTGTAGGAACTCACATACTCAAGATGATTGGGTATGTCGAGAACCTTGAAAGACTAGGATTTCCACTGGGCCAAGAATTGACAACGGACCTTATCCTACAATCGTTGCCGGAGGGTTATAATCAATTTGTCATGAACTACAACATGAATGAAATTGACAAACCTCTGCCTGAGATGCTCAGCATGTTGAGAACTGCTGAACCCAATCTCAAGAAAACCAAAATCAGTAATGTACTGATGGTACAAAAGGGCAAAGGCAAATGGAAGCCTAAAGGCAATGGTAAGACCCAAGCTAAAGGCAAGGCCAACTCTACTACATCCAAGGCTAAAGATAAAGTGCTTAAGGAAGGGACCTGCTTCCATTGTGGTGAGATCGGACATTGGAAGAGGAACTGCAAACTCTACCTGGAGGAAGTAAAGAAGAAAAGAAGTGAGACTTCTGCCTCAGGTATTTTTGTTATAGAAGTCAATCAATCTATCTCTTCTTCTTGGGTATTAGATACCGGATGCGTGTCTCACATTTGTACTAATGTGCAGGGCCTTCAAAGAGCTAGATCATTGACGAAGGGCGAAGTGGACCTACGAATAGGCAATGGAGCAAGAGTTGCTGCCATAGCTGTAGGAACTTATTCCTTGTCTTTGCCCACTGAGCTTATCTTAGAACTAGAGGAGTGCTTTTATGTACCTACATTGACTAAGAACATAATTTCAGTATCTTGTTTGGACAAGAAAGACTTTTCATTTATCATAAAGGACAAATGTTGTTCCATAATGTTAAATGACATGTTCTATTGTAATACACCACTTGTGAATGAACTCTATGTTCTAGACCTAGAGACCCCAATCTATAACATAAATACCAAATAGTTCAAATCCAATGATGTGAACCAAACGTATCTCTGGCATTGTCGCTTGGGACATATAAATGAGAGTCGTATATCCCAGCTCCATAAGGATGGACTACTGGACTCATTTGATTTTGAATCATATGAGATATGTGAATCTTGTCTTCTAGGCAAGATGACTAAGACTCCATTTAGTGGACACGGCGAAAGAGCGGCAGACTTGTTAGGACTCATACATACTGATGTATGTGGACCTTTCAATGTCGCAACTAGAGGAGACTATCAGTACTTCATCACTTTCACTGATGATGTCAGTAGATACGGCTATGTGTATCTCATGAAACACAAGTCGGAATCCTTTGAAAAGTTCAAAGAATTCAAAAGTGAAGTACAAAACCAACTTGGCAAGAGTATTAAGATGCTTCGATCAGATCGAGGTGGTGAATACCTTAGCCAAGAGTTTCATGACCATCTAGCACTTAACTTCCCCTGAATAAAAATAAAAATTTTCTCATACTCTCCCTGAATAATTGTGTTATAAAACACATAAAACACTTAACTTACTCCCCCTGAATAATTGTGTTATAAAACACATAAAACACTTAACTTTGACCTTTCCTCCCCCTTTGACATATATCAAAAATATTCATGGGTGAACAAGATATCTAATAGGGATGCAGTTTTTGTAAAACTTCTAAGTGTTTCATGTCTTTGACAAAATGTTTTTTTCTAAAAAATAGAGTTAAAGCGTTTGCACCAAAAATCTTTTTACACTTAGAAAAGTTTTGCAAGCCTAAAAAAAACTTTTACTTACAAGGCTTTGCAAAAAGAATTTTACTAAAAAAGTTTACTTAGGCAAAATTTTGAAGCCAAATTTCCCTTAAAAAATTCAACTTTGAGAATTGGGAAAAAATTTGTTTACCAAGAAAAAATTTGCACACTTAGAAAAATTTGCTTGGAAACATTTTGTGCATTTTGAAAAACAAAATCTTTAAGAAATTTCTCGACAAGTTTTTCACCAAAAAAACTTTTCTTAGAAACATTTACCAAAATTTTTAAAAAGTTTTTGCTTAGACAAATTTTGTTTACTAAGAAAAATTTTACTTAGGAAAAAAACATGCACTTAAAAAATTTGAAACACTTAGAAATTTTTGAAAAAGAGATAAAAATTTAAAAACATTTCCTTTCTCTCCCCCTTAATGTGAAATTCTTCTCCTTATGTTTTAGACCATTTCTAAGATAAACTTTCTTTGAAAAGGGGAAAAAGTTTAAGGAAGAATTTAATTTTCACTTTTTCTACTCTCCCCCTTGGCCATATATTAATAAAGAACTCTTGAAAAATATATTTTGAAAGACATTTAAAATTTGTGTATCAGAGCTTATGGGTTTTGAAAACATAAATATTTGAGTGAGAGAATAATGTCAAAAATTATGATAATTTCTAAGTAACACAATTTTGAAATAATGAAGAATTGATGCTCAAAAACAGAACTGGAGTCAAGTGTACATTCTTATTGAGTCCATGCATGATAATGAAAAAAATATTTAATCAATAATTTTACTTATTTTGAATATTTTGAAAAATGCAAATACTTAAAAAAAACAAGTACTTTTGAACAATTGTCTTTAAAACATAAGTACTTTGAAAAATTTTATGAATTTGAGAGGTATAAGTACTTTTGAAAAAATATTAGAATTTTTTAGAGGTATAAGTACTTTTGAAAAATCTTATTTTTAAAAGATAATAATTTACTTGACTTAGTTTCTTTTCCAGTCTGACACAATCTAGGAAACCTTGTTGACTACAAGGATATTTTCCTAAGTGTCCTGGAAATTCTTCAAACTCAAGTAAATATTATTTTCCATAAGTATTTAAAAAATGAAAGTATTTAAACAAACTCCCTTATGTTTTCAGACGGATTTAAATAATGCAGTACATGAAACACATATTATTTTGAAATTAGCAAATCCTTCAGTTTGACCTTCCCCTGAACTTGACCCAGTCCTAGGAAGCTTGTTGACCACAAGTACTCTTCCTCCGAGTCTTTAGGGTTGGTTCAAACCATAAGAATTATTTAATAATTCAATACAAATAATTGCAAAAAAACTTGTTAGAATAGTTTTGAATAATAGTATGGTAATATTATTTTAGAAAATTCAATTTGAAATGAAGATAATTTTAAAGCATAAGCCCCATTTTTGAAAAATATTTTGAAATGATAATGGTTTTTGTAAAGCACAATTTTTGAAAAATATAGTGATTATTTGAAAACATAGTATTTTTAAACTTCTTCTTTTTATTTGAACTCCCCCTAAACCTGACACAGTCCTAGGAGGCTTGTTGACCACAAGTTAATCCTCCTCTGAGTCTTAGGGTTTGTCAAAATTAAAGGAATAATTTTGAACAGCCTTGTGAGTATGATAATTTTCAAGGAGATAGATTTTTGAAAACACAATTTGGAATGATAGCACAGTTTTCGAAAAATATTTTGAAATGATAATAATTTTTCAAAGAGATAGTAATATACGAAGGTTTTTGAATCAAATTTTTGAAAACCTTATTTTGAGATGATACTAAGTTTTGAAAAAAAAATCTAATTTTTTTTATAAAAAAAACTCCCCTTGTATCCGACACAGCCTGACTTTATCTAAGTGCCTTAAGGGATTTCAGTGTTGACCAGGTTTGACTATATTGACATGGTTTTACCAATCAATAATTGACTCAATCATGTCCTAGATCTTAGTATAATTCAATCAAGACTTAGTTTGTTGAGTTAATTTTGAAAACAAATGAAATTCAATTTTTGAAAAATGCTGAGCGGAAAACATATAGAGTTAATTTAGAATTAATTTTGGAAAGAATTGAATTGATTTTGAAAAAGTATTGAACTACATTATTAAGTCCTAGGCATCTCACCCAGTTTTACATGACAAAACAGGTTACCTTATCTGTTTTGTGAGATGTTTTATGTTTATCTTTGAATTAGTGTTAAATCTAAGATTTACTTAAAATTTATGTTAGATTCAAATCTGACAATAGTAAAGTGAATTTGATTTTCTATAATTGGCTTCTAGGTCTTGGCGAGGCACTAGGCATTCTTTGGCCGTAGCCTTATTGGATCATCAACCCTTTCCTTGACAAAGCCTTTTATAGAAAATTCATCTTCAAGTTACTCCTTGAATGATTTTGGTCTAACTAGTTTGGGACTTGGATCGGTAGCTTCGGCTAGTTCCACCAGACTAAACAGACCAAGTAGAGTATTCTTGACCTTATTAGAAAGGTTTCCCTAACGTACTATCATCTCACCTCCTCCCAATACTAGGTTTTCAAGTTTTAAGTAACTCTTTTTGTTGATGCAGTCTGACCCTGATTGTTGTTTTGGTGTTGACACCGATTTAAGTTTGATTTAAGTCTGGTTGAATTCGGATTAAGTCTAGGTGGATTGAGAGATCGCACGCTGGCATGTGAAAAAGTCCTAGCTTGGAGGGCTAGGTGTAAAAAGTCCTAGCTTGGAGGGCTAGGTGTGAAAAGTCCTAACTTGGAGGGTTAGGTGTGGAAAAGTCCTAGCTTGGAGGGCTAGGTGTGAAAATTCCTAACTCGGAGGGTTAGGTGATTGGAAATCCCGGTGAGTGAAGCTGGGTCCTGGTGAGTGAAGCCAGGTGATTGAAACCCTAGCGAATGAAGCTAGGTTGAAATCCCGGTGAGTGAAGCCGGGTCCTGGTGAGTGAAGCCAGGTGATTGAAATCCCGGTGAGTGAAGTCGGGTCCTGGTGAGTGAAGCCAGGTGATTGAAATCCCGGTGAGTGAAGCCGGGTCCTGGTGAGTGAAGCCAGGTGACTGAAATCCTAGTGAGTGAAGTCAGG
The DNA here is from genome assembly GCA_024364735.1 of Boesenbergia rotunda. Classification (NCBI taxonomy): domain Eukaryota; kingdom Viridiplantae; phylum Streptophyta; class Magnoliopsida; order Zingiberales; family Zingiberaceae; genus Boesenbergia; species Boesenbergia rotunda. Next base: position 721,064 of record JAGFNQ010000440.1, read on the forward strand.
TGAATGAAATCCCGGTGAGTGAAGCCGGGTGACCGAAACCCTGGTGAGTGAAGCAGGTCCTGGTGAGTGAAGCCAGGTTGACTGAAGTCCCGGTGAGTGAAGCTGGGCATGGAGTCTTGGTCCGGGGGACTGAGCACGAGTCAGAGAAGGGCTGGAAGCTTGTTCTCGTGACTTAGAGTGGATTTGACCTTGCCTGGATCGGTCTGGTGACCGATCAGGGAAGTTGGCACGGAGTTCCCTAGTGGATCGGTCTGGTGACCGATCCAGCTATGTCTGATCAGTCTTGTGACCGATCAGGGAGCATACAGGGACTTTGGGAACCTTACTGCTCGGCTCCTGATTGGTCTGGTGACCGATCAGGGAGCATACAGTGAGTTTGGAAAACTTTCTGTGCGGCAGACTGCTGGATCGGTCTGTTGACCGATCAGGCCACATCCTGATCGATCTGGGGACCGATCAGGAGCTGAACTTTAATTCAAATACGCTGTCAGAAGCTCTGATCGCGACTGTTTTATCTGCCGATTCACTGATATATTATTGATTTCATGTGATATGCTTTGCTAAGCATCTGATTGAGTATGCAGGTGACAGGGATGGATTCAAACACTCAAGGAGGGTTAATGGGAGACTTTCTATCGAGCAGGTTTGACAGTTTTCTTTCTCAGGCTTCAACGGACGCTGGCTGATCTGGAGTTGCTAACTGGGGCTCGACTGAGGGAAGCTCAGGGAGTCCAGGTGAGGTCAGGGATAGCTGGGCTGTTGCAGGTGAGAAGCTGGCAAGCTCCAGAGGAGCGTCTGACCTGGCGATGCTGGCGATGGCAGCAGGTTAAGTGGTGGCTTGGAAGAAGAGAGTAGTAGATCTCTTCTGTTCTTGCTACAACTCTTGAGCTCCTTGGGCGACAACTCTGATCCTGCATCTTGAAGCTTCTGCAAACTTGAGCATCCTTTGAAGCTTCTACATACTTGAGCGCTTGGAAGAAAAAATAAAGAGCTTGGCGAGTCCATCAGCGAGAAGACACGAAGAAGAGAGTTCTTGCGTGAGATCTGTGCTGAGTGGAGCTCGGTGAGGAGTTCGCTTGTGTTCTTGCTATCCTAAGTGCTCTGTAAGATTCCTTCTTGCGTTTCCTTGTGCTTAAATTCATCAATCTGTTGAAACGCTGTGGAGAGGTTACTCCACCGAGAAGGAGGTTGCACTCTATCTGGATTTTTCGGGGCTTGATCTGCCGATGATCATGGGATCGCCCACCTTAAGGGCACGCCAAAGAGTAGGGGTAAGTTATCCCCGAACCTTGTAAACGATCCTTGTTAGCATTTTGGTTTGTGTTTCATTTCTGCATTTCTGTTTAGTTTTTGCTTCCGCTGTGCTACTAACCGTTCAAGTGCAGAAATCTCCAATAAGTGCAAGATATTGTGTCTGGCTATATTCAGCCCCCCTCTCTAGCCATCCAAGCACCAATACTTTTGTTCTTAAACTAATCAATCGTAATTCTAAGCAAAAATAAATAAATAAACATGTCAAAAATGATCTAAGTTATATCATAATTGAAATAAAACTCTGGGTTTTTAAAATCAGCAAGGTTGTGAATCAAGTTTTCTAACGTATTAACCTTAACTAATTTATACGAATTAATCACGTTATTTGAGATAAATATTGGATTTTCAAATATTGAAAACTTACCTTTCCCGATTGTTTGTCCAGTACTCTTGTAATGATCACGAGCTAATCGAACCAGTTTGGGTTGATCTCCTTCATTGTCTTCTGATTCCAAGTCTGAGTCGGACTCGGGTACAGGTTGAAGCTTCTTCTTTGGTGGTTATCTTGGAGCTTTCCCTACACTAAAAATTACACATTCCTCGACCATTACAGTATCTGTTTGATTATTTAATTGTAATTCAAAAAAGATTCGAAATTGGTTACCATTTTTATCTCAATCAATTCGTCTTCTTACTCTGGCTCGAATTTGCAGTCAGGTATGGATTCTTTCTCATCTTCTGATCCGGACTCAATTTTGACGTCGGGTGCTAACTCTTCTAAGATCTCAATCCCAGAGCTTTCTTCGTGTAGATTGAGTAGCTTTTCCCAAATTTCTCTGGCACATCTGAATGAACCTACTAGTTCGAGTTGCTCCTTGGTTAGGCCACATTGTAGGATTGCAGTTGCCCTTGCATCGGTCTCGATTTGGTTGAGGGTTTGTTCATCCAGTTTGTCCCACTCGATTGATAACTCATCTTCTACGGGAAAAGAGAATCCCGTTTGGATGATCCGCCATAAGTCCATGTGGGCCTTCAGAAGGGGCTCCATTTGACTTCTCCAAAAATTGAAGTTCTCGCCGGAGAATAGCAATGGACGGGCACTGTTCCACTCTTGGTTGGCCATTAAGATTAAACCCTGCACACAAAAAGAAAAAAATAGAAATGTGCCAAGACTTGGTCTTGGATTAGTAGTGCGGGAGAAGGGAAAAAACAATAGCCCAAAATAAATATTACACGAATTTCGAGGCGGAATAATAAAAAAATTTATGGCAGATTTTTTAAAATTGTTACTTTTGTCAATTCTGAAAAAAATAAGAATTCAAAGTTGAAATTTTTGCTCGAATTAAGGTAACATGAATTTCGAGAAAAATATTAAAATAATAATAATAATAAAAATGTTTATGACAAATTTTCAAAAATTGATCGTTTTATCAACTCTAATGAATGGTAAAATGATTAAGATTCAAAATTGAAAAGCATGCACAAATATTATTTATTTTAAATAAAAAGCGAAAAGGTCGAGTGGTGTTGCACCAACCTTGATTAACGAGAAAGATTTAAAAAAATTAAAATTATTTCGTAAAATCCGAAAATACTCTCAAATTGGTGGTTGCACCAAATTTGAGCTACCTCGCTCTGATACCACTTGTTGGATCGATAAAACACGATAGAGGGGGTGAATATCATGAAATCATTGTCAGATAAAACTAAGAGAATACGCAGCAGAATTAAAACAAAACTCACAGAGAACACAAGTACTTTTACTTGGTTCGGAGTCGCGGTCGGCTCCTACTCCAAGGCCCACGGTCCTTGACCGTTTACTGCGGGCAATTCTATATTTGCGCAAAAGTTTACAGAGTTTGATACAGAATTATTGCAGTAAATAAACAAGTACGCTTTTCGTTACCGACGCCCGGTGTAGATTGTACTTCGGAGCAGAGGGTCGTCGTCGGCGCTAGAATCTCGAGATCAGAGTTTTCCGGAGCAGAGCGCTTGAACGAAGAGCTTAGAGGCGTTGGAAAATTGTTGTATGAAGCCTTAGGGGTCGAGCCCCTTTTATAGTGCTCCTGAGGGCGCCTGGGACGTCGGGGGCGCCTGACACATGCCTTCGGATTCAAGAAACTTCATCCGCAGCTCGGTCAGCGCTTATCCCTTCAGAATTGGCCTCGGAGCTGACGGGGGCGCCCGGGACATTGGGGGCACCTTGGTTGACATGGTCCGCTGGCTTCATGCTGATTTTGCTTCGATTACAAGTTTTGCTTTGACCTTGGGCGCCAGAGGCCTCCGAGGCGCCCTGCTCACTGCAGTTTCGAAGCAACTCTTGCTTCCTTATTTTTCCTTCGACCTTAGGGCGCCCTGGACCACCCGAGCGCCCAGCCCAGCTGCCTGCCCCTCTCCTTTGGGGCGTTCTGAGCCGTAGAAACACATTCCCTCAGTCCCTGCATTCAAGGTTAGTTCCAAAAACAACAAAGCACGAATATTAGTGATTTTTTACAGCCGTAGCTGTCTTGGTTCTGACTTTGGGTCTTCCAAATGGAACCCTAGGTCGAACCGATGCTTACTGTTCCCTCGACGGGGAGCGCGTCCTCACCTACACCTCTCAGGAGAGTTTACCTTTTGCCAACCGGCTCCTCCGGTTGGACTTTTGCCCAGCAGCCCTTCGCCAGGTGCCTAGCAGCCCTTCGCTAGGTCTTCAATGCCTAGCAGCCCTTCGCTAGGTACCTAGCAATCCTTCGTCGGGTCTTCAACTCCTAGCAACCCTTTGCTAGGTGCCTAGCAGTCCTTCGCCAGGTCTTCAACTCCTAGCATCCCTTCGCTAGGTGCCTAACAATCATTCACCAGGTCTTCAACTCCTAGCAGCCCTTCGCTAGGTGCCTAGCAGTCCTTCGCCAGGTCTTCAACTCCTAGCAGCCCTTCGCTAGGTGCCTAGCAGTCCTTCGCCAGGTCTTCAACTCCTAGCATCCCTTCGCTAGGTGCCTAGCAGTCCTTCGCCAGGTCTTCAATGCCTAGCAGCCCTTCGCTAGGACTTCTTTCTGCATACTTAGTGGACACATTAGACAACAAATAGTACTTAACTTTGAATCCTTTGCCAATATCAAAACAAGGTTCGATATGGTGCTTCCTGCACCAACAATACATACTGATGTATGTGGACCTTTCAATGTCGCAACTAGAGGAGACTATCAGTACTTCATCACTTTCACTGATGATGTCAGTAGATACGGCTATGTGTATCTCATGAAACACAAGTCGGAATCCTTTGAAAAGTTCAAAGAATTCAAAAGTGAAGTACAAAACCAACTTGGCAAGAGTATTAAGATGTTTCGATCAGATCGAGGTGGTGAATACCTTAGCCAAGAGTTTCGTGACCATCTAGCAGAGTGTGGGATCATATCCCAACTCACTCCACCTGGAACTCCACAATGGAATGGTGTGTCCGAGTGGAGAAATCGTACTCTATTAGATATGGTACGATCGATGATGAGTCAGGCAGACCTTCCTACTTCCTTCTGGGGATTCACTCTAGAGACGACTCTTTTCACACTTAACCGAGTTCCATCAAAGGTCGTCACAAAGACACCATATATGATATGGACTGGGAAGACTCCCACGATGTCTTTTATGAAGATTTGGGGTTGTGAGGCTTACGTTCGACGTCAAGTCTCAGATAAACTAGGACCCAAATCTGATAAGTGCTATTTTGTAGGATATCCCAAGGAAACGAAGGGATATTACTTTTACAATCGCACACAAGGCAAAGTGTTTGTTGCTAGAAATGGTATTTTTCTAGAGAAGGAGTTTATTTCTAGAAGAACTAGTGGGACTAAAATCCATCTTGAAGAAGTTCAAGATGCAGATAGTACTGAGGCCTTAATGGACATTGAACAGGCACCACAAAATGTTGTGGATCATGAGATTGTTGCACAAGAAGTTGTGGAACAACAAGCTGTTCAAGTAGACCAACCTCTTCGCATATCTGATAGGATATGTCGTCAGCCTGAGAGATACGCATTTCTCTTGTCTGACCATGATGACATTACGCTTATTGAGTTGAATGAGCCTACATCCTATCAAGAAGCTGTGATGAGCCCAGATTCTGAGAAATGGCTAGACGCTATGAGATCCGAAATGGAATCCATGTACAGTAACCAAGTATGGACTTTGGTTGATCCACCTGAGGGAATTAAACTCATTGGGTGTAAGTGGGTCTTTAGAAGAAAGACTGACATGGATGGATGCATGCATACCTATAAAGGGCGATTGGTAGCTAAAGGTTTCAAACAAATTCATGGTATCGACAATGATGAAACCTTTTCACCAGTGGTGATGCTTAAGTCTATTCGGATCATGCTTGCTATTGCAGCTTACCATGACTACGAGATCTGGCAGATGGATGTCAAAACTGCATTCCTAAATGGGAATTTACTCGAGGATGTGTACATGACACAACCTGAGGGTTTTGTAGATCCAGAGCAAGCTAGAAAAGTATGTAAATTGCAATGGTCCATATATGGGCTAAAACAAGCTTCTCGAAGCTGGAATCTTTAATTCGATGATGCAATCAAAGTGTTTGGTTTCATCACGAATGAAGATGAACCCTGTGTCTACAAGAGGGTTAGTGGGAGCACAGTTGTCTTCCTGATCTTGTATGTAGATGACATACTCCTCATTGGGAATGATATCCCTTCACTACAGTCTATGAAGACGTGGCTAGGGAATTGTTTCTCAATGAAAGACTTAGGTGAAGCAGCCTATATCCTAGGCATCAAGATCTATAGAGATAGATCTAAGAGATTGCTTGGCTTAAGTCAGAGTACATATATTGACAAGGTGTTTAATCGTTTTGCCATGCAGAATTCCAAGAAGGGATTTCTGCCAATGTCACATGGTATGAGTCTTTCGAAGACTCAAGGTCCCTCTTCTAAGGAGGAGAGAGACCGTATGGATCAGATCCCTTATGCATCCGCTATAGAGTCAATCATCCATGCTTTGTACTCGACCAGATGTCTCATATGCTTTGAGCATGACGAGCAGGTACCAGTCAGATCCAGGTGAAAGTCACTGGACAGCTGTCAAGAATATTCTTAAGTACTTACGAAGGACGAAAGAATATTTCTTAATATTTGGAGGCGATGAGGAGCTAGCTGTAAAGGATTACAGTGACGTAAGCTTCCAAACAGATAGGGATGATTTTAGATTGCAGTCAGGGTAAGTGTTATGCCTGAATGGTGGCGCTGTGAGCTGGAAGAGTTCGAAGCAGGACACAATTGCAGATTCTACAACAGAGGCCGAGTATATTGCTGCATCTGAGGTAGCAAAAGAGGTTGTTTGGATCCGAAAGTTTATTACAGAACTTGGTATGGTTCCTAGCATAGTAGACCCCATAGACCTCTATTGTGACAACAATGGGGCTATTGCACAGGCTAAGGAACCTCGGTCACATCAACGGACCAAACACATACTAGGCGCTTCCATCTCATTCGAGAGATCATCGATAGAGGAGATGTGAGGATATGCAGAGTACCCACAGATGCTAACATCGCGGATCCTTTGACTAAGGCTTTGGTACAAAAGAAGCATAATGGTCATACCAGGTCACTGGGTATTAGATATTACAGTGATTGACACTAGTGCTAGTGGGAGATTGTTAGTAGGAGCCCTAGAGTCAATTATGTGATGATTGACTAGGGACATTTTGTATCATATTCTATAATTAATAAGGCATGATTGGTTATTATACTTACTATGTATTTGTGTCAAATAACTAAGTATAATAATATCCTTGGGTAGTAGGCTCTTATCTACATCATATCGATTGGTTAAATCAATAGTGAGATGATGTAGAAAATACTACTCTAAACCATTCCTAGTCAAGTATTAATATTCAAGGACAATATTAATGCATGGAGACTAGCATGTAGGTCAACTGATGACTTGAGCTCACAAGTCATGGATATGTGATATCAAGTTGACACATGAGTATACATTGGAGAATGTGTACTGAATTGACCCGCCATGAGAAAGTTTCATAGATTGTCATATGAGTGTCATAAACTTTCTCATGTGACTATTAGTATGAATAGTTCTTAGACCTGAAGTCACTACGGTTCCCTACATAATGAGTTATGTACTTTGGTATCGTCAAACGTCACCCGTAACAGGGTGGACTATAAAGGCGATAACTGGGTATATAATGAATTATGCGGAGGGATGTGAGTGATGTAGATGGGATCTATCCCTCCCATATGACGAGAGTGATATCTGTGGGCCCCTTGATCGAGTAGGACTACTAAAACGCATGGCCATGCTCAAATGAGTCAATATGAGATATTGAACTCATTTATTTGAGTGAGTCTACTCGGGGATCAAGAAACACAAGATTGACTGAGGATGACACGGTCTATGCCTCATTGGTCAATCTAGATATCGAGGATAGAAGGACAAGGTTATACATTATCATAGTCATGGAGGTTTAGTCGGATCTCGACTTTTCTTGTTACTTGGGTAGCAATGATACATTGCTAGATGTCGCTCATTGCTTATGTGTCTAAAGTGGTTTAGACACATTGCCAACGTTACGAGAACCTATTGGGTCACACACTAAGGACACGATGCTTCGGAGATTAATTGATCTTGGTTTGACTAAGATTTGATTCGAATTGGATTAATTGAGTTAGTCTCAAGTGAATCCAATTAGATTATGAGATTGAGTCTAATTTGAGTTAGACTCATCTAGATTAGACTCAACCACTTAATTATGGATAATATTCATTAAAGGGTTTAATAAATATTATTTAAAAGGAAGGCTAAGAGACATTCTATTCATTAGATGAATAGAATATTAAGAGTCTCAAGGAATACCAAGAGGCTTGGTATTCATTGGGTTTTATTAGCATTAAGATGAGAGGATATCAAGGGACATAGACCCTTGGTATTCATTAGATGAGTATAAATATCCCCCCTTATCAAAGGCTAGAGGGGGCATCTCTCTTCCTCTTCTTTCGTCCTCCTTGTCCATAACTCTCTAGTGGAGGTTCTTGTGCTTTGTGAACCATCACAAGTTGCTAGCACAACTAAGGTGGTACTTCTCCGAGGCGTAGATTGTGTTCGTGTGGATACGCATAGAGGCACGGACACTTGAACATGCAAGAGATCTGGCGAACTAAAGGACTAGCGGGATAAGCGAAGGGCGCATGACAAAGGTATTCCTATAAGATAGGAATTGTAGATCACTTTGTATGAGTTTTTCTTTCGCATGGATCGCTCGAGGGATCTTATTTCCGTTGCGATTTTAAATGTTTTTACCTATAGATCCCTACAAAAGCTACACTTCCTTATCACCTGTCGGCACAGCTCCTCTGCGTAAGAACTCCACATAGGGCTTTCTCCAGTCGGACAATACAGTGTCAGCGACTTCCTCTTCGATTTGGGCCACGACTCCTTCTGAAGCACTCGACTCTTCCAGCGTACATAATTTAATGGAGCTTGCCAATTTGGCTAGCTCATCTGCCTTGACATTGTCAGCTCGGGATATCTTCTGCAGAACAACATCAGTGAAAGAAGACCTTAGCTGCTCATAGATAGAGACGTACCTTTGTAGGTGCTTATTCTTAATTTCAAACTCGCCTTTTATCTGCTGAGCCACGAGCTGAGAGTCTGAGTGCAAGCTAACCCAAGTAGCTCCCACTTGCTTGGACGCTTGTTGCCCCGCTAGGATCGCCTCATATTCGACTTCATTATTGGTGGCCCGGAAGTGGAGTCGGATAGATAGTTGCAATACATCTCCCCTGGGGGAATCATCAGAACTCTAACCCCACTGTTCTTGTTGTTGGAGGAACCATCTGTTGATGCAGTCTGTCCCTGATTGCTGTTTTGGTGTTGACAACGATTTTAGTTTAAGAGAATGATTATGATATGGAAAATCCTAATTTGGGAGGTTAGGTGGATTATGATTAAGTCCTGATCGAGGATTAGGCATGATATGGAAAACCCTAACCTGGGAGGTTAGGTGTGATGATTGTGATGATTATGATTAAGTCCTAATCGAGGATTAGGCATGATGTTGGAAAATCCAAACCTGGGAGGTTAGGTGTGGAAAATCCTAGCTTGGAGGGCTAGGTGTTGAAAATCCTAACCTGGGAGGTTAGGTGTTGGAAAAGTCCTAATTCGGAAGGGTTGGGTGAAAAGTCCTAGCTTGGAGGGCTAGGTGAAAAGTCCTAACTTGGAGGGTTAGGTGCAAATTTCCATCCTGGAGAATTAGGTGAAAAAGTCCTGGCTTGGAGGGTCAGGTGCCTAGCTTGGAGGGCTAGGTTGGATGATGTTCTAACTCGGAAGAGTTGGGTGAAAAGTCCTAGCTTGGAGGGCTAGGTGAAAAGTCCTAGCTTGGAGGGCTAGGTGAATAGTCCTAACTTGGAGGGTTAGGTGCAAATTCCCAACTTGGAGAGTTAGATGGAAAAATCCTTAGCTTGGAGGGCTAAGGTGGATGAATCCCTAGCTTGGAGGGCTGGGTAGAGTCACTGGATCGGTCTGGTGACCGATCAGGGACTGTTGGCACGCTGCTCCTTAGTGGATCGGTCTGGTGACCGATCCAGCTATGTCTGATCGGACTGGTGACCGATCAGGGAGCGCACAGTGAGATTGGGAATCTACTGTGTGGCTCCTGATCGATCCGGAGACCGATCAGGGAGCAGGCTGCTTCCTTGCTGTCTTGCTCCTGATCGGTCTGGCGACCGATCAGGGAGCAAACAGTGAGTGAGTTCCCGTGCTGATCAGAGCCTTGGATCGGTCCGGTGACCGATCAGGAATCTTGGGTTTGATTAAAAAGTAACTGTTCATCTGCTTTGATCGGTCTGAGTGACCGATCAGGATCCAATCTGATCGGTCTGGTGACCGATCAGGATCAACCCTGATCGGTCTGGTGACCGATCAGGCATGTATTGCTGCGAGAGCTGGGAATCCCAGCAAAGCAGTGGATCAGTCTGGTGATCGATCCACGCACCCTGGATCGGTCCGGTGACCGATCACTTTAATTCAAATTTCACTGTCAGACGTCGTCAGAGCGTCCGATCGTATCCGATTTGCTGATGTATGTGATATGCTTTGTGATCTTCTGCTCTAATGCTCTGATTGAGTTTCAGGTGACAAGGGAGGATTCAAACACTCAAGGAGAAGTCAGAGAGTGCTTTCCTTGGAGCAGGTTTGTCCCTTTTCCCATCTCAGGTTACAACGGCGAGCTGCGGACTGGAGCTAAGACTGGAGCTCGACTGAGGAGCTCAGTGAGTCCAGAGATAGCTCAGTAGAGGCTGGCGTTGGCAGAGGAGTATCTGGGAGCTACAGAGATGGTGTCACCCGTCGCTTGGCGGAGAAACAAAAAGAAACGCGAGAGTTGGTTTCAGTATCAGATTCAGTTTTGAAAACTTGAGTGTTCTTGCGTTCTGCTGCAAGAAGCTTGCTGTTCTTGAGTTCTTCATCCATTCTAAGCAAGCTATTGAGAAGCATACATCATACTTGAGCGCTTGAAGGAGAAAACAAGAAGCTTGGAGTCCGACAGTGGGAAGACACGAAGCAGACGGGGTCTGCGTGAGATCGCCATTGGGTGGAGCTCGGGAAGCTTGTTGTGTTTAATCCTTGCTAAGTGTTTGAGTAAGATCTTTCTTGTTGTTGTTTCATTGTGCTCATTATATATCATTGTTTGAAACACACTGTGGAGAGATTTCTCCACCGAGAAGGAGGTTGCTTCATATCCGGTGTTAACTGGGGCTTGATCTGCCGACGATCAAGGGATCGCCCACCTCAAGGGCATGCCAAGGAGTAGGGGCAAGTTATCCCCGAACCTTGTAAACCTTCCTTGTTAGCGATCTTGCTAGTTGTGTGTGCTTTGCTCTCATTTGTTTTTCTGCATACTCTGTTTTCCATTCTTTCCGCTGTGCTACTGATATTTGAGTTGCAGAAATCGTGATAAGTTTTCAAGGGGCAAGCGATTGTCTATATTCACCCCCCCCCCTCTATAGCCATCTCGTTCCCAACACCATCAACATAGATTTTTCATACTCCATCGACTTCAGGTCCTGGGACAGCTTCAAGCATAAAGTCAGCTAGGGCTTGTGTCTTGATGGAAGTACGAGGGTGGTACTCAATCTCATACTCACTCAACTCTGCCATCCACTTGATCGGTCGACCTGAAGCCTCTGGGTTGGTGAGGATACGCCCGAGCGAACTATTGGTAAGCACCACAATGGGATACACCAAGAAATACGGTCTCAGTCTTCGGGGCATCAGTACCAAAGCATAGGTCAACTTCTCCAGGGTAGTATATCGAGTTTCTGCGTCCTTCAGGAGACTTCTGAAGAAGTAAATGGGATACTGAGTAGTACCCTCTTCCCGAATGAGCGCAGAACCCACGGCTTGCTCAGCCGCAGACAGGTAGACGAACAACATTTCTCCCTCCAATGGCTTATAAAGGATGGGGAGCTCGGCGAGGTATGCTTTCAAATCCGTGAAAGCTTTCTCGCATTGATCATCCTAATCGAACTTGACAATCTTCCTCAGGATTTTGAAGAATGACAAAGTTTTGTTAGCGGATTTGGAGATGAACTGGGATAGAGCTATAATTCTGCCATTTAGCCGTTGTACGTCTTTGAAATTGCGAGGAGATGACATGTTGTGAATGACTTGTACTTTCTCTGAATTAGCCTTAATCCTCCTTTCCATCACCATGTATCCGAGGAACCGACCACTCTTGACCCCAAATAAACACTTAGCGGGGTTCAGTTTCAGCTTGTTAGCCCTCAAGGTGGCGAATGTTTCCTCTAGGTCAGCTATCATGTCTTTTCCCTTCTCTGTCTTGACCAAGATATAATCTACATATACCTCAACGTTCCTCCCGATCTGATGGAGAAAAACCTTATCCATCATTCGCTGATAGGTTGCCCCTGCATTGCGTAACCCGAACGACATGACATTGTGACAGTAAGTGTCATCTGTCGTCACAATACTGCCCTTCTCTTGGTCTTCCCGAGCAAGGGGAACTTGGTGGTATCCCTGATATGCATCTAACATTGAAATGAAATCACAGCCAGAGGTAGAATCCACCAGCTGGTCAATGCAAGGCAAGGGGTAACAGTCTTTAAGGCAGACTTTATTTAAATCTCGAAGATCAATACAGACCCGCCATTTTCCCCCGAGCTTAGGGACAAGTACAACATTCACCAGCCAGGTCGGGAATTGAACTTCTCTTATATGTCCGTCCTTCAGCAACTTAGCAACTTCTTCCCTGATGATCTTGTCCTGCTTGGGCGCAAAGTGTCTCCACCTCTGTTTCACCGGCCGGGCTCCCGGGGTTACATGCAGTTGATGCGTGGCTAATGCAAGGGGGACTCCCTTGATCTCTTCAGTAGCCCATGCAAACACGCCCCAATGGTCCATTAAGCAGGTGACCAAACGGCTTCTCAGCTATGGCATAAGATTGGCAGCAATCCTCGTAATTCCTCCAGCTTGTTGGGGATGAATCTGGACCTCTTCGCTTTCGACCTTCCGACATTCTTCTTTAGGCCCTTCTTCTTCTCGAGGGTTGTCCAGGTCGATTTGCAATGCTTCATGCATCCTTAGGTTCTTGTGGGCTTTTGTTCTGACCTCCCCACTGTAGCATCGTCGAGAAGCCAATTGATTTCCTTAGACCTCGGCTAGCTATTCGCCCACCAGGAATTTGATCTTCTGGTGGTAGACTGAGACCAATGCCTGGAATAGGCTGAGTGTCGATCGCCCCAGGATGGCATTGTAGGACGATGGGGCATCCACGATCTTGAAGGGCGTCCTCCTCGTCCTCTCCAACATGTCATCCCTCAGCGACAGAGATAGGGAAATCTGCCCAATCAGCTGCACTCTGTATCCGGTGAAGCCAAAGAGCGGGGTGGAGATCGGATGCAGCTCATCCTCGTCAATCTGCATCTTGTCCAGAGCCTCCTTGTACAGGATATTGACGGATCTACTTGTATCCACAATGATGCGCTTAACCTCGTAATTAGCTATCCGGGCGAGGATTACCAGTGCATCTTCATGGGGGGCTTCCACGTCCTCCAGATCGTTAGGGTCGAATGAAATAACCGTGCCCTGACGCTTTTCTTTGCTCGTCCCAATGGCATAGTTCTCCAGCCGGTGGGTATGAGCCTATCTTAGCCGATGAGAATCTCCTCATGTCAACCCTCCTGAGATTACGCTCACATGGCACGATGGAGGTCCGCACGCTGGGGCTTTGCCCTTCTTGGGATATCTCTCCGGGGAGATAGATTGGCAGGGCACTATCTCCTGACTCCTCCCCCTCGAATGTGACCGAGATCGGCGCCTGGATATGTCCTCCCCTAATTGTTGTCGACGAGGGGAATGGCTTCGGCGAAGGGATCGTTGTCAATACCTCGCTTTGTTCCACCGTTTGCGGGGCTTAGCGTCCACATCCTTAGCCCTCCTTTTCTTCAAGGTATAACACTCCTCCATAGAGTGTGTTGTACTAGCGTGGAAGTCACAGTACTTCTTCGGTGGCTGGGGTTCGGCGGTGTCGACAGTCTCCACCACCCTCTTCTTACCAGCCCAGTGATCCTTCCCAGAGCGAGGATCTTTTGCCCAAGTTGGTGCGGGTGGTTCTCTCCTCTCAGATCGTACGGAGATCTGGATAGGGACTCCCGCCGGATCTTTGCGGTGGCATTCTGCACCTCTTCGACATTGACGTACTTAACTGAGCGCCCCAACAAGTCATCGAGGCTAGCTGGTGGCTTCTTTGTTGGTGCAATCGACCCAAGGTTGATCAGATAGATCATGGGTTTTGATGTGTGTGTCAATATGGTTAAGTTAGATTTTCATGTTGATTTGATATGTGTGCTTGAGTCATATAGGACTTGGTGAATCACACATGGGGAGTAACGAAGTGTAGCATCCGAGGGACGAGAGCCAAGGAAGAGGACTTTAAGGGCGAGCTGAGGAAGTATACTTCAAAGGCATACGCGAAGGATGGCATGGAGGCAAGTCGCGGGCTTGTGTGCGCATCCAAGGGATGAGAGCCAAAGGAAGAGAACTTCAAGGGGCAAGCCGAGGAAGTTGACCTCAAGGCATACCCGAAGAATGAACTTCGGAGTGAGTTTGAATGAGCTTGTAAGCTGGGCAGTCGACTGCCAGCGTTGAGTGGAAACTTACAGAAAGATCAGTCGACTGGTCCAGACACCAGTCGACTGGTCTGCTCAAAAATAGAGTCGTTAGGCTAGCCGTTGGCTAGTCGTTGGCTGGACATCAGTCGACTAGCCTTGGGGGCAATCGACTGGTGTCGGGGCTAAGCTGTTTCGATAACAACTCTCTCCTCTATTTAAGAGGAGGCTTTGGGACATGAATAGGTTATGGTTCTTGATTGCTAGATCCTATTCTAAGTGCCCAAAGCCTCCATAGCCTATTATTTGTTAGTAGGAGTCCTAGAGCCAATTATGTGATGATTGACTAGGGACTTTTTGTATCATATTTTATTATTAATAAAGACATATTTGGTTATTATACTTACTTTATACTTGTGCCAAATAACTAAGTATAATAATGTACTTGGATAGTAGGTTCTTATCTACATCATATTGATTGGTTGAATCAATAGTGAGATAATGTAGAGAACACTACACTAAACCATTCCTAGTCAAGCATTAATATTCAAAGACAATATTAATGCATGGAGACTAGCATGTAAGTCAATTGATGACTTGAGCTCACAAGTCATGGATATGTGATATCAAGTTGACACATGGGTATACATAAGAGAATGTGTACTGAATTGACCTGCCATGAGAAAGTTTCATAGATTGCCATATGAGTGTCATAAACTTTCTCATGTGACTATTAGTATGAATAGTCCTTAGACTTGAAGTCACTACGGTTCCCTACACGAGGAGTTATGTACTTTGGTATCATCAAACGTCACCCGTAACAGGGTGGACTATAAAGGCGATCACTGGGTATATAATGAATTATGCAGAGGGATGTGAGTGATGTAGATGAGATCTATCCCTCCTATATGACAGGAGTGATATATGTGGGTCCCTTGATCCAGTAGGACTGCTAAAACACATGACCATGCTCAAATAAGTCAATATGAGATATTGAGCTCATTTGTTTGAGTGACTCTACTTGGGGATTAAGAAACACAAGGATTGATCGAGAATGACACAGTCTATGCCTCATTGGTCAATCTGTTGGATCGATAGAACCGATAGAGGGGGGTGAATATCAGTATTCGTTTTTCAGAAAATTAAGAGCAGGTGCACAGCGGAATATAAGAAAAATAATAACACAGAGACGCAGTCGTTTTTACTTGGTTCGGAGCCTGGGTCGACTCCTACTCCAAGGCCCATGGTCGTTGACCGTTTACTTTGGGCAATTCTATATCAGGCGCAAAGTCGTTTACAAAAGATTACAGAATTAGAATTAAGTATTGTAAACTTTAAAATAACTCTTTTACCGACGTCCGGGGTAGATCGACTTTTTCTGAGCAGCGGGACGTCGTCAGCACGAGTTGGAATGATTCCGAGGCGAAGCGCGAGTGCATAAGAGCGTAGAAGAGTTGATTCAGAAGTTGTGTCCAGAAGCTTGGGCGTTGGGGGCTATTTATAGCACCTCGGGGCGCCCTGCCACGTGTCAAGCGATCCCTAATCCTCTCGGTCAAGCTTTATCCCACCCGAATAGGGATGAGGTTTGACCCTGGGGGCGCCCTGGACGCTGAGGGCGCCTTGCTTGACTTTTTCCGCGCTGGCTTCTCGGCTGGATAAGGTTGATTGACTCTGCTGACATGGGCGCGAGGCGCCTTTGCTGCTGAGGGCGCCCTGGCTGCTGAGGGCGCCCTCGCTGCTGAGGGTGCCCCGGCCAGTAGTCAGCCGAAGCTCCTTTTTGCTTCACTTGTTTCTTGTTCACCTTGGGGGCGCCTTGGACACTCAGGGCACCCTACTCAGCTGCTGCCTCACTCCTTTGAGGCTCTCTGAGCTGCAGACACATGTTCCTTTGGTCCTGCATCCAGGGTTAGTCCGAAAACAATATAAAGCATTAATTTATTATTTTATACAGCCTTAGCTGTCTTGGTTCTGACTTTGGGCCTCCCAAATGGAGCCCTAGGTCGAACCGACGCCTACTGTTCCCTCGATGGGGAACGCGTCCTCACCTACTCCTCTCGGGAGAGTTTACCTGATGTCAACCGTTCCTCTGGTTGGACTTTTGCCTGACGGTCCTTTGCCAGGTCTTGGATGCCGAGCTGTCCTTCGCCTGGTGCCTAACATTCCTTTCGCTAGGGCTTCTGTCCTGGCATTCCTTCGCCAGTGCCTAGCATTCCTTCGCTAGGGCTTCTGTCCTGGCATTCCTTCGCCAGTGCCTAGCATTCCTTCGCTAGGATTTTTGTTCTGTACACTAGAGTAATATATTAGATAACAACTAAGACTTAACTTTTGAACCCTGTTGCCATTATCAAAACACAGGTTTGACTTTGGTGCTTTCTGCACCAACAATCTCCCCCTTTTTGATTTATGGCAACCCTAATTCAAAAAGTTAAGTTTAATCAAAGCATTAACTTTTGTTCCCTCCCCCTGGAAGGAATCTCCCCCTAGATTTTTCAAAAACACGTGGGGTCCTAAGCTTTACTTAGAATGATTTTCCATTTCGAAAACTTAAGTTTTTCGGTGCTTGGAAATCTTTTGATAAAAAAAAATTTGAAAGCATGAGTACTTAACAAATTTGAAGTCTTAAGTTTAAAGTACTCATAAGTTTTTGAAAACTAATTAGTAGGATTTGAAAACTTCTAAGTTTTAAAACCTTAACACGTTTAGCTAAGTGTTTTTTGAAAACATTGCTTTGAAAAGTAGCTAACTTTTTGAAAAAAAATATTTTGAGAGTTTGAAAAATTTTTGAAAAAATTTTGAATTCTCTCTCTTTTCTTATCTCTCCCCCTTTGCCATATATCAAAAACAGCTAAATTGCATAAAAAATGACTTTCATACAGGAAAAATATTCATATGATTTTGCTGTACTGAACCAAATCAGACCAAATGGAAAAGAAAATTAGACTTAGACCAAATTAGAAAAAAAAATTTTAGGGACCTGTCTAACCTATTTAGCTACTTACTAACTATTATAAGCAGTAGTTTTCACTAGGGTTAGTCAAGTTAAGTGTTTCTGTTCAAGTTAGATTTTCTAAACTTGACACTTAACTAGATTACTGTAAGAGTTGTATTTAGTGCCCCAATTACTGCAGATGCACTGACTTAAAGCATCTTGAATTAAGGCAAAGACCTAAGCATCTCAACCCTTTCTAGGTTATCAACCAAAAGTGCCCTAAGGTGCTTGTGAGATGCTGGCTTCTAAGTCTATAGGTGCACGCAATTCTAGAGTTAGGGCCTAGGCTAAGTCCATTTTCGAAAAATCCCTAGTTTTGAAAGGGGTAGTTTTGAAATAAAACTAAGTCGAAAAAGATTTAAAACAGACTGATTTTGAAATTAAGTAGAACAGTTTTTCAAAAATTCTATTTTTAGAAACTGAATTTAAAATCAAGTAGAGCAGAAAAGAATTGAGTTACTCTATTCTACAGAACACAATCCTAACTGCCTTCTTAGTGAGGAACCAAGTGTTCAATAGCTAGTCAACATAGGAAAGTCAACACAGTCATACAGTCATACATAAGTCAACCCTACTAAGTAGGGGCAGTCAAATAGGTACAATACTAAGTAGGTCTAGGATGAGGGACCGGGATGATCGGATGGACCAGGCTGCCATGCATCGAATCGTGCCATCATTTCAATGAATCGTGCATCAGCCACTTTACGATCAGCTCGACGAGCATCCATCTGCTCGATATGATAGGCTTCGACCTCCTCACGGAGACTCTGAACCTGTGTCTCTAAATGTGTCACTCTCTGATAAAGTGTCGGTGGAGCGGGCTCGTCGATGTGTGCTCGGGCTGCTGCAGCAATATCTCCAACGTCGACGTCGACCTCCTCGTCTGAATCAATCTGGGGAGCTGCTCTCTGACGTCTCCAGGACAAGACCCTGGTACCGGACACCTCTATACCGGCTAGGGCGAAGTTTCTATAGCCTATCTCATCGTAATCGGTCAAAGCGGCCATCTCTCCCTCGGTAATGTTTCTACCGTGGTGATGTAATATGGATGTGATGATGTGGCAGTAGGGTGTGCGTACCCGCCTTTGCGTGGTAACACTGAATGCGTGTAGGATAGCATGAAACATATGAAGTCCTATGTCGATGTCTAGCTGGTGAATCAAGGCGTACAGGAGAAAGGCATGGAATGGTCGCATAGTGGTGACGTCCCTGGTGGATAATAGCAGAATACATCGGACTACGACCCTGTATAGAGCGTAGTCCTGGACTTCTAATTCGACAGACTGAAAGTGTCGGACCTGGGGTTGCCTAAAGAAATATGAGTGCAATGTATCTAAGGTAATGTGAGAGTAGGGAGCATCAAAGGGAGGCTCCCTAGGAGGGTAACAACAGAAGGTAGACTACGAGAGTCGTAGTCCCAAGAAGCGGTTGAGTAAGGTTGGTGTGATAGTCAAGGGGATTCCTTGAACAGTGGTAGAGAACATGAGATTATCCTGTCTAATTATATTATTGTAAAATTCTGCACATAAGGAAGTATTGATTGGGTGGGTGCAGAATACGAGATTGTCAAGTTGGTAAAAGTTTATGATGTTCATTGCTAAGGGACAGAATTGGGTGAAAAATTGTCTATTCAAGTAGCTCGTCTTGATCGGTTTATAGGTGGTACGAGCGAACTTGTTACACAAATCTAAATTTGGAAACCTAGGATCAGGACTAGGTTGGGTACCGAGTTCTGCCTGGTTTGGTCGGCGTCTTCTAAGAGAAAGAATGTACACTTAAAGAAAGTATGCATTTAATGAAAAGCTTGAAAAGAAATTAACTTAATTAAAAATTATACCGGGCTGCTCGGGGAGGCATTGTTGAAGATGAGAGCCTGAGAGGGTTGCAAGATCTCTTGGAGAGTAGAGAGTTGAGGAGAAGAATTGGTTTGAGTGTGAAGAGAAGAAGGGGAATGGAACCCCCTTTTCATAGGCAGCTTCGGGCGCCCTTTATCGGGAGGGCGCCCTGTCTGACGAGGGCGCCCTGTCTGACGAGGGCGCCCTGTCTAATGAGGGCGCCCTGTCTGACGAGGGCGCCCTGGACAAGACTGCGGCTGCCTTTTGGCAGCTTTCTGCCATTAAAGGTCTGTGGGAGGGCGCCCTGCCGGACTAGGGCGCCTTCACAGGTGCTGCAGCTGCCTTTTGGCAGCTCTCTGCCATTAAAGGTCTGTGGGAGGGCGCCCTGCCTGACTAGGGCGCCTTCTCGGGTGCTGCAGCTGCCTTTTGGCAGCTTTTGACCAACCTCGGGGCGCCCTAAAGAGATTGGGCGCCCTAGGGACTGGTTTTGACCCTAGTGAAGTGTGTTTGACCGGATTTGAGTCAATTTGAGTGTTTTGACCAAGGTTTGTGAGGTTTGACTGCTTTGACCATAGTTTGACCTTTTTTTTACCATAGTTTGACCATGGTTTGAAATATAGGATTTTAACTACAATACAGGTATTAAAGAAATCATAATTGAGTTTTAATTTTTACTGTCTCACCCAATTTAGGGTTGTCAATCACGTTAGCCTTATAGGTTTTGTGGGACAGGTTTTGAAAAATTTATTAATTTGGAAACAATTAATTTTGAAAACTTGATTAATTTTGAAAACAATTAAATTTATTATGAGTGAAAAATGTTTGAATCTATACTTAGCTAAAAATTGTGTTAGATTTGAATTTAACAAAAAGTAATTTGAATTTGAATTTCAAAAATTGGCTTCCAGGTCTTGGCGAGGCACTAGGCCTTCTTTGGCCGTAGCCTTATGTGATCATCCACCCTTTCCTTGACAAAGTCTTTTAATGAAATTTCATTTTCAAAATTATTCTTTGAAAAATTTCTGGTCTAACTAGTTTGGGTTTTGGATCTGTAGCTTCGGCTAGTTCTGCCAAATTGGCTTCCCTAACGTACTATCATCTCACCTCCACCCAATACTATGTTGTCAAGTTTCAGTTAAGTTTGTTCAGTCCTTATACTAACCATTCCTAAATCTAAGCATGGTTAATTGCAGAAATTAAACAAGCAAACAATCATATTTCAAGCAAATATTAATTCTTATCTAACAATAAATATAGTTTTCAGTTTGGCTCCCCCTGGACTAAAGTCACGGTAATGATTAGGCAAGATGTGAATCTTATCCTTGGGGATCCAATACTGATTTGATCCAGTCGGTTTGTTCAGGCACAGTTTGGGTACCCATGCCTGAATTTTACCTCTAGACTGATTTAGTACAGCAAGGTAAGATCTTTGTCGGGATTTGGTTCTATAGCCAAGTCCGGATCGATTTAGAACGGACTTCTGCTTTCCAAGCATCATGTCAAGACCCTTGGACCCAGAAGTGAATCGTTCTAAAGCCGCTCTTAGATCCTTAACCTGAATTTTCAGGGAGGAGTTCTCTTTCTCAAGTTTTTCAACTTGAGTAGGAGTTCCTTCTTGAACTTTCTCGGTTGAGGGTTCAGAGTCAGCTCCCTCTTTCAGGAGTTTTACTTCCTGTCGGAGGGACTCGATTCGGAGTTTGGCTTTCGCCAAATCTCGAGACAGATATGAAATTAAATCATTTAAATGACTTCTATTGAAACCACTCACCTTGATTTCGCCATCCTCTGAGAAGGTCAGCTTGCCGTCGTCTTGTTCTGACTCTGACTCGGTTCCGACTTCTTCTGAGGCGATCAGGGCTAGGAGGTTGGACTGGGGAGCCTCTTCTTCTTCTTCTAAGGAAGATTCGTCCCAGGTTGCTTGCAGTGCTTTCTTTCTACTCGTCCTTTTAGTTTCCTTTAGATTAGGACACTCTGACTTGTAGTGGTCATTTTTCTTGCACTCATAGCAGGTCACGTTGGGCTTGGTTGCGGGTTCAGCTGGTTCGTCTTTTCTTCGGCCGGCTTTCCGTCGGTTGGTTTGGTTCTTCAGCTCTTTGTAATAGCTTCGGGCTAGTCGGACCAGCTTAGTTTGTTCTCCTTCATCTTCTGTGTCTGAGTCTGAGTTAGACTCAGGTTCAGTTTACGGTTTCTTCTTTGTTGATCTTCCAGATTTTCCTGCAAAGAAAGCAATCCCTTTCTTGACCATATTGGAGTTAGTTTGTTCGTGCAGTTCTAATTCGGAAAATAACTCGTCTAACTTTATTTTAGAAAGATCCCTTGAGACCTTGTATGCATCTACCATAGATGCCCACAAGGTGTTTCTAGGGAAGGCGTTTAGAGCATACCTTATTAGGTCACGGTTTTCGACCTTGTGACCTATAGTGTGAAGACCGTTCATCATCTCTTGGATCCGTGTGTGGAGTTGGGCTGCCGTTTCGCTGTCGGCCATCTTGATGGTGTAGAGTTTGTTCAGGAGCAGATCCCTTTTGCTGATCCTGGTATCTGTCGTTCCTTCGTGCAGCTCGATCAATTTTGCCCATAGCTCCTTGGCATTGTTGAAGGGCCCCACTCGGTTCAGCTCCTCTTTTGTCAGGCCGCATTGTAGGGTTTGTGTTGCTTTTGCATCGGCTTCTATTTTGCGCTTGAGGGCATTGTCCCATTCTGAATAGCTTTGCGGAAGTCCTTCGGCGTTTCTGGGGATCTCCAGACCGGACTGGATAATGATCCACATGTCCACTTGAGTTTTCAGGTGGACCTCCATGCGACTTTTCCAGTAAGAAAAGTCTTCTCCACTGAAAAGTGGAGGTCTGGCGGTGCTAAAACCCTCTTGCATTGCCATTTTAATCTGAAAATAGAAAACTAACAGAAAAATAAATTTTCCAAGACTAGGTCTTGGATTAGTAGTGCTGGATAAATAAGATAACGAGAGGTGTTGCACCAACCTCGGAAAAAAACTCAAACGAGATATTTAACGAAAATTTAAAAAAAAGAAAATAAAGATCCGAAAAAAAATTTTAAACTGGTGGTTGCACCAGGTTTGAACTTCCCCGCTCTGATACCACTTGTTGGATCGATAGAACCGATAGAGGGGGGGTGAATATCGGTATTCGTTTTTCGGAAAATTAAGAGCAGGTGCACAGCGGAATATAAGAAAAATAATAACACAGAGACGCAGTCGTTTTTACTTGGTTCGGAGCCTGGATCGACTCCTACTCCAGGGCTCACGGTCGTTGACCGTTTACTTTGGGCAATTCTATATCAGGCGCAAAGTCGTTTACAAAAGATTACAGAATTAGAATTAAGTATTGTAAACTTTAAAATAACTCTTTTACCGACGTCCGGGGTAGATCGACTTTTTCTGAGCAGCGGGACGTCGTCGGCACGAGTTGGAATGATTCCGAGGCGAAGCGCGAGTGCATAAGAGCGTAGAAGAGTTGATTCAGAAGTTGTGTCCAGAAGCTTGGGCGTTGGGGGCTATTTATAGCACCTCGGGGCGCCCTGGACGTCGGGGGCGCCCTGCCACGTGTCAAGCGATCCCTAATCCTCTCGGTCAAGCTTTATCCCACCCGAATAGGGATGAGGTTTGACCCTGGGGGCGCCCTGGACGCTGAGGGCGCCTTGCTTGACTTTTTCCGCGCTGGCTTCTCGGCTGGATAAGGTTGATTGACTCTGCTGACATGGGCGCGGGGTGCCTTTGCTGCTGAGGGCGCCCTGGCTGCTGAGGGCGCCCTCGCTGCTGAGGGCGCCCCGGCCAGTAGTCAGCCGAAGCTCCTTTTTGCTTCACTTGTTTCTTGTTCACCTTGGGGGCGCCTTGGACACTCAGGGCACCCTACTCAGCTGCTGCCTCACTCCTTTGAGGCTCTCTGAGCTGCAGACACACGTTCCTTTGGTCATGCATCCAGGGTTAGTCCGAAAACAATATAAAGCATTAATTTGTTGTTTTATACAGCCTTAGCTGTCTTAGTTCTGACTTTGGGCCTCCCAAATGGAGCCCTAGGTCGAACCGACGCCTACTGTTCCCTCGACGGGGAACGCGTCCTCACCTACTCCTCTCGGGAGAGTTTACCTGATGCCAACCGTTCCTCTGGTTGGACTTTTGCCTGACGGTCCTTTGCCAGGTCTTGGATGCCGAGCTGTCCTTCACCCGGTGCCTAACATTCCTTTCGCTAGGGCTTCTGTCCTGGCATTCCTTCGCCAGTGCCTAGCATTCCTTAGCTAGGGCTTCTGTCCTGGCATTCCTTCGCCAGTACCTAGCATTCCTTCGCTAGGGCTTTTGTCCTGGTATTCCTTCGCCAGTGCCTAGTATTCCTTCGCTAGGATTTTTGTCCTGTACACTAGAGTAATATATTAGATAACAACTAAGACTTAACTTTTGAACTCTGTTGCCATTATCAAAACACAGGTTTGACTTTGGTGCTTTCTGCACCAACACAATCTAGATATCGAGGATAAAAGGACAAGGTCATACATTGTCATAGTCACGGAGGTTATGTCGGATCTCGACTTTCTTGTTACTTGGGTAACAATGATGCATTGTTAGATGACGCTTATTGCTTATGTGTCTAAAACAGTTTAGACACATTGCCAACGTTACAAGAACCTATTGGGTCACACACTAAAGACACGATGCTTCGGAGATTAATTGATCTTAGTTTAACTAAGATTTGATCTGAATTGGATTGATTGAGTTAGACTCAAGTGAATCCAATTGGATTATGGGATTGAGGTCTAATTTGAGTTAGACTCATTTAAATTAGACTCAACCACATTTGCATGAGATATTAATTAATTAAAATGTTTAATAAATTAATAATAGAGGAGGATGAAAAGATTCTCTTCATTGAATCGAAAAAAGTTGAAGAGTCACATGAGAAGATGTACTCTTTATTGGCTTTAATGAAGGGAAGCTAAAGGGACAAAAAAACTCTTCATATTCATGGGATGAGTATAAAAGAGTTTTTTTTGTCATTTGGATGAAGTTAAGTCATCTTTTCTTCCTCTCATCCTCCTCTTCTCCCTCTTGGCCGAAACCCTTTCTTTGGGGTTCTTGGTGTTTTTGTGAACTACCTCAAGTTGCTAGCACAACTAAGGTAGTTCTTCTCCGAAGTTGAATGATCGTGTTCGTGTGGATACACATAGAGACACGGACACTTGAACATGCAAGAGATCCGGCATAGTTTGGACCAGCGGGATAAACGTAAGGGCACGCTTCAAAGGTATACACATAGATAGCTCTATTAGATAGATGAATCTCATACGAATTTTTCTTTCGCATGGATCGCTCGAGGGATCTTGTTTCTGCTGCATTTTTATGTGTATGTCGCGGGGAGATCCCTACATTCTCTTCCTCATACTCTAAATCTTATTTTGTAAAATATGAAGAGAGCATCTTATGAGGGTTCTCCATCTTCAAGGAAAAGATCATAGTGAAGCTTAATTGTGTGGTGTGGATCCTTGGATTAGTCACCTATAGGAGGTGGATACCAAGTAAATCAAGGGAGTTAGCATTGTTTTCTTTGTTAATTGATTTTGTTTATTATTGTTTTGTGCTTTAGCTAACATTCATGTAGACAAAATCAAAGAGAAACTATTAACCCCCCTCTAGCCAAACGCCAAGGTCCTAACATTCTTCACCAGCGACTGAAAGAAATCGCCCTAGGAGAGTCCTTGCGTGAAGGCGCTGATAAAGATCTCCGAAGTAGCGGTTGGCACGTCTTGAGCCACCCGATTGAACCGCTGGATATAATCTTTCAGTGGTTCCTTGGCCTTCTGCCTAAGGGCGAACAGGTTCAACGTCGTCTTCTGGTATCGCCGGCTGCTGGCGATGTGGTATAAGAAGATGGTTCTAAACTCCAGAAAGGAGTTTATCGAGTTCGGGAGCAGCCTCTGGAACCATCTCTGGGCGGACCCTGACAAGGTGTTCAAGAATATCCGACACTTCACACCATCTGTGTATTGCTGTAAGAGAGCCGCGTTCTCGAATTTGTAGATGTGGTCCTCCGGATCCGTCTTCCCATCGTAGTCAGCAATTTTTGGACTACAAAATTGCTTGGGCATGGGATCCGCCATGATGTCCGGAGAAAAAGCGGTAGACAGAGACTTTACGAGGGCTTTGGAGGCCTCGATCTTTCTCGGTCCTTCCTCCTACCGTAGAACGCTGGAGGTGACAGAATGTGCCCTCTCCATATCTCCCAATGAATCTCGCCGAGGCTCTAGAGCAGTCATTGTTGGTCCCACCGGTGGCGAGACGGATCTTCGATTTCGGTGATGCGAGGCAGACATTCTTGGGATTTCGCCTTGCACCGAAGTCGCTCGTTGTGAGGCGGCTTGCTCGATCTGATGTTGTTCCAGCGCTCCTCTGACGACATTGGCAACTAAGTGATTCAACTCCTCCCTTGTTAGAATGATAGGTTGTCTCTCTGGATCTGCCGTCACGGTGCTCCTTCTGGTGCTTTGATTGTTTCTCACAAACGGCGCCAAACTTGTTCCAGAAGAGAACGACACGAATGACGAGTCACCAAAGTGCAACCCACGACAATGGTGACGGGGAGCGAATGTCAATGTCCTGCGAGATTAACACGAGCGTTAAAGGGGACGCACCGGAAGATTTTCCGATGGAGCCCGCTCCGACGCTTAAGTTAGAAATCTGATCTCTTTTTCGGAGGAATCAAAGTTTCACTTAGTTCGGAAAGCTTACCCCTTATCTGGATGTCGAAGCATCTTATATATACGAGGTCTTGGTCACACATGCCCTCACGTTCTCCTCCACATCCCTTAATCATCGGTTACTTGATAGATATTATCCTTTGGTAACGACCACTGCGATCATTAAGGCCTTAATTGCCATGCGTTGCGGGCAATAATTATTCGATGATTTTCCTATTTTGGAAAGAGGAACGACTACTTGAAGTCGGGCTTTTTGACTCATATGTTGATCTTTGGGCTCCACTCTCCTGAGTCAGTCTCGGAGTCTCGTCTCCCGAACTGACCTCAGGATCTTCATTTACTTTTCCGGGATAGTCTCGCAAGCTCGATTCCCGGTCTGACCTCGGGGACTTTCTTCAATTCTCCTGAGGTAGTCTCGCGAGCCCGATTGCCGATCTGACCTCGAGGCTCTGCTCCATTCTTTCATGATAGTCTCAGTCTGACCTCGGAGCTTTGGTTTGGTAGACTCTACCACATAACGTCCCTGTATCACGTTCATCCCGAAATATTCATTCCTATTAGAGAACATAAATCTTCATAAATAACGTAAACAACGTTCCATAATTAATGAATTGCAGATCCATCCATACACGCATGCAAGGATATATTTATCGTGGTAATTGGAATAGAACGACAAATTAAAATACAGAAGGCAGGAAAATCGTTACTTTGACTTGGACTGATTGATATATAGTTTCTTAAGGAATTAAGCAGCTAGAGTTTTCCCGAGAATGACATATGATGGGCCTTTGAATTAAATATATTTTCTAGGGTTCACCCTTATATATATATATATATTTATAATGGTCTGCCGGCCGAGGATAATGAGACGGATATATAGAAAAACAAAAAGAGCTAGAAAACCTTGGATTAATTTCTCTCTATCGACGATTTAACTTGTCTCTTCGACAACCATAGGCTAAACAAAAGTGTAATTAACTAGTGTTTTCTTATTAAAAAGGATTGGCAATTCAGATCCTTTAAGTTCCGAGGAAAAATAGCTAGAACTAAATCTAAAAACAGATCCTCTCTTTGCACCATGTCGTGCTATTTCCTAAAACAGATATATATATATATATATATATATACACACGACTAGCTAGTGAAATATGGATATCGTCTGCATTTTGAGAATGATGCACAATCATTTTGTGGAAAATAATAAAGGCGAATATAAATTTCCCACTCTCCAAATTCCTTCAAATTATGCCTCATGCCAAGAAAATTCTGTCACCTTGTTGATGAAATTTCCTCTCGTGACGTAGACGCCGGATCTGAATGGATCAACATGCCCCTCTAATTCTTAAGTAAAAGCTAGAGGGAAGCAATCAAATAAAAAAAAGAGACCCTTTCTTTAAATGGTGAAGAAAAGTGGGAGATCATATTATTTTTTATTTTTATTTTTTAAATTAGCACAGGATATCTAATCTTTCGAATCGATTAATTAATCTTAAAAACAATTAACTCATTCTTGTAAAAATATTCTATTAACTTTCAGAATAAATTTAGAAGTACTCACAACAGACAATTTAATAATTTAAATTCAAGACTTATCAGTATATTAACAAAGAAAAATCTCCTATAATATATAGTCGTTTAGAAGTGAATAATTAAGGGGGCGTTTGGTTTGCATTTTCCAATCTGTTTTTCATTTTCATTTTCTGTAGAAAATGCTGTTTTCTGGAAAACATGTTTGGTTTGCATTTTCCAGCTTTGTTTTCCAGAAAAAAACATAGCGTTTTTTGGAAAATCGGAGAACGAAAAAAAGTCATTTTCCAGAAAATTAGAAAATGCGATTTTCTGGAAAATGAAAATGAAAAATGACTCCAACCAAACGCCCCCTAAAATACTGCATGCAGGCAGCACTTGCAATGTAGCCCGGGGCAAGTAAAAATTGTATTTAGAAGCTAAGGTAGTAAAAGATGATTCGCTCGTTCTCAGCGTTTTTATTAATTCGTCCTAAGACTAACACGGAGGAGATAAATTACATGGCCTACAGCTTGGATGTTGTGACTAACGTGTAGGGAGGACGGACAGACTGACTTTGCTAGATTTTGAGATGATGTAGTAAGTGGAAAACCGTATCCAAGCTAAGTAAGGTCTTTATTGATTTAGCTTGAAATGACCCAAGAAGGCCGTGTTTGAATGCCACATTAATGCCAGGAGATACCTAGCTAGATGGGCAAATACGTACTAAGCTCGGGATGCCAAGTCATATCAAGGCAAAGCGGTCGAGCCAGATAGATGCTCGGGAGATCGAGAACTCAATTAAGAAAGGTGTTCGAGTAAATTATCGAATGATATTTTGCTAATGAATGATTAATTAATTTAACAATATTGAATTGATGATGAATTGTCCATTATGAATATTTTTTCGATTTATTCTGATAAAAATTTCTATGAAATCGTATCGTCACCCACGATTAATTATCATAAATTAAATATTCAATGCCAACTAAAAAAATATCCGAGGGCAACGAGTTCTCAGGATGTTGGATAGAAGTGCTCTGACCATATACCAAGCTACAGTGATACATACTATCGCAAAGGGAGGTGCTGACTAGTTCACATGTGTTGTCAAGCCAGCTGATTCTACTAATTAAGGTGGAAGGGATCATCATTCAGAGGTATCAATGCCCATTAGAATA
Organism: Boesenbergia rotunda; assembly: GCA_024364735.1. NCBI lineage: Eukaryota > Viridiplantae > Streptophyta > Magnoliopsida > Zingiberales > Zingiberaceae > Boesenbergia > Boesenbergia rotunda. Next base: position 749,664 of record JAGFNQ010000440.1, read on the forward strand.
AAACACCAAGAAAGAGATTCCGATGCAAAATTAAAGCAAATAGAAGAACACAATTAATTACATGAACATCATGCATGGCCTTGCATATTTATTTATTCCACACATCATTTGATATTTCTCGTGCCCCTCCATGATGATCATATATATAAATTCTCACATTGTTTACATAAATTAAACCTGCAGTATTCTAAAAACTAAACTATTTGTTCACGTTGTGACCACTGAATCATCGATCCGATCAAACATCTTTTAGCTGAAAACTACTCAAGCTCGATCGATCAAACGTGGGCGTAGATCTGCATTTGGTTGAGGATGTCTTCGAAGTTGTCAGTCTGCTTCTGGATCGGATGGGTATGCATTCCCTCGTACGTCGTCACCACCATTCCTTCGTCCCTCGACAATCTCTGCACTTGCTTCTTCACATTGCAACCCTGATGCGTGCACCGGTAGTAGCTCCTGTATATATATATACACACACACACAAAGCTAGCTCGATCATTATTAATTCATCACGAATAACTAAGTTCGTTCGAACTTTGACTCGATCCATTGATCAAGCAAGAAATTACTATGCCAATTGAAGGAGAGGGGGGAAAATTACTGTTTACCTGGCGAACTTGCTGTTCTTGACGGCCTTCTGGCCGTACTTCCTCCACCGGTACCCGTCGTCGAGCACGTCCACTTGGCTGCGAGTTTGGAACGCGATCCGCGGCTTCCTCGCCTTCTTCTCTTTCTTCTTCATCGTCAAACCGTCCGTCGTAGCCTGATCGCCGCCTCCGTGCAGGGCCGAGCCTGAGAGCTTGCTCGCACCGGCGGCGCCAGCGTCAGGGCTCCCACTGCCAAAGCCATGTGGGGCGCCGATAACGTTGGGATATCGATCGAACGAAGCCGCCGACGACGACGACAGAGAAAAGGAGGAGGAGGAGAAGAGATCGGCGGGGAAGAGAATCGGAAAACTCTCCATTATAGTAATAATTGTTCTACGCGAAATTAACTAAAAACGAGATCTGCCTGGGACTGGGACTTTAAGGGGGCACGGAGAAACTATGCACGGCGGCGGAGCGAGGTGGATCGCCGATTTAATGGAGTCGTAGACGGCACGGATAATTAATCTCGATCGTGGGCGGTGGGCGATCGGTGCAGAGGATCAGACCGGTCTACCTCCATTTGCAAACATCACACATTGCGTGGCGGCGGCGGCGGCGGAGACTTGGAATTAATTGGCGATTTGTCCAAGCTCAAGGCGGCACGTGCATGGACCTGGCGTGTTAAAATTCCACGATCAGCGAAGCCTGCGACTAGTCTCGGATTTTTGTCATGTGTTTGTTTTCATGGTTTACCGGTCCAGCTGAGACATTAACTTCCATGACGACGCACTAGATGATCTAATAATTGAGTTTGCTTGACTTTTTTTTTAAGAGCAGTGAGAGAGAGTGAAAATAAAAAAGTGAAATCATAATGAATGATGTGATATAACGTGGTATTTTATATATACATGTTCGATTATCGGTTGGACACCATCGGCGGTCTTCGACAGCCGTCCCGAATCAATTTATATCCTGGGGACATGATGAATCCGTCGGATATTGTACATATAAAATGTCATGTTATTTATTATGATTTTTACTTTTTTATTTTCACTGAATCAATTATTATTATTTTTTTAAGACAGCGTTTTTCATTTGTGAACGAGGAGGACATGCAAAGTATCTTCAAAATATTAAATTGTTTTTTTTTTAAATATGAGATGTTGGATAATCGAATCAGATTAATTTATCAACGAATCGAAGTAGCGCATGGTCAGAGGATTGACCTCCGTAACTCATTTTAAAACTCTTTAAGTTATCAGATTTTCGTACGGGTGGAGTTTCTGTGTTGCTTCCTCCATGGATTTGGTGACGGAAGAGACTGCAGTGAAAGTTCCCATTTCCATGGAAATGGTCCGTAAACGGTTTTGTTCATTGCCGCTAGCTAGTTGTCAATTGGCGCCGTGCCGTGAATACTTTTCTGGACATTACATTTTCAGAGAAAAAAAAAAAAGGTGATTGAGATATAACAGGAGGGTTAGAAATAAGAGGGATTTTTGTTTTGTTTTGTTTTTAAACTTCCATATCGAACAGTTTTTGACTTTCTGTGGAAGAGATTGTACATCGAGGAGAAGAAAACGAAACGGCAGTGGACTGTCTTAATGTGTGAGAATGCTACTCTGGTCCTTACCCTTCCAAGCAAATCCCATGGGCTATAAACTTTTTTGTTTGATAATTTAAATATTTAAGTTTCATCGGAATAATTTAGATAATAGATGACCTCAGATTCGTTGCCAAGTAAACTTAAAATGCAACTTATATACGTTTAAAGATTGACATTCCACCCGTTCAAACATCTAAGGATTAAATTTCAGTTTTATGAATTATTTTAATAGGTAGTTGATATAAAAACGTCAAATTGATAAGTCATCCGTTGCAAACGCTTTCTAATTTATCTTAGTGGTAAGAGAAACTTTCATGAGCTGAACAGGTCACCCAAGATTAATCGACGTAAACTAGATACTTGACGTTGGATTCAAAATATTCAAGACACGAGGGCACTAAACTACTCTTTTTTTTTTTTGATAAAATTAGGGTCGAGTCCTAATTTTTCTCTTCGCGCGTGCTTGAGCTCCTCCTCCGCACTCCAACCTCCTCCTCCTCCTCTCGTTCTCCGATAAGTTTTTTATTTTGTGTGTTTTTTCCCTATTGTATCTTCGGCCGGACTGCGATCGGCGGGTCAGATCTCGCCACCTGGCTGCAAGCAAGCCGCAGCCGCGGCCAAGCGACCAGATCTGGCTGCAACCAACCTCTGCTGGCCACTCCTCATGGACAGAAACTCAAGTATATGTTTCATTGTCATAAAGAGTATCAAATTCTATAATCATTATTATGTGCCAATTTAGATTCATAACTGATGTAAAATAAGTAAGTTTAATAAAATAACTACTACTTGTGTTATTTTCTCGTCGCTGTTATTAATTTTATTATCATTAAAGGGAAATAAGAAAAGAAAACTAAATTGCCATTGCCATTGGAGGGAAATTTACTTCATCTTTAGGCTTCTCCCCCTCGCTTCTCATTCCCATTGCCATTTGCTTGGCTTCCCCTGCTACTCCTCGGAGCAGCGAAGGGGAGACGGCAAGTGCCAAAAGGAAAGATAGATTAGGGAATATTGCGCCACCAGGAGAATGAGGGCCGGGTCGCCGTGGAAGAGAGTCGCTGCCCCGGGTACAAGATCGTCGAGTCAACAAGGAGGCGCTTGGGGAAAAAAAAGGCGAAATTTAAAAAGCAATGAGAGGAAAACGTAAGGATAACAATAAGAATGGTTGTGTAAAATTACGTGAATGGTTAAAAAGGACGTTTACAAAATACTGTACGTTTTATCCGGCATGATCGTGTGCGTCCAACTTTCTATCAATTCAATTAGGAAGACAAATCAATTCGGGATAATATCTTAGGGATTACCCCAATCAATCCTCAATCGCAATCGACTGGGGATTGGGATATATATATATATATATATTTGTTAAATTATAGACTTTTCTCTCCATGTTCGTCCGCGATAAGACCCAAGGCGCCTTGGCCTTGGGGGAGCCCTATTTATAAAGAAGCTTTTTTTTTTATTTTAAAAATATATTTAAAGTTTAAAATTTTAGGATTTCGGAGTTAGGTTATAATGGATTTAAGTCAATAAAATTTTCCATCTAGAGTTCATGCTTCCCTCTTGAGTTATAGTATTCAAACAAAAAAGAAATCAGATCCTCACGTGGTGTATTATAGGTATTTAAGGTTTAAAATTTTAGAATTTAGGAGTTGGATTATAGTGGATTTAAGTTAATAAGATTTTTTTCCTAGGATTAGTCGTCCTTTTTGGGTTTCAGTGTTCAAACGAAAAACATTTAAATGCTCACGGGATATATTATAAATATTTACCGTTAAAAATTTTAAAAAAATTATTTTTTTTAAAAAAAATTGAGGTGCCTCCCATTGACTTAAAAAAAAAGATGGGAAGGCGTCTCCAATTTAATTGGAGGTGCTTCGATCGAGGCGCAGACGAGTCCGTAGGCTTCGGCCTCTTCCCTTGATCGGACAGCCTAGGGTACTATCTCTTCCCTTAATGATTTTGCAATGTTATTTTTGTGATAATTTTCCAATTCCAAAAGATATGTTCCTACCCCACTCAGTTTATTTTGACCTTAAACAAAAACCGTAAGAAACATTGAGACCTGGGGCGCTCGAGAAATCCCTTTGGCCATTCAAGAGGGGGAATTTTTCCTTTACCCGTTGAAGAAACCTCCCTCAGACTACGATGTGCTCTTACTATGAGCCGAGAAGTATATTAATGTGGAAAAAACCCAAAGGTCTCAACAAGAACAGATGGGAGTGCGACCGAAAAATATCAATGAGTGACCAATTGAGCCTCGGGTCTGTCCCCAACCAATATTACAAGATCCCTTGAGGTATCACTCATATGCTTCACCTTTAAGTCATTCTAAGGAAAGAGTCATGCAGATTTGTAAAGAGCATCAACTCCTTAAATGCCCATCCTAGGCACAACAATGTCCCAAAGACAACCTTCCAATGCTTTCGGTGACTTCCACCAAGAATATGGGCATATTACACACAATTAGAGCAGAAGCTAGAGCGTATCGAGGCATATCCATGTATCATCTTGGAGAAGCCAAACGGGAAGTTGAGTCCCTAGGATATCTGATCGGCAATATCCGATCAGAGTGTATGGGGAGCGGCAAAACGAGGAGTGGAGCCCAAAGTTGTCGGATCGGTAATATTCGATCGGAGTCTATGGGGAGTAGTGTCCCTGGAGCAGCCAAACAGAGAGAGCTGGGCCCCTGAGATATCTGATCGGCAATACCCCATAGGAGTGTATAGGGAGTAGAGCCCTTGGAGTAGTTGAACGAAAAGTTGATCCCCTAGACTATCCGATCTATGATATTAGATCAGAGTGTATTAGGAGCAGAGCCCCTAGGTCAGTCAAACGGGGAGCTGGGCCCTTGGGCTGTCCGATCGGTAATATCCGATTAGAGAGCATGGGGAGTAGAGCCCTTGGAGCAACCAAACAGGGGGCTAGACCCCTAGGTTGTCCAATTGGAGTGTTTGGGGAGTAGAGTTCCCAGAGCAACCAAACGGGGAGTTGGGCCCTTGAGCTCTCCGATCGGCAATATCCGATCGGAGTGTATGTGGAGCAAATCCCCTGGAGTAGCCGAACAGGGAGCTGGACCCTGACTGTCTGATCAATAATATCCGATCGGGAATGTATGGGGAGTAGAGCCCCTAGAGCGACCTAACAGCGAGTTAGGCCTCTGGGATGTCTGATCGGCAATATCTAATCAGAGTAGCCAAATGGGGAGTTGGGCCCCTGAAATTTACTATCAGTAGATTGGGATTGCCATGCATTTTGGTTTGTTAACTAGGGGACTCCTTGCCCGCTCCCCCCCCCTCCCCAAAATTTTCCATATCAACTAGCTAATATATTTTTTTAAAGAAAATAGAAGAACACTTAATCTCGTTCAAAAATGGGAATAATAAATCATAAATTGATTTTCTTATTATTAAGAAGAGTGATTGAATATTTTGTAAAAATTAAAAAGTTATCTCTGTTAGGACTGGTAGGCGAGCTAGAGGGGGTGATTAGCTCCGATTTGTTTGTTGATGATTTGTTGCTACGGAAGACTCCAAGCAATGCTAATACTCAAGGATTTACTTGATATCCACCTCCTTGAGCTAACTAATCTAAGGATTCGCTCTCCTCACTCTCTCAAACACTATGAAAGACTCCTTCGTGGAGGTGGAGAAACCTCGTACAAGCTCTCAAGAAGATACAATAAGAATTCAAACAAATACAAAGAAAATCTTACAAGATTTACTACAATGAGCTCTCTTTGTTTTTCTTGCTTTCTTCTAGCTTAGGATCGTCTCTAGAACCTTGGAAACATAGTAGTACTATGCTCCAAGACTTCTCTTAAAATGGCGATGAAGGAGGAGAAGGGCGTGCGAGGAATGCCGAAGAGCTACCGCTTCAATCCTGAGTGAAAACCCTATATATCCGTGACCTACGGTTTCCTTAATCGATCACCCAATCGATTACAACGTCAGACCTAGCCGTTCAACGACTATTTTTTTGAAACTTAATCGATTAGACAATCGATTAAGACGATCTTAATCGATTGTTGAATCAATTTAGCAGCTTTTTGTGCTCTCACGCAATACTACTGTAATCGATTACTGTACACCTTAATCGATTGACCCATCAATTAAGAGGAGGCTAAATAGATTGGCCAATCGATTCAGCCTGCTTCTATCCTCGTAACACAACTCTCCCAATCAATTCACTCTCTCCTTAATCAATTACCCAATTGATTATGGTCCTCCTTAATCAATTACCCAATCCATTAAGAACCTTTCTGTTCTCGTGACACTACGCTCCCAATCGATTCACTCTCTCCTTAATCAATTACCTAATCGATTAAGAATCTTTCTGTTCTCACGAGGCAATAACCCAATTGATCACCCAATCGATTGCTCAGCCCTAACTTGCTTAGCTCAAGTCTAGGGTTTCTTAACCTAATTATGGTTCCTCACCAAGTGTCCGATCAACCATTTGACCGACTTGAACTCTCCCTTGCCTAGTTCTCAACTACAACTTTTCCTTTGCCAGCGTGTGATCTCCCCGATCCACCTGGACTTCACCTAGTCCCACTAGAACTTTTTCCTTGCCAGCGTGCGATCTCCCCGATCCACCTGGACTTCACCTAGTCTCGCTAAGACTTTTTCCTTGCCAGCGTGCGATTTCCCCGATCCACCTGGACTTCACCTAGTCCCATTAGGTGTGCCTAGTCCCACTAGGACTTTTTTCTTGCCACCGTGCGATCTCCCCAATCCACCTGGACTTCACCTAGTCCCACTAGACTTTTTTCTTGCCAGCGTGCGATTTTCTCGATCCACCTGGACTTATACATAGTTCTAACATCATTGTCAAACATCGAAACTCAAGCTCACCCGAGACTAGTCAAACTAAGTCGACCCTGATCTAATGAAGATTGCACCAACAATCTCTAGAGAATACTTAACTACTCAACATAAGTTAGTAGTATTGGATATATGCCTTAATCATAGTATCAATAAAAGGAAAATATACACAATTCCTTGAATTAAGTGGAAGGAAATTAAAGGATGAAAAATAAAACATATTTAAGAAGAAGGTAAGAGTATAAACATTATGTAAAATATATAATGACTCTAATACGACATAGGATAAGATGGAGTCAAAGTTGAAAATAATAACAACGATTTTAAGTTAAAATTTGCACCAACAATGCGATTTTTGAAAATATTGAAGTCTCTTAAAGAAAATATAATTTTCAAAAATTCTCTTTTTCTATTAACAAAACCAAGTATATTTATCAGAAAATATTTTAAGAGATGCTAAGTACTTGAGTAAAATATTGAAAAGATAAGTACTTTAATGATTTGAATTTCTCTAAATCTGATATAGTCATAGGAATCTTGTTGACTACAAGAAAATTTCCCGTGTCTTAGAGATTTTTAATCAAGATAAAGTATTTTCAATGTATTTTGATTTTTTAAAAATAATAAATTTCTTAATTTCGATTCCTCCCCAATCTGACACAGTCCTAGGAAACCTTGTTAATTACAAGGAAAACTTTCCTATGTGTCTTGGAGATTTTTCCAAACTCAAATAATTTTTCAAAAATTTTCAAAAATATTCAAAAGACAAAAGATTTTCAAGATATTCTTTAGAAAATGAGAATATTGTATTTTCAAAAGTAAAGTGTTTTTAAAAAGATAGTGTTTTTTGAAAAATATAAGGGAGCGTTTGGTTTGCTCCGTTTTCTATTTTCATTTTCTAGAAAACTGTATTTTCTCATTTTTCAGAAAATGACTTTATTTCATTCTTCAGTTTTCCAGAAAATGCTATATCTTTTTCTGGAAAACAAGTCTGGAAAATACAAACCAAACACGTTTTCTGAAAAATCGTATTTTCTGTAGAAAATGAAAATGGAAAACAAGCGTACCAAACGAAGCCTAATATTTTTGAAACTTCTAATGTTTCTGTTAATTTGAACCTCACCCTAAACCTAACATAACCCTAGGAAGCTTGTTGACCACAAGTTGATCTTCCTCTAAGTCTTAGGGTTTGATTCAAACGAAAGGAATTACAAAAAGAATTTTAAGAAATATTTTGAAGTAATTAGAAATTAAAGGATAAATTGTTGTTTTGATTGGGACTCCCCCTAATTCTAACACAATCTTAGGAATCCTTACAGATCATAAGGAAAACTTTCTATGTGTCTTTAGAGTTTATTCATATCATAAGAGCAATTAATGGATATTTTAGAAAAATATTTTTAAAAGAATATAATAATTTTTGAAGAAGTATTTTTTAAAAAATATTTTAAAATGCATAATAACTTTTTGAAAGACATTTTTTGAAATACATTTTGGAAGACATAATATTTTTTTGCAAAAAACCATTTTGAAAGAGATAAAGTTTCAAAAAGAATAATTAAAAAAATTTCAAAAGAATTGAAAAAAATAGACTTCCCCTTGTTGGTGCAATCTTGATTAGGTCAGGGTTGACCGAGTTTGACTTAGCTCGGGTGAGCTTAGGTCTGGTAAACTTATGATTAGATGTTTCGATGTTTGATAATGATGTTTGAATGTCATATGATGTTTGAATATCGTATGATGTCAAGTGGGTCAAAGTTGACTGGAGACTTGACGGAAAAGACCTAGTAGGACTAGGTGAAGTCCAGGTGGATCGGGGAGATCGTACTTTGGCATGGGAAAAGACCTAGTGGGACTAGGTGAAATCCAAATGGATCGGGGAGATCGCATGCTGGCATGGGAAAAGACCTAGTGGGACTAGGTGAAGTCCAGATGGATCGGGGAGATCGCATGCTGGCAAGGTGGAAGTCCACTGAGAGACTAGACCTAACTCGAGGGTTAGGCAAATCTAGTTGGGAACCATGTTAAGTCCGAGCTGGGAGCTAGGCAGTAGAAAACCAGGTTGGTCAACGGGGTTGACCGGACACCTGGTAGGGGATCCTAGACTTGTGGAAACAAGTTAGGTTGGACTCAATCGATTGGGTAATCGCTTGGGTGAATCGATCAGTTGATCGATTAGGGCAGTTTGAGCGAGAGAACAGAAGGGTCCTGAATTGATTGGGTAATCGATTCAGGGTATCGGTAATCGATTGGCTAATCGATTAGGGCGGTTTGCGTGAGAGAACAGAAAGGCTCTGAATCGATTGGGTAATCGATTCAGGGCAATGGTAATCGATTGACTAATCGATTACGGTTCGAAAACTAGCCGTTGAACGGCTAGGTGTGACGTGGTAATCGATTGGGTAATCGATTACCAAACCCTAGGCGTCTGGTATAAGAGTTTTCGCGCAGGTTTTGAGCCGTAGTTCTTCTCCCCTTCTTCTCGTTCATCAGTGTCATTTCGAGGGAAGCCTTGGAGCTTAGTGCTGCTGCATTTCCAAGGTCCTAGAGGCAATCACAAGCTTGAAGATAGCAAGGAAAGCAAAGAGGGTTCATTTATTGTAAATCTTGTAAGATTTCATTTGTGTTTTGCTTTGTAATCTTGTTGTATCTTCTTGTAAGCTTGTAAGAGGTTTCTCCACCTCAAGAAGGAGACTTTCATAGTGCATGAGAGTGTGAGGAGAGTGGATCCTTGGATTAGTCACCCGCCTAGGGTGGATACTAAGTAAAATCACAAGTGTTAGCGATTGCTTGAAGTCTTCCGCCGCGACAAATCATCTACAAGCGAATCGAAGCTAATCACCCCCCTCTAGCTCGTCTACCGGTCCCAACAAGTTGTATCAGAGCAAGGTTGTTCTTCATTGGACTCATCGCCAAGAGGGCAAGAGCTAGAGGAAGAAGAAGAAGTTGGAAGAAACCCTAATCTCAAGAAGTCATCATCAAGAGGGTTCAACTTCAAAGATGGAGTTTTGCTATGACACCTGAGCACCTCCACCTTTCGACAAGGTGAATTTTGATCTTTGGAAGTCAAAGATCGAAAATTATTTCATGATGGAGATAGAGCAATGATTTGCTCTAATGGAGGGTTTTGAAGCTCCAACAAGCTCAAAAGGAAAGCTCCTCAAGAAAAGCAAATGGAATGAGGAGCAAATCAAGAGATGCGAGGCCAACAACAAAGTGACCAAGTTACTGGTCAACCTATTACCAAGCACCATCTTGGACAAGATTGGAGAATTTCAAGACGCCAAAGAGCTATGGAGCAAATTGGCAAAGCTTCATGAAGATCCCTCCACTGTACAAAATCAAGACAAATCCGAAGAGGGAGATTCATCAAGTGAAGAGGACTCGGAGGTTGAGAGATGTTCAACATCCGGGGAGGAAATTCAAGAAGAAGCATCGGCCAACGAAGAAAAGGAAGAAGTCTCCACCTCTAGGATTGAGGGGGAGCAAAGGCCATTGACTCCGGAAAAAGAAGAAGTATCTACTTCTGGATCAAGTGAAGAGTCATGCAACACCCCTACAAGCAAAGGTATAAGAATTTCAATTTGTAAAAATAAAGATCATATCATTTGCTTTGAGTGTAGGGAAAAAGGGCACTACAAAAGTAAGTGTCCTACTTTGGTTAAGAAGAAGGTGCAAGTGACACCCAAGACCAAGGAAAAACTAAAGGAGGTTGGCCCCGTGATAAAGAAGAATAAGAAGCACATTGTGTGCTTCTCATGCAAGGAAAAGGGTCATTATCAAAATCAATGTCCAAAGGGGAAGAATCCGACCAAGGTAAAAAGGAGGAGCTCAAATCAAGGGGGAGCCTCCAAGAACAAGATTAAGGTACCATTAGGTAATGGTACATATTTTCATCATGATAATATGCATGCTAGAGATAATTATTATCATTTTAATGCTATTTATCATGAAAATAGGACGTATGAAAAACCTAGGGAAAAATATAGAGCCCTCCATGCTAGGTCTACCACACCTAAGGATAGGGAAGATATTAGATCACTTAGGGGTAGACCTACCCAATTCAAGGCCAAAAGGAAAAATCACCAAGGCTATATGAGAAAACCAAGCCTTGATGAGGTAATAATTGAAAATCAAGTTTTGAGGTTAAAACTTGATAAATTAGAAAAATCCCTTAAGAAAATAGAAAACCTATTTAAGGGATTAAAAATTCAAAACCTAGATTTAGGAAATCAAGGATCCTCTAAGAGCAAAAAGGGTTTGGGGTACAAACCTAAAACTAAGGATGATGGTCCATCCTATCATAGAGTTCTATATAGGTATGGAACTCAATCTAGGTCAAGGAGTCAAGTCAAGGCCACAAGGGAAGCCATCCCTAGAGTTGACCAAGAAAAGACCAACATGACTAAGGTTTCCGAGAAGCCTAGAAGAGTCATTAGGAAGGTATCAAGGGAAGTTATCCCTAATGAATACCTAGAACACCGAAGGAGCACCAATAGGTTTTGGGTTCCTAAGAGTGTGTTCGCCACACCCTAGATAGGTCTAGGGAGTGTCAACTCAAATTGGAAGGGTAGTTAACCTAACCTTGATGAAGTTGGCACTTTGGGACATTTTCAAGGACTTGTTACCCTTGAATATGAAGGAGTTATTTGTTTACTCTAGGAGGAGTAAATTTTGTGCCAAACTATATTCTTGGAAGATTGAACTTAATAAAAGTTGGCACAACTAGGTTAGAATCCAAAGATAGGCCAAGTTGGGAATTTTGGCATCATCTTGGAAATTAGGGGCTAGTTAGGATTATCAATGGCTTAGCGATGAGTTATTGATACTTAGATAGGAAATCTAGGTATTTTCTTTTATGCTTCTATGCCATGTTTTGTATGCCGTATCACATGTCATGACATCATGATCCATCATTCATATTTTATATGAAATTTACATGTCATTCATAATGCATCATTTAGCTATTTTTTTGAAATCTAATATGCATGCATCGTCATTAATCATGCATAAATCAATTTTTATTGAAGTTAAGGACATTGGCATTAATTGAATCCTAGGTGGATGATCAAAGTTATAATGCCTAGATAGAAATGCATGAACCCTTAGTTTAGGGAGAACATGACTTTACATCTCACTAAGACCATAAGTTGACTTGTGTGTGTTTTTGAGACACATTAGAAACAAGTGAGATGTTAGGGTGATGAACAAAACTCAAGATGTTGATAAAGTGCATCAATTGAGTTTTAGGTTCATCAAAACTAGAATATAAATGAACTCCAATCATTGGAAAGCTAATGTACAAATCATGTGCATTTAGCCCAAGGAACATGGTTGGAAATTGCTTTTGAAATCTATTTCAAAACTATTTTGGAAAACCTTGGTGAAGACTATCTTTTGATAGCACTCATCATTGATGAATTGGATACAAAATAGAGTGAAACATTGAAATATTTCAATGGTTTCCAATTTTGTGTCAATCTTTGGAAATAAAGGTTATTTTCATAGAAAACTATTTTTCCATGATAATATATGCCACAAATAATGTCTACACAAAATTTTAGGATTTTTCGAATTTTGTAGAATTATTTAAGAGTTTCTGAAATTCGAACCTGAAATTGTTTTTAGAAATCAGAAACTCCCAATCGATCGGGTGATCGATTGGGACAGTAGTCAATCGATTGGTAGACATTTTTGCGAGCACAGAAGCTCGCGTAATCGATCCTTTGATCGATTACAGTTAGCCGTAATCAATCAGTTGATCGATTAAGGCTAGTGTAATCGATTGGTTCCCAACACCAATCGATTGGTGAGACTGAAACTGTCTAGTTTCAGTCAGATAACCTATTTTTGAGTAACCTAACATCCCTAGACCCTTGAATTACTTTCATAAGTATATTTGGGTAAATTTCATTGTGAAATCAAAAAGGGATATGTTTTTGGTGAAAACTATAGGGTTAAGGAGAGATTTTGATTCAAGTTTTGATTCTCAAAATCTCAAAGACCTCAAGTTGAGATTTCCTAAAGTTTTAGGTACTCTCAAGTCATTGTTAGTGCAATGATAGAGGTTTAGAGCATGTTTTGAGGGGGAGGTCTTCCTTAAAAGCATGTGTTTGATTTTTTATTTTGGGATAAGTGAAAGAATGAAGATTGGATATCTTCATTATGATGAATGCTCAAGGATGAGAATGGGTTCAAATGGAATGTATGGGAGTTTCATTTGGCATGCCTTTGACCACATAGACTCTCGGGGAGTGTTTTTGATGTGTGTCAAAGGGGGAGAGATTGAAAGGCTAATAGGGATTAGTCTTTCTCAAATATATTGTCAATCATCAAAAAGAGGGAGATTGTTGGTGCAATCTTGGTTAGGTCAGGGTTGACCGAGTTTGATTTAGCTCCGGTGAGCTTAGGTCTGGTAAGCTTGGTAAGCTTATGATTAGATGTTTCGATGTTTGATAATGATGTTTGAATATCGTATGCTGTCAAGTGGGTCAAGGTTGACTGGAGACTTGACGGAAAAGACCTAGTGGGACTAGGCACACCTAGTGGGACTAGGTAAGTCCAGATGGATCGTGGAGATCACATGCTGGCATGGGAAAAGACCTAGTGGGACTTGGTACACCTAGTGGGACTAGGTGAAGTCCAGATGGATCGGGGAGATCGCATGCTGGCATGGGAAAAGTCCTAGTGGGACTAGGCACACCTAGTGGGACTAGGTGAAGTCTAGATGGATCGGGGAGGTCGCATGCTGGCAAGGTGGAAGTCCACCGAGAGACTGACCTAACTCGAGGGTTAGGCGAATCTGGTTGGGAACCAGGTTAAGTCCGAGCTGGGAGCTAGGCAGTAGAAAACCAGGTTGGTCAACGGGGTTGACCGGACACCTGGTAGGGGATCCTAGACTTGTGAAAACAAGTTAGGTTGGACTCAATCGATTGGGTAATCGATTGGGTGAATCGATCAGTTGATCGATTAGGGCAGTTTGAGCGAGAGAACAGAAGGGTCCTGAATCGATTGGGTAATCGATTCAGGGTATCGGTAATCGATTAGGGCGGTTTGCGCGAGAGAACAAAAAGGCTCTGAATCGATTGGGTAATCGATTCAGGGCAATGGTAATTGATTGACTAATCGATTACGGTTACAAAACTAGCCGTTGAACGGCTAGGTGTGACGTGGTAATCGATTGGGTAATCGATTACCAAACCCTAGGCGACGGGTATAAGAATTTTCGCGCAGGTTTTGAGCCGCAGTTCTTCTCCCCTTCTTCCTCCTTCCACGCCATTTTAAGAGAAGCTTTGGGGCTTAGTGTTGCTGCACTTCCAAAGTTCTAGAGGCGATCACAAGCTTGAAGATAGCAAGGAAAGCAAAGTGTGAGCGTATTCATTGTAAATCTTGTAAGATTTCATTTGTATTTGCTTTGTTTCTTGGTGTATCTTTGTGAAAGCTTGTAAGAGGTTTCTCCACCTCAAGAAGGAGACTTTCATAGTGTATGAGAGTGTGAGGAGAGTGGATCCTTGGATTAGTCACCCGGCCGGGGTGGATACCAAGTAAAATCCAAGTGTTAGCGATTGCTTGAAGTCTTCCGCCGCGACAAATCATCTACAAGCGAATCGAAGCTAATCGCCCCCTCTAGCTCGTCTACCGGTCCCAACAAGAAGCTTATCTGATTCGACTGCAAGACTTTACTACTATGACTAGCAGATAGATAATACTAATCAATCAACTGGTATGATCGGAACTGGGCTTATGCAATGTATCAGTCGATTAATGAATGCATGGACTCGACTATTGACAATATCAGTTGACTGATAACTAATATAGTCGACTGATTTTTGTTTAACTCGGTTTTCATTAATTTTTTCTTGTATTATTCCTCACACATGCTGCTTAGTCGAACCTATACTATCGACAAAACGAGAATTATTGGGGAGCCTAGGAGTATTAATGTAAAGGGATGTATATCTATGCTAAGGATGATTGGTCTAAAGAAAAATCATTTTTATATCAAATATAAGTTTAAGGAAGCTCACAAGTCTAGTTTTACTTCTAAGTCATCTAATAGTGTGTCAGCACAAAGGAATAGACAATGTGTAACCGATTATAAGTGTTATGAGTGGTGTTGAAAACATAAACTAACTAAAGAAGCTCATAAATAAAGTATTATGCATATAATGCGTTAGCCCAAAGGAAAGTGAGTTATGTGGCAGATGAAGGTGATTATGAGTTATTTGGAGAGTACCAATAGCAAGTTACAATTTAGTCCAAAGACTTAATATAATGTTGCATTAGGTATCTCAATTAATGCTCATAAAGTTGCATGTTTTACTTGTTGCATTTTGTTATTGTACAACTATAAGATACATGTCTAATTTATTAAATTGAATTATGTTCTTTGCTTTTTTTTTTGTATAGTGCTCCCAATATCTGCTAATTTGAACAACATTCCTGTGCTTATTGGCACAAACTTTGAACAATGAAAAGAGTATATAATAGTATTGTTAGACTGCATGGATCTAGACTTTGCATTTAGGCATGACCGTCCTACACCTTTGTCTTGTAATTCAACTCTGGATCAAAAAGTAATATTTAACAAGATGGAGCGATCAAATAGTGTTGGGAATCGATGGACCGGCTAGAGGGAGTGAATAGACGGTCACTCATGTTTTGTGTCGGTTCTTCCTACAATATTAGCATGCGCAGGCATAAATACAAATAACACAAATGCTAACACAAACCGTTTATGTGGTTTGGAGATAAAGCTCCTACTCCACGATAGTCCGTAAGGTGGACGATCCTGATCCGTTGGTCGATGAGCCCCCAAAAGACCTCCGGCTAGCTCGTGTAGCTCCTTGTGGGTGGAGAAACCTCACCACAACTCGCACAAGACCTCTGAGCATAAAGATTACTAATTGGCCTTTAACCAAAACCAATATCGTCAACCCTAACTAGCCAAATCGAGCTTCCTTAAATAGAGCTCATGGTTGAACTAGCCATTACCAGTCGATTGGTTCCAACCGAATCCGAACGTTATAACCCAACGTTCTAATTCCCAGCCAACACCAGTTGACTGCACATAAGATCAGTCGACTGATCTAAGTATTAGTCGACTGCCTAAACCCTAAACCTAGGGTTTTCCTTCCCGAGTACAATTCTCTTAGCACTCGGACCCTCATGACTCAGCTGACTCTTCACCTAGCAACCTCGACCTATTGCCTTCAAGTCTTCTTCGACTTTGACTCTCGTGTATAGGAAAAAGAGAGATTGAGACATGACACTCATAGTGCTCAATATGCATCATCATCTCAGTATTCGAACAAGAAGAAGAAAAAGGGTAATGGTAAGTGTAAGGGCAAACAACTTGTCGTGATTGGGGCTTCAGGGCATAGGATGCAAAAGCAACAAGATTCAGACCTAACTTGTTTCTTTTGTAAAAAAAAGGTCATCTGAAGAAGGATTGTCCCAGATATGTCTGTTGATGCAGTTTGACCTTGATTGTTATTTTGGTGTTGACACCGATTTAAGTTTGATTTAAGTCTGGTTAAATTCAGATTAAGTCCAGGTGGATCGGGAGATCGCATACTGGCAGTGGAAATCCTAGTGAGTGAAGCTAGGTTGAAATCATGGTGAGTGAAGTCGGGTCCTGGTGAGTGAAGCCAGGTGTTTGGAAATCCTAGTGAGTGAAGCTAGGTTGAAATCCTGGTGAGTGAAGCAGGGTCCTGGTGAGTGAAGCCAGGTGATTGAAATCCTAGTGAGTGAAGCTAGGTTGAAATCCCGGTGAGTGAAGCCGGGTCCCGGTGAGTGAAGCCGGGTGACTGAAATCCCGGTGAGTGAAGCCGGGTCCTGGTGAGTGAAGCCAGGTGATTGAAATCCTAGTGAGTGAAGCTAGGTTGAAATCCCGGTGAGTGAAGCGGGGTCCTGGTGAGTGAAGCGGGGTCCTGGTGAGTGAAGCTAGGTTGAAATCCCGGTGAGTGAAGCTGGGTCCCGGTGAGTGAAGCCGGGTGACTGAAACCCTGGTGAGTGAAGCCAGGTCCTAGTGAGTGAAGCTGGGCACGGAGTCTTGGTCTGAGGGACTGAGCACGAGTCAGGGGAGGTTGGGTGCCAGTTCTCTTGACTTAGAGTAGGTTTGGCCTTGCTTGGATCGGTCTGGTGACCGATCAGGGAAGTTGGCACGAAATTCCCTCTTGGATCGGTCTGGTGACCGATCCAGCGATGTCTGATCGGTCTGGTGACCGATCAGGGAGCTTCCAGTAACCTTGGTAAATCTACTGATCGGCTCCTAATCGGTCTGGTGACCGATCAGGGAGAAACCGTGTCCGATCAATTTGAACGATCAACTATCGCGAGGTTTCTCACCCTGACCGATCAGGCTGGAGCCTGATCGGTTTGGTGACCAATCAGGCTGGAGCCTGATCGGTTTGGTGACCGATCAGCCAGTGTATTTCAGGCGGGATTGTGGCAAGCTGATTTCTGGATCGGTTTGGTGACCGATCTGGTGACCGGTCAGGGTGACCGATCATACGAGCTTGCGATCCCAAGTTTCTCACTGGGGACCGATCAAGTTGGAGCCTGATCGGTCTGGGATAGTCCTGATCGGTCCGGTGACCGATTGCTTTAATTCAAACGTGCTGTCAGACGCCCTGATCGCGCCTGTTTTTTCTGCCGATTCTCTGATACACTGCTGATAAGTTTTGATATGCATTTCTAAGCGTCTATTGGAGTGTGCAGGTGATACAAGAGGATTCAAATACTCAAGGAGGGTCAATGGAGGACTTTCCATGGAGCAGGTTTGGATCTATTGTGTTTTCAGGTCTCAACGGCGTTTGGCGCAACTGGCAACTAGCAACTGACGAAGGCGCGGCTGGCAACTGACAGAGGCTCAGCGGGAGGAGTGTCCAGTGGACTGAGTGCTTAGAGAGGTCAGTGGTTCAGAGTGTGAGTTAGTGGTGCTGATGGAGCTGGCAACGTTGAGCAGGAGCCTAAGAGACGAAGCTGGAAGCAGAGGAGGAGAGGCGAACAAGACAGAAACTTGGGAAGTTTGGCTAGGCGGTGTTCGTGCTCTCTGAAGCTCCTCAACCGCGCCTTCATCATCTTCGGATGATGAAGAGGTAATCTCTCCCGAGTTGGATAAGTGCTATAGGATAATTGCTTGTTTAACTAGGTTGTTAAAGAAATCTAAGAACAAAGCAATGTTATTGAAATTAGAAATAGAAGAATTAAAATCCTCTAAAGTTGAGGATGTTAATGATTTCCACAGTGAGCCCCTTGAAAATGAAAATAAGATCTTGAGGAGTGAGGTTGAGAAACTCAAGAATTTTCTTGAGAAATTCTCAACTAGCTCCAATACCTTGGACATGATCCTAAATTCACAAAAGGCGGTTTACAACAAGGTTGGTTTGGGTTATCAACCTAAAGAACCTAATGTCATGTCATTAATGTCAAGAACCCAATTTAGATCATCAAATATTTCTATGGTTCAAAAAGTTAGAAAGAAAGTAGATACATGTTTGTGAATTTTCTTATTAGTAAAGTACAACTTTACGATGATGAATTCGTTGTGATTAAAGGAGCATGAGTAGTTTCCTGTGACATTATACTATGCTTCGTTTTGATACAAACTTGATTAGAACCATGAACTTGATACACACTTCCTACTATGGATTGCCTAGGATGGTTAGTTATCTTGCTGCAAGTTATAGTTCACTGTAAATCTAGAAGTTAGCCAAAATATCAAAACTATAGTTGATTTTTGCAATAACTTATGATATATCTAAGGCTTAAGTTTTTTTAATGAACCTAGTTGGAGCAAACATGTTATAGACATACATTAAACTGATCAAAATTTAGATATTTGATCATATTTTGATACTCACTTGATACAAGCATGTTTTGGAATTTAATCATATATTGATGCTAATTTGATTCAAGCAAGCCAAAATTTTCTGGTATGTGTTTTACAACTTTGGTTAAGAACATCATGTTAACTTAGTCTATGATGGTTCAAAACTTAGTATGCAAGGTCCATGACTTGTTTGATCATAGATTGATTCTAAATATTTTTGGAGTTGAACCTAGCTGAGTGTGCCATGATTTTATTGTATGAATGCATGCTAAAGAGCAAGGATTAACTCATAGTTTGTACTAATAAGGTATCACCAAACAAAGAACATGAGCTTTAACATTCACTATTTAAGTTCTTTGGGTTAATGCCTTCTTTGTATCAAACTAAGGTTCTATCTATAACTTGTTTATTTTTCCATCTGACTGGTAGCAAACCTGATATCTTCCATATGCCTGATACTAAATAGATACACTTCTGTTTTTAAGATGTTTAAATCGCAAGGAAACAATTTTCTTTGATTACTTGGAAAACTACATTTTTGGTTAAGGGAAACCCTACTTAGGATCAAATAAATTAAAACCAATTGAATTAGGGTTTAGGAGTGGTTGAGAATTGAATAAACTCGATTCTAAATTTTCTAGAATCTGAATAGATTGTAAACAAACTTTCTGTATCACACCTGATCAGTCCACCGACCGATCAGGACTCACCCTGATCAGTCCGGTGACCGATCAGATCAGGGAATTCCCTGATTAGGTCAAAAATTCCTGAGTCCTATCCCCCGTCATCGAATTGTATCAGTTTAATGATCATACTGATACAAACTGATTACAATTGAAACATATTTGATCACCCATTGGTACAAACCTGGTACTAAGGGAGCACAAATTTGTTCAAATGGTAAAATATGGGTAGAAATTTTTAAGACTCTTGATTCTCAGAAATGTTTCTGATACATCAAGTGTTAAAATGAGGTTTGGCTAATTATACTTGGAACGAAACTTAATTTGATACAAACCTATGTTGGAATGTTCAAATTCATAAGAAAGGGTTTGTTGAGTCATGACTCTTGCTCTTAATGTCGTGTTTCAGAATTTTTTCTGAAATGACGAATATCAATAGAGTCTACATCCCTGTTGTGGAATGCCAATTGTTAATGCAGTCTGATCAGGAACGTATTAGAGTTTCAGAAATTTTTCTGAAATTTGATCGCTCCCCAGACTAACAAGAAATATTTCTGTATCAAATAATCAACGAACCTGATCGGTCACGGAGACCAATCAGGATTATGTGTCCGATACAGCTGCATTCCTTACTTGTCATATGAAACATATACATGTTTGACCATGATATAATTCTGTATATGGTTTCATGTGCAATTCACACTTACTAACGTATTATGCATATACATTGTTGCCATGATACATTTATGGTATATGCCTTTCATATGCAATTCAAAAGTTTACCTTTGATTATTATGGGTTTGAGGAGAGATCCATATTTGAGGGGGAGGTATGTTTAAACTTAATAACCATACCCTTTTCAATGTTTGACAAAGGGGGAGAGAATGGTTGATTAAGTTTAAGGTTATTGTAGGGGGAGGACTTTGATTCCCTTATGATAATTGAACTGCCTTCAATTGATCATTAATGCCTAAACTTAAATCGGGTTGTCAAACAACAAAAAGGGGGAGATTGTTGATGCAGTCTGACCTTGATTGTTGTTTTGGTGTTGACACCGATTTAAGTTTGATTTAAGTCTGGTTGAATTCGGATTAAGTCTAGGTGGATTGGGAGATCGCATGGTGGTAATGAAAATCCTTGTGAGTGATGCTAGGTTGAAATCCTGGTGAGTGAAGCCGGGTCCTGGTGAGTGAAGCCAGGTGATTGAAATCCTAGTGAGTGAAGCTAGGTTGAAATCCCGGTGAGTGAAGCCGGGTGACTGAAATCCCGGTGAGTGAAGCCGGGTGACTGAAACCCTGGTAAGTGAAGCCAGGTCCTAGTTGTTAGGATCGATGGCTCGACTTTTCTCTACAATAGGGTTAGCACAATACAAGATATAT
The DNA here is from genome assembly GCA_024364735.1 of Boesenbergia rotunda. Lineage (NCBI taxonomy): Eukaryota > Viridiplantae > Streptophyta > Magnoliopsida > Zingiberales > Zingiberaceae > Boesenbergia > Boesenbergia rotunda. The sequence continues at coordinate 770,578 of JAGFNQ010000440.1, forward strand.
AATAAAATCAATGCTAACAATAGTGTTTTACTTGGTATCCACCCCAAAGGGTGACTAATCCAAGGATCCGCACGCGTACACCACTTCCACTATGAATGATCTCCTTCAAGGTGGAGAAAACCTTTACAACTTTGTCTTCTTCCTCTTACAAGATCACAACGAATGCTAGAGGAAGAGTGAATCAATTAGGGCACTAACAGCACTTCGGTACCGTGGAGAACAGTACTCAACTCGTGCCCAAAAGTCCCCTTTAAATAAGAGAACAAGACAGCTTCGCAAGCTGTCCAGACCCGCACCAGTCGACTGCCCCTAGGGCAGTCGACTGGTCTAGCTTTAAATGCTAGCCAACGGCTAGTTTTTCGGGGTTACCAGTCGACTGCCCCTGGGGCAGTCGACTGGTCTGAGGCTGTAAACTCACTGTGAGTTTTGGCAGTCGACTGCCTTCAGGCCAGTCGACTGCCCTGCCTCACAACTCAGCTTTAGCCACTCCGGACCTTCTCCTTCGCGTGTGCCTTCAGGTCTGCTCCCTTGGCTTGCCCCTTGAAGTCCTCCTCCTCTGGCTATCGTCCCTCGGATGCGTACGCAAGCCTTCCCTTGACTTGCCTCCATGCCACCCTTCACGTGTGCCCTTGAGGTCCACTTCCCGGCTTGCCCTTGGAGCTCTCCTCTCTCGGCTCTCGTCTCTCGGATATGTCCACCAAGTGTGATTCTCCAAGTCCTGCAAACTTAATCACACATATCAAATACAACCAACACCCTAACCTTAAACCTATTGGCACACACATCAAAACCATGATCTTCCCGATCATTCTAGGGCCGATTGCCTCAACAATCTCCCCCTTTTTGATGTGTGACAATATGTTTAAGTTAGGGATAACATATACCAGTCAACAAGATAAATAACAATGACAATTGAAAATGTAAGACATAGCAAAAATGGTAACCTCCCCCTTAATCTATGTCATTTTTAATTATTCATCATAATCCAATGTTAAGTCAAGATTTTAACTAAAAATCAAACTTAAACTACCCATTCTCCCCCTTTGACACCATCAAAAACTATTGCTTCAAGCAACCTTAACCTATGGTATTAAATGAGGAAATTTTGATTTCTGAACAGAAGTCAGCAGACTGAAATCGGCCTTACCAGTCGACTGCCCTCTGGGCAGTCGACTGATACGCTATCAGTCTGATTTTCCAGCATCTGTGCTGAATTTCAGAAACCTCCAGTAAATTCCAGAAAATTCCATAAATTATAAAAATTTGCAGGCATGTTTGAGATAACATACTTTATCAAGGAAAAATATCAGTTTGTGAAAAAATTTTAAACATGCTTGACTTTTGACAAAAGTCCAAATTTCTTGAAACACACTAACTTTGTATCAAGTTTTCAATCTAAATATGAACTCATACATGTTCCAAAGTCATGGCAACATAAATAAAACATGAAATGGTTTTCAATCATTTAAAGTGTCCAACCATGATCTTTGAACAAAATGTCCATTAATTAAACACATGTCTTCCCCATGGTTGGTCTATTTTCAATGATTTTGATACATTTAATGATTCAACACTATGCCATAAGTACAAGTGAACCAATGTATCATCCTAACATCCCATATGCAAGCATACAATCATAAACTAAGTAATATGAGATGTTTTCAAGGCAAGCCTTATTTTTGCCCTAATTCATCATGAATTTCTACTATAGGCTTCAACCTCCCCCTCAATGTTTCAAGTCAACCAAATTTCAAAAGTTTGAAATTGTAATATCATGGTTGACTTATCCCAAATCCTCTAACCCAATAGGATTGACTTTAGTACCCAATAGTAATGTTTCCTAATTGGGTTAACCAAGTATTCCTTAGGAATCCATTTCTTACTAAGGGTTTTGGTCTTTGATTGCCCTCTAGCAATTAGACAATGGTAGGTTTTCCCATTGCTAGACTTCCCAAACCCTAATCCTTCTTTCCTAAAGCTTGCTCTTTGGCTCCCAATTATCATATCTAATGTTTTTGAGCCAACCTCAAACTTCCTAAGTGCTTGGGTGAGACTATCTACCTTTTCCCTTAAAATCTTATTTTCTTCTTCTAAACATGGGTCATTTGAAATAGAGGAAGAGGCATGTTCATTGTCCTTAGTTTTAATTGATGCTAATTTATCTTTTAACATGCAATTTTCTCTTTTTAAACACTTAATTTTCTTCTTAGCATCTACCAAGTCATCACTAGTACTAGAAATTATTTTTGCAAGAATTGAAGTGGGTAAGTTGTGTACCTCACTTACCGAGAAGTCCGATCCCGAAGTGGAGCCTCCCCCTTCACTTGAGCTCCCTTCATCTTCACTTGAGCTTTTCTCCCCTTCAAACTCGGATGCCGTGGAGGCAATGTCATCAATTCCCATTAGTACAAAATGGGAAACACATAGCTCCTCCTCATCCGATGACGATGGATCATCCCATGTGGCCTTCAAGTTTTGCACCTTCTTTTCCTTCTCTTTTGATTTCTTCTTCTTCCCTTCTTTCTTCTTTTCTTCCTTCTTTTTCAAGAGAGGGCACTCATCTCTCATGTGTCCTTCTCCTTGGCAATTGTAGCAAATAATTTTCCTTGACCTACTTTTGCTCCTTGATTCTTTCCTACCATGAGACTTGTTAGTTGAAAATTGTTTAAATGCTTTTCTTACCTTTCTTACCATGTAGGCCTCCGCATCACTACCCATTGACGCACTCGATTCCTCCGAATTGGATGATGAGACCTCCTTCTTCTTACCTTTTCCCTTGTTTGCCACAAGGGCTATACTCTTTGGCTTGTAGTATGATTCTTCGATTGTCCCTCCAACCCGAGTCTCATGAAGTTCCATGGTTGAGAAGAACTCCTCTAGAGATGTTTTCTCTAGGTCCTTTGAGATGTAGTACGAATCCACCATTGAGCTCCAAGTTGATGTTCTTGGGAAAGCATTTAGGGCTTTCATCACAATGTCTCGGTTGGATAGTTGTTCCCCTACACTTGTTAGTCCATTAAGAATTTCTTTAAATCTAGCATGTAAGCTTGTTACCTTCTCCCCTTTGTCGAGCTTGATATTATTTAGTTGAGATCGAAGAAGATCTCTTTTCACCGTTTTCGCCTCCGAGGTGCCTTCATGAAGTTCCACCAACTTGTCCCATAAGTCCTTGGCACTTGAGTAGTTTCCAATCCTTGTCACTTCTTGTTGAGGGAGTACACTTAGTAGATGATGCAAAGCTTTGAAGTTTGCTAGATGGTCATCTCTTTGCTTCCTACTCCATCTTACTTCATCAAGTATCTTGTTCTCTTGATCCCTAGGTACTTCAAAACCGTTTTTCATAATAAGCATTACATCAAAATCGGTATTGAAAAATACCTCCATTCTCTTCTTCCACCACGAAAATTCTCCCTCAAACTTCGGCGGTTGGATGTGCGTTGAAGGCGTCCTTGCGCTCTGATACCAATTGTTAGGATCGATGGCTCGACTTTTCTCTACAATAGGGTTAGCACAATACAAGATATATAATAAAATCAATGCTAACAATAGTGTTTTACTTGGTATCCACCCCAAAGGGTGACTAATCCAAGGATCCGCACGCGTACACCACTTCCACTATGAATGGTCTCCTTCAAGGTGGAGAAAACCTTTACAACTTTATCTTCTTCCTCTTACAAGATCACAGAACGAATGCTAGAGGAAGAGTGAANATAAATCAAAAAGGGGGAGATTGTTGGTGCAGACAGCACCCAAGTCGAACCTGTGTTTTGATAATGGAAAAGAGTTCAAAAGTTAAGATATATGTTGATTTAACACATTTACTAAGTGTATAGGAAAAGAAGCCCTAGGTACACTAGGCACGAACTCCTGGTCAAGGACTGGGCACGAAGCCCTGGCAAGGAGCTGGGCACCGAAGACCTGCTCGGAAGGTGGGCACGAAGTCCTGGTCGAGGACTGGGCACGAAGCCCTGGCAAGGAGCTGGGCACCGAAGACCTGCTCGGAAGGTGGGCATGAAGACCTGGTCAGGTGCATCGGGCAAAAGTCCAACCGGAGGAGTCGGTTGGCAAAAGGTAAACTCTCCTGAGAGGAGTAGGTGAGGACGCGTTCCCCGTGGAGGGAACAGTAGGCGTCGGCTCGACCTAGGGCTCCATTTTGGAGACCCAAAGTCAGAACCAAGACAGCTACGGCTGTAAAACTCACTAACATGCTTGCTTTGTTTTGTTTGGTACTAACCCTAGATGCAGGACCGAAGGAACGAGTTTTTGCAGCTCAAAACGCCCCAAAGGAGAGGGCCAGCAGCTGGGCAGGGTGCTCTGGAGGTCCCGGGCGCCCCCAAGGTGAAGGCAAAACAAGCTAAGCAAGTAATGCTTCGGAAGCACACTGGGGAGGGCGCCCCCTTGCTCCCGGGCGCCCCCGTGCTCCCAGGCGCCCCCGTGCTCCCGGGTGCCCCGGATGCTCTGCGCGCCCTGGGTCCAAGCCAACGAAGCGGATAGAGTTTGAGCCAGCGAGAAGCCAGCAGACTGAGTCAACCGGGGTGCCCCCTGCGTCCCGGGCGCCCCCAGTCAAACCTCAGCCCGATCCTTGAGGGATAAAGGCTGACCGAGACTGTTGCGGATCGAAGGCCACATTGAGGGCGCCCCCAGGACTGCTATAAATAGCCCTCGACCCCCAAGGCTTCTCAATACAATTTTCCAACCCCAATACGCTCTTCGACTCAAGCGCTTTGCTCCAGAACACTTCCATCTTGAGATTCTAGTACCGACGACGACCCTACGCACCGAAGAACGATCTACACCGGGCGTCGATAACGAAGAGATAATCTTTAATTGTATTTTTACTGCACTACTACTGTACATCTTCTTGTAATTATTTGCGCGATTATAGTATTGCCCACAGTAAACGGTCAACGACCGTGGGCCTTGGAGTAGGAGTCGACTGCGACTCCGAACCAAGTAAATCGTCGTGTTTGCGTTTGGCATTCGTGTTAATTTTCTGCTGTGCATACTCTCTCTAAATCCGAAACGTTTAACGATATTCACCCCCCCTCTATCGTTCTTCTCGATCCAACAGGGTTCCCTTTGCCCAAACTTCGATCAATCGTGACATGTTGGGACTTCCTCACCAAGTGCCCGATCAAACCTTTGACCGACTTTGACTTTTCCTAGCCTAATTCCCAACTAGGACTTCTCTCATGCTAAGTGTTTAGCTCCCAACCACTTTGGACGTAACTTAGTTCCTAACTAGGTTTGCCTAGTCCCACTAGGACTTCGCCTAGTTCCCAACTAGGTCCGTCCAACCCTCGAGTAAGATCTCTCTTGATAAACTTCTACCTTACGAACATGCGATCTCCCAGATCTACTTAGACTTCAACTAGTTCCCAACTAGGTATGCCTAGTCCCACTAGGACTTTACCTTACTTAACCACAGTTAGGTCTAGTCTCTCGGTAGATTTCTACCTTAACAACATACAATCTCCAAGATCCACTTAGACTTCACCTAATTCATAATTAGGTCTACCTAGTCCCACTAGGACTTAACCTTTGCATAACCCTTGTGTTAGGACTTCAACAATCAAGTCTTCAATTAACTGCGACCCACTTGACTTATTACACACATCTTGTCAAATATCGAAACTCAAACTCTAACTCACTCTAGCTCAGTCAAACTAGTCAACCTTGACCCAAAGGTGATTGTACCAATAAAATAAACTCAGGAAGAACACATACGAGAAAACAAAACACGAGGAGTTTTACTTGGTTTGAAACCTTTGATGCCTCCTACTCCAAGACCCAGGTCCCTTGTACCTTTCCAATGGGTAATCCACTAATTTCTCTACCGGTAAACTCCCGATAAAGTAATTGAGTACAAAGAAATAAAAAAGTATAACAACTTATGTTAGGATCGATGGCTCAGCTTTTCTCTACAAGACGGTTAGCACAATACAATATATAGAATACAAACAATGCTAACTCACAGTGTTTTACTTGGTATCCACCCCTACGGGTGACTAATCCAAGGATCCGCACGAGTTCACCACTTCCACTATGAAACCCTCCTTCAAGGTGGAGAAAACCTTAACAACTTTGCCTTCTTCCTCTTTACAAGATCACAATGAAGACTAGAGGAAGAGTTGAGGACTCTTGGCACTAGCAGCACTTCGTTACACACAAGAACCGTGTCTTGCTTGAGCCAAATAGTCCTCCTTTTATATGAGTAAAGGACAGCTTCGCAAGCTGTCCAACCCGCACCAGTCGACTGCCTATTTGGCAGTCGACTGGCCTAGCCTTAAATGCTAGCCAACGGCTAGTTTTTCGGGGTTACCAGTCGACTGCCCCTGGGGCAGTCGATTGGTCCGAGACTGTAAACTCTCTGTGAGTTTTGGCAGTCGACTGCCTTCAGGCCAGTCGACTGCCCTGCCTCACAGCTCAGCTTCAGCCATTCCGGACCTTCTCCTTCGCGTGTGCCTTCAAGTCTGCTCCCTTGGCTTGCCCCTTGAAGTCCTCCTCCTCTGGCTATCGTCCCTCGGATGCGCACGCAAGCCTTCCCTTGACTTGCCTCCATGCCACCCTTCACGTGTGCCCTTGAGGTCCACTTCCCGGCTTGCCCTTGGAGCTCTCCTCTCTCGGCTCTCATCCCTCGGATAGGTCCACCAAGTGTGATTCTCCAAGTCCTGCAAACTTAATCACACATATCAAATACAACCAACACCCTAATCTTAAAGTTATTGACACACACATCAAAACCATGACCTTCCCAATCATTCTTGGGCCGATTGCCTCAACAACTTATACTTTCCTTTTGCAAGTAAGCTAAATGTGCACAACTACAAGTTCATTACCAACACGAAGATGAAAATCTGATCGCGCTTGCGTGTTGGTGTCGGTCTTCTGGCAACGATCGGGTATAGTAGTGCAATAGTAAGGCTGCAACGTAAAGACGAAGTAACAGAGTGATCGTTAGAGCTTGTATCAAAGTTGTAGTAATGGTGTTGGTCAAGCCTTTCTTTTATAGGTTTATACAGGCGCCTCTATCTCCATTGAGGCACCTTTATCTGGTCAAGCCTTTCTTTTATAGGTTTATACAGGCGCCTCTATCTCCATCGAGGCACCTTTATCCAAATAAACATGATTCACATCCAACTTCATCGCAGCTTATCTGTATCTAGGCACTTCTATACTTCCAGATGCCTCTATCGCATTGAGGCGTCTCAAACGCCAACAGATGAGAGTTCGCTCGTCGAAGCTTTATCCATTCCCAGATACCTTTACCCCTTTTAGGGGACTCAGTTCCAAGTGTCTGGGCTACCCTGGTTCAGAACTCAATAACCTGCAACAACAAGTTAGCTCAACAACATATATATGAAAATATTATGAGTTAATTAGACCTTATCATCCCAAGACTATAATCTAGTCATGTTCTCAACTTAGACATCCAAAATGACTCTAATTTGGACTGCGCCTACAGTCCCAGTGGGACTCATCCTCACTAGATCTCTCTCCTCCAGTAACTTACCTCCACTTACCAATTGCAGACTTACTTGACTCTTGACCCACCAGGTTTCTTGTCAGATGTCTTATCTAGACATCAACAGTTGTCAGGTCCCGCGGACCTAACTAAACTTCCTACCATATATTAACCTATCTGGACTTCAGTCAGTTGTCAAGTACTGCAGACCTAACTGGACTTCCTATCAGTTCAGGTGATTCAGGTCCTCCAGACCTAACTGGACTTTAACCTAGTTCAGATCCTAACTAGTCTTTCAATCCTGCACATTTGGTAAATAGATTAGAAAAATACAATATCTAACCTTAACCAATTTGTCATATATCAAAACTTGAGTTTGACTATTTAGTGTTAATCACACTAATAAAAATGCCATCCATGTAAATAAGAAAAAATATCATAGATCCATCATTATGTTTATAGAATAGAGAAGAGCCAGTCTTTATCCAGATAATCCTTGAGTTTGTAACCAATCTGATAATGTATGAAAGCATGCACGAGGAGCTTGTTGAAGACTATATATGGATTTCTTGAGCTGACAAACATGAGTTAGAATTTATGGATGGATAAATCCAAGCGGTTGCTCCAACAATATTATTTCCACAAGATGACCATAAAGGAATTCATTAGAAATATCTAATTGCCATGCATGCCAATTAGAACTAACAGTTACCGATAATAATATTCGGATAGATGTAATTTTGATGACTATGATAAAGGTGTCATTGAAGTCAATATCTGGTTGTTATTAAATCCTTTGGCTACAAATCAAGATTTATACCGTTCAAGAGAACCATCAGCTCAATGCTTAAGACAAAATACCCATTTAGATCTCACAACATTCATAGAGGGAGTGCGTGAAACTAGATTCCATGTTTCATTATGAAGAAGTCATCAAATTCTATAGTCACTGCACTATACTAATTCGGATCCTTATTTGCTTGTGAAAAATAAGTTGGTTCAACAAATTTTGAAGAGACTACTAGAGTTCCACGGACAACATGCATAAATGTCACTTATGGGAAGCATGCGATGAGGAGCATTATCATCTGAATCACTTATTGATGGCGATGAAGAAGTAGGCTACATGGTGATTTTGATGACGGACTTGTATTATCTGAGGATCCAAAGCTAGAAAGAAGATTATCTTGTACTGGTAAGATTTCTGAGATTGATACAATAACTTGAGGTGATTTCGATAGTATAAAGGAGTTATTAGAGAGCTCCAGAGCAAGACCTAGAATCTTCCGACAATGTTAGGCAACATCACGATTGTGCCACTTATATCTAGATGACAGATTGAAGATGCTACCGAAAAGGGGAATAAAGACTTATTGAAAGTAACATGTCTTGAAAAATATTTTCATCCTATTAGTATATGCAAGCAACGATACTCATGGTACAAATTACTATGATCAAGAAAAATACATTGTAATAAATAAGTGTCAAGTTTATGTTTAGGGTAGGAGTGTGATCACGGATAACATGCACAACCAAAAAGTCATAGAAAAGTATAGTTAAGAATATGATTATAGAGTTTTTCCAAAATACACTTATGATTAAGCAATTAGGCAGGAAACCGATTTATAAGATATAGATCAATGCAAATAGTTTTATCTCAAAATTCATGCAAAACTAATGCATGATAGAGAAAAGCTAAGGTAGTTTCAACAATATGCCTGTGTTTTTTCTTGGCATAGCCATTTTGCTCTCGAGTGTGAGCGCAAGAGACTCGATGAATAATTCCATAAGAGGAAAGATGACGATAGAGAACTTGATATTTACCTCCCTAATCAAAATGAAGAGAGAATATTTTGTGATTAAAATATAATTCAACTTGGTTTTAAAATTGACAAAATATGTTTAATACGTCAGATTTCCTTCTCATAGGATAGAACTAAGTATATTTACTAAAATGATCAATGAAGATAACATAATATAGAACACCTTGATTAAACAAGATAGGTATGGGCCTAAACATCGAATGAATTATTTCAAGTTGAAAACTAGAAACGTGATCATAAGAAGAGAATGGTAGATAATGATTTTTGGATTCTATGCATGTCTTACATGAATAAGATGGAAAAGAAATAAAAGAAATAGGTAAATCATACCTATTAATGATCGACTAAACAACGCAAAGAGAAGGATGACCAAGTCGAGTATGCCAAGCTAGTTTATTTATGCATTCACCAACGAATGGTTTGATTGAAGAACTTTGGATATGGTAGAGATCATTTTTAATTTTCTCATAAAATATAGTAGTATCTTTTATAAGATAATAATTATAATTAAATTCAAAAATTACATTATTATCAAGACAAAAATAACCTGTGGAGGGTAAATTTTTAGTAATAGATGGAACATGAAAAATATTATACATGTGAAAAGTACGATTAAATAAATAAATGTATATGTTTCCAAGGTTAGTAATTTGCAAACCCGAGCTATTGCCTATTTATACTGCATCCGAATCATAGTATGACATTACTTTTGTAAGGATATTATAGTTTGATGTGACATTATAAGTTGCTTCAATATCAATATACTATTCAGTACATGATGAGTTACTATAGTGTCCAACTTTAAAATAAATTTAACATCTTCTTCGAGTATCTGATATTAAAAATAGAAGTAAAAGGAGAGGGAACCGAGAGAAAGGAAAAGAGAGAGATTTAGGAAAGATTAATAAAGGGGGAAAATAATTCGGGATTTAGAAAAAGATTAATAAAAAGAATAAAATGAGGGATTTGAGAAAAGATGTTGGAAAGGAAGGGATAGACAATGAAGAGAAAGGAGGAAAAAAATCAGTCCAACGCTCGAATTCTCAGCTGACACTAGTCGACTATACAGAAGATCAGTCGACTGATCTTTTTGTAATCCTACCAGTTGACTGATCCCATATCAGTTAACTGGTAAAATCCTAAACCTAGGGTTTTCCTTCCTGAGTATAGTTCACTCGCACTCGGACCCTCACAACTCACTTGACTATTTCTTTGCAGTTTTGACTCATGCCTTGAAGCCTTTTTGCTTTGACTCTAGTCTCTCGGATGCATACAAGCCCGCAGTTCATCTCCACATGTCATCCTTCGTGTATGCCTCGGAGTGTGCTTCCCTTGGCTCATCATTGATGTCTTGTCCACGGTCCCTTGGATGTCTCTCATCCTTCACCGGTCTCGAAGTCGTCAAATTGAGTCATATGTGTATCCTGCAAAACATGTACACTTGAATACACATATCAAATACAAGGGTAAACCTATCTTAAACTTTTTCCCCAAATATCAAAACATATGGTCCCACAGACCATAGAATGCCTCAACAATCTTCCCCTTTTTGATGTTTGACAATACGTTTAAGTTAGGGAAGACAAATAGCAAATCAACATGCTAATAAACATTTAGACTTACATTGTCAAGGCTACACACTTGGGCTTATATTGCCAATGCATATGCCAATATGCAAATACAAATGCAAATATGTGTGGATCCTATTACAAGACATCCACCACACCTAAACTCCACAATGAGTTAGGATTTTATCAAAGGGCTTTTTAAGAATCTATCACAAGGCTTCCCCCTTGCCAATACATGTGTAATAATGCTCCCCCTTCAACCTAGCATTTCTTCCCTTTTGCCACATATACAAAATAGCTCCAACAATATCTCAATTATTAGATTCTTTAACTTCTAATGTCATAAAGATTGTGTATTAACCTCCCATAAAATTATACACATGTCTAACATTATTAGGATACTTTTTGATTTTGCTAAAAATAGTTTCAGTATGTATCAGTCGTCTGAGACAGTTACCAATCGACTGATTCCTATTGAAAAATAACTTATAGAATTATCAGTCAACTGCCCTTTGCACCAGTCGACTAATACTCAAAAGTCAGCCTTTTCTACATTCTAGACCTAATTTCAAAAAATACATCAGAAATTTTATGTGTATCTTGCGGAACTTGCACACTCAAATACACATATAACAAATAAGGGTGAACCTAACATAAACCCTTTTCCCAAATACCAAAACACATGGTCTCACGGACCATAGAATGCCTCAACAATCTTTCCCTTTTTGATGTTTGGCAAAATGTTTAAGTTAGGGAAAACAAATAGCAAATAACAATGTTAAAATGATATTTTACTAAATGGCGTACGTGAGAAATCATAATTACCAAAAAGCGCCCTAAGGTTTGGTTTTTACCAAACGATGTACCAAAAATTATCTTCTTCCTCTTATACCCCCCCCCCCCCCCCCCCCCCCCCCGCGTCAACAACTCCCTTTCTCAGTTAGCTTTTCGAGACATCCGAACCACATTTTCAGAGTTTTGATTTTAAAATGAGAGAGTGTGGTTCGGATTTCCTAGGTATTCTCCTTTTTCTCACCCTATATATCTCTTTCTGCCTTGCATAACTCGACTCATCATGAACCATTTACTGTATTTTGCTATGATTGCAAAAGAGGGAGTTGAAAGCATTTAATGTGTGTTCTAGAGGTGACTTCAAAGAGTCGACTTCAATGAATCGTTGAGGAATATAGGTGTTGAAAAAGAAACTTCAAGCAATAGTGTGTTTGGTAGAAGGAAGAAAAATATTTAGTAATGTACATATGATTTGACTATTTAAAATTAGAAATAGTATAACGGTTCTTATAAGGTTTATTTTAGCTAGACCATATTCTGCTCTGATATGGTATGTATCAGACTTAGCTTTGTACATGATCAACTCTTCCTACTAATTTTTAGTTTGGAGAAGGACCTTTTTTTTATGAAAAAGCATTTTATTACTGAAAGAAGAAAATCCATGTTAGAAGGGGGACCAAACCTTACCTTCTAACATGGAATAACAAGAACTCGAAAAGATTTACAAATATTGCTGACTATATCTCTATATGCCTGTACAATTACTATTTCAGTAAAAGAAACACCGTAACATATTCACTTTTCCTTCAATCCTCCAGCCGCATGTGATTTCCTTCAGCAAAAAATAAAACAACATCTCCATTCACCATCTCTATCTTTCAAAGTTTCCAATCACCTTGTCTTAATAATATAGAGCCCAAGCCCCATTTCTTTCGCATGCAGCTGCACGCCCATTCAAAATTCACATAATCAATTCCCCCACACCCGTATCAGAGCAGAAAAGACATTCCTTTTGGAGTCCAAACTACATCATGTGTGCCTTCTCCATCACAGAAACAGAAACAGAAACAGGAATTTCGAAGCCATCAGACATCAGCCACCCTTTCTTTTCCAACCAGACCATAAACTTCTAGGAACAATCTGCAGCTCATGATAATCTCAGATTTTAAAGCAGCAAAAAGATGTAATCAGAGCAAAAATTCTAGCAATCATGTTAATTAGCACATTAGGCACCTGTGTGTAATAGATCCATAGTTGCCTTGCAATTTCGAAGCCATTAGACATCATCCAAACTTTCTTTCCCAAAACTGACCATAAACTTCTAGGAACAAGTCAGTATCCCTCTCCCTAAACAGCACCATAGTGTCAAACAGGCCAAACTCCATCCTCCTTATAGCTTTCCATCACTTACAAGTGTTAAAATGTTTTTTGATCCAATCGAATATAAGGAAGTCCCAGCTTGTCCACCTTACAGATGCCATACAAGGTCTTGTCTATGTCTTAACTTCACAAAACTTTGTCTCCCGTGAACTAAAAAGCTTGATTAGCCAAGTAGTCTGCAGCCACATTCCCTTCCCTATACACATGTGAATAGGTCACCTTGTGTCTTCTCATGATTGCTCTGCTTTTTAGCACTATATTTCTATAGTCCCAACAAACTGAAGGAGACTGTATAATCTTCAATGCAACCATCGAATCTGATTCTAGCCAAACTGGTAAGTAATTGTAGGCGACACATAATTCCAATCTAACTAATATGGCAGACAATTCTGCTTTTACATTTGAACTAACTCCCAATGTGCCATGTTTGGCCATAATAAACTGCCCTGTGTGGTCTCGAATTACAACCCCATACGAAGACTCACCTGGGTTACCTTTCGAGCATCCATCCGTGTTTAATTTAAATCCTCCAACCCCCGACCTCTTCCAGTGCTCCACAAAGACAGTATTTTTGATGCCTACTTTGATAGGAATACCCTAAGCTTTAGCAATTGAGGTGAAGCCTTTCCAATGTTTGCTTTTCATGATTCTCGCAGCTTCTCCTAGAACTAGATATTGAATTATATTTCTTCTAGTCTTCTGTATAGTTTGCTTTATTCCTCTGTGTTTAGCATCATTTCTAGCCACCCATAAGAACCATAAGATGAGGAAAGGCATAACCTCCCTGACATGCCCTCCATGAGACCATTCTGAACCTATCATCTAGTCCCCCAGCAAGGAAGTTCTGTGCACACCAAACAATCTAGCAAAATAAGACCAAACCTCCTTGGCTATTGGACCATCAAAGAATAAATGATCCCAAGTTTCCATGGAATCGCAGCAAAGACATTTGGAGACTAGAGTGATTCCCCTTTGTTGCAAAATGGTGTCAACAGGTAGTTTGTGCCTCAAGAAACACCATGCGAAGATGGAGATGGTTTGATTGAGCAAGCCATTCCAAATTGCAAAATTTATGGGTACCACTGGTTGGGTCTGTCGGACACTATTCCATGCAGATTTTAAGGAAAATTTATCATTCAATGATAGCTTCCATATGATATGATCTGAAGCATCTAGTTGTGTAGGGATTTCAGCAACTTCAGCAGTTATGTCGTTCGGAAGTAATCTGTTAATGTTGTCCATCCTCCAATGAAATCCTTCCAAGACTTCAACAACCCTTATGTCAAGATTTCCAACTGGGGCACAAGACTGGAATAAAGGTCCACGATCCAGCCATGTATCATACCAGAAGTGCAGCTTACCTTCACCCAAAATCCAGCATGTATTCTACTCTGCTAAGCTTCGAAATTTGATCATTCGGCGCCAACAAGGAGATGCATTACTTTTCAAGTGGACAATGACTGGATGTGTAGAACCACAATACCTCCTTGTTAGAAAATTTGCCCTAAGGGTATTTTGCTCTCTGAATCTGTACCAAAGTTTAACCGCCATTGCCACACTAAAATCCGCTAGCTTTCTCACTCCTAAACCCCCTTCTAGCTTTGGCTTGCTGACCTCTCCCCAAGCCACCCAATGAGCCTTCCTTTTGGTGTCCGTAGAACCCCAGAAAAATCTCGCAAATATCATCTCCAAATTATGTAAGACTGACAAAGGTGGAAGGAGCACCTGCAATAGGTATAGGGGCATTGAAAATAGAACACTTTGGATTAGCAAAAGGCGGCCACTATATGAAAGCCTCGAAATAGTCCAACCCATAAGCTTCTTTTTTATTTTTTGTATCAGGGATTGAAAATATGCGGACTTTCTATTCCCAGTGAAAATGGGTATCCCTAAGTAATTCATAGGCCATGTCCCTTCCGCAAAACTTATGGCAGCTAAAATCAAACCTCTACGGGCTGGCGGTATGCTTCTTGAGAGATAAATCAAACTTTTTTCAGCATTGACCAATTGGCATGATTGCACCTCGTATGCATCAAGATAGGTCTTTACCTTTTTTACACAATCAATAGACCCATTCAGAAAAACCATAACATCATCCGCATAAGCAAGGTGAGATATCTTCATATCACAGCCCGTAGCATAGCTCAGCTTAGGATTTTTGAGGAATAACTTCTCCAGTCCCCTAGATAAGAACTCCGATGCTATGATGAACAAGAAAGGGGAGATAGGATCCTCTTGTCTTAGCCCTCTTTTTGACTGAAAAAAACCTACAAGATGTCCATTAACACGAATCGAAAACCAACAAAAAGTAATATATCTCCTAATCATATCTATGAAAGTGTCCGAGAAACCAAAAGCTATCATAATCCTGAATAATAAGTTCCACTGTATCCTATCAAACGCTTTGGCCATGTCAAGTTTCATAATAACATTCCCCCCTCTGACATGGGTATTCAGTTTGTGAGTCAATTCTTGGGCTAAAAGAATATTATCAGAAATCAATCTTTCTTCCACAAACCCACTATGAGCCGGGGAGATAATCTGATGCAATACTTTCGTTAACCTATTCACTAAAAGTTTAGAAACAATCTTATATGACACATTGCATAAGCTAATGGGTCGGAAATCTTGCCACTTCTGAGCATTTTCTTTCTTTGGTATCAACACAACGGTTGTGGCAGCCATTCCTCTCGACAAAGTCCCACCTTTGAAGAATTCCAGCACAGCTTGGTGCACATCATCTTTAATGATATCCCAACAATAAACATAAAAGGCTGCAGAGAAACCATCTGGCCCAGCTGCACTGTCTTGGTCCATTTCCCATATTACTTGCTTTGTTTCCTCCTTAGAAGGCAAGGTCATCAAAGAATTATTGTCCGCAGCAGTGATGAGCTCCGATATATGACTAAGATCTGCCACCATGTAGTTGAATTCCTCCCTCGTTAACAGTTGTTCAAAAATTTTGACAGCTGAAGCTCTAATAAGATCTGGTTTCTCCAAACATTCCCCTTCGTCCCATATCCGAAAAATTCTGTTGGTTATTCTCCTTGTTTGTACCATGTCATGGAAAAATTTTGTATTTCTTTCCCCCTCACCCATCCTTTTGGCTGCTGCTCTTTATTTCCAAAAGTCTTCCTCCATTTGAAGTGTCTTAAAGAGATGGGCTTGACTTTTGATTCGGTTGATTCGGTTCTCTTCAGTAGGCTCCGAATCAAAATGTTTCTCTGCCTCAAAAAATAGTTGTTCAGCTCTTTGGATGTTGGCATGAATATTTCCAAATACCTCCTTGTTCCACCACTTCAAGTGTTCCTTCAGCCTTTTCAGTTTAATCTGCAGTTTCAGAAGACCAAAACCTAGACCATGCATATTCCAATTCAATCTTACCATTTGCATGAAGCCATGATGCCTTAACCACATCTTTTGAAAATGAATTGAGGCTACTGCTTGATCAAAGTTAGGAAAAGATATCAGCAATGGGCAGTGATCAGAGGCTGCACGACTCAGGTGTTCGACCCGGACTGAAAATTCGTGGCCTTGCCAAGATGGAGAAATCAGAATTCGATCAAGCCTCTTCCAAACTCTGTTGTTGGTCCAGGTAAATCAATCTCCCACATAGCCAGCATCAATCAACCCTGTTGCCATTAAGAAGTTGTTAAAATCTTCAATTGCTCCTAATCTTGTTATAGTCCCTGTAGAATGTTCAGATTCATTGGCAATGACATTGAAGTCTCCACCGCCCATCCAGAACTCCTCATTACTTGGTTTGATATATTCTATCTTCTCCCAAAGTTCATACCTTTCAACTCTCGAACACTTTGCATAAACAATAGTAAACAACATTTTAATGGGAAGCATAGTAGATTTCAAACTCAAATGAAGGAATTGTTCATGATCAACCAAAACTTTGCAAACTATATTGGCATCATAAATAAACCATATTTTCTCGGAGCAATTGGTAATTGCCGAGGAGAAGCCCAATTTTCTTGTAATAAAGGAGGCATCAAGTGGTATCATTGGCTCTAAAATTCCCAAGAAATTTAAATGAAAATGATTCTTCAAGTAATACAGTCTTCTAATTGAAGCAAGGTTACCTATCCCCCTAATGTTCCATACCATACCTGACATTAAAACATTGAAGAGTAGGAAATCCTTTGTGCTTGGGATTTACTTCTAGTGACCCTTTGGGATGCACCAGAAGGAACATTCTTATTTGCAGTCTTCCTTGGGGAAACAATCCGAGTGATATCTGTGTTGACAACCATAGGTAGTGATGAAGACCTTTGTAAATGCCCCACTTCCTCATCATCAGATCCATACTCCTCCACAAAGGATTTAGAAAGCTCAGCCCTCTCAGATTCTTTTTGCATGGCTGGAAATGAAGAGTTGCCCCACTGTTCCAAATCCACCTGTTCTTGATTAAAGTTGCAAATGCCCACCTGACCTTTCAATATGCCCCCATCTGATTTGTTCAAAACCTGATCTCCTTGCTTTGCTTTTTCCTCGCTTGTGACTACTATGCCCCTGGTATTTCCTCAATATTTGCATTAGAATCTAGTATTCCGGAAGCCTCCTATGCTGTAAATTCTTCAGCAGATGCAAATTGTTTATTAGATAAAACAGTTCCTTCAGCAAATGTAATCTGTGTTGGAGTTGATACATTTGGCACAATCTGGAGTGCCACCTGCACATCACTCTTATATCCTTCCTTCTGCACAGACAATTGTTTCTTCTGCACAGCATGATCTGAAATTTTTGTTGCCACTAATTTATCTTTGTCCTCCCTTCGACCAAAAGAGACACCCTTGTCCAGCCCCTCATTTGCCAGGATTTGTGTACTCGAAGTTCTAAAAGGATTCTGTTCGGTTTCCCGACTTTTATTAATGCTGTCATTTCTAATCTCCTTTCCAACTTCAACCCTTATGTCCTCATTTACATTCATCTCCTTCATTCCCCCATCAGTGAACCCATTCAAGTTCCCTTGGTCTTCTTCCTCCAAGGCAGCCAAAGTATGAAACCTATTTGCCAACACATCGTCCATCCTATCCACATGAACTGGCTAACCTGTAGCACTTTGCTTTTAGACCCATGTTTGTTTAGCTGCTCTTTGTATGTCACCAGTTTGTGGAATTTCAAAAGATTCCCCATTTACTCTGCATGTTTCCTGCACATGCTTTTGATTTAACCTCCCACGTAAATCTTCTCCAGGGGCAATAACAACAGCTCTATTTCTTTTCCAATCAGGCATCGACTGCTTTCCATTGACATAGCATTCACCAGCAGAATGTCCCAGATGAAGGCAATACTCACAATATTTAGGATACTTCTCAAACACTACCTTCTGAAGCCTTTTTTCCTCCCCAATCCCGATCCAGAATTCATCTACCATTGGTTCATCAATTTCAACACATGCTCGTGCCATGTACAGCCTGGATCCATCTGCCGTTGCTTCATCTATTTTGATGGGCTTCCCAACAATCCGAGCAGCAAAAAACAGGCAGTTCTTGTTAAACATATGGATAGGAAAATCTGGGAATTGCACCCACACAGGAACTACTGAGGATTCTGCCACATATGTAAAGTGGGGAGACCATTTGAAGATTCGCAGGGCACACCGCCAATATACCAAATCCCTCGGGACCAATAGGGTTGGAGAAGGACTTGACAGTGTCATGCATTATATAAATAGGGTTCTCAGAATTTGTTTAACCTTATGATAAATTCATGCTTGAATACGACCTCGAGCTTGATATCATACCATATCAACCCGAGTAGGGCCTGATATTAGATCTGTATCGATGCTTGTTTGATTTTTAAATTACTGAAACACTTGATTATGAATTTGAAAATTTGTCAAATTTAATTGTAATTTATTTTTTCAGGGATGATAATGTTGTTAACGAAATTCTCTCAGAGACATGAAATACACTTGATGATAATGCTATCATGTGGAATGGAGCAGAAACATCCAATACTAATATTCCATTATCTTCCAAGTATAGTGGTAATAAAATTACAAGAAATTTAACATTTGATCTAAACGAAGAAGCATGTAATCTAGAAGATGAGTGTCTGAATTCTTACAAGACTTGCTGAATACTTTGAGCCAACCTGGAGTGAGGAAGAAGATCATGAAATCTAAAATACAGATGAATTACAACCCAGTACAAGTGTACTAGAACTTCAAGCTGATGATATGCAAATTGAGCAATATGAATTTCCCTCATATCAGTATAGTGACTTAGAGGAGGAGTTTCCAATAGCTGATGATCCTTATATTTTGAATTCTTGATCGCTAGCTGGGTCAATTGGAGAGACAGAGGCAAGAGATGAGCATGATTTTTTTGTGGGATAGATTTTTTCCATCTAGACAAGAATTAAAGAATGCACTTGTGAAACATCTTATGGTTAAACATATGTGATATAACCCAGTTGACACCCAAAAAATAGAGTTAAAGCAGTGCCCTTTAACCTGTTGAGGCAATCAGTGGTCTGGAGTGACCATGAGTTTTGATGTTTGGGCAAAGGATTTAAGTTAGGTTTACCCTTGTGTATTTGATATGTGCATGTTGAGTGTGCAGAGTGCGTAGGTTACACATATAGACTTAGCTGGACGACCTTGGTACGGTGAAGAGTGGCATGGAGACAAGCTGGAGGCTTGTGTGCACTTGAGGGGCCTTGGAGAGCAGGGACGATGAGCTGAGGGGCGCGGACTTCGAGGCATGCATGAAGGATGGCATGGAGGCAAGCTGGAGGCTTGCGTGCATCCGAGGGACTGAGCCGAAGATGAAGAGGGCGCAAAGGCAATAGTCGAGGCTGCTGATGAGGAGTCAGTTGAGTCGTGAGGGTACGAGTGCTGTGTGATTGTACTTGGGAAATCCTAGGGTTCGAGTGCAGAGTGGAATGTACTCAGGAAGGGTAACCTTAGGTGTGTGAGTAGATCAGTCGACTGGCCTTGGGGCAGTCGACTGATGAAACTCACAGAAAGGTTTTGGCTGGGGACCAGTCGACTGCCCTAGGAGCAGTCGACTGGTAGCGACTGGTGAGCTGGCTGAAAATTCGAACGTTGGGGTTGCAACGGTCAATTTTCAGTGGCACCAGTCGACTGCCCTGGGAGCAGTCGACTGGTGGCGAGGGTTTTAGCTTTAGTTATATTTAAAGAGGACTTCATGGTAGCTGAAACCCTTGACGAATTTGATCTTGGTTAAAGGCCAAATAGTAGTCTTGGTGCTCAGGTCTTCTCAAGGTGTTGTGGTGAGGTTTCTCCACCCACAAGGGGCGACAAGGGCTAGCCGGAGGTTATCCGGGGAGTGATCCACCGACAGATTCTTGGATTAGTCACCCTTAGGGGTGGATACCAAGTAAATCATCCTTGTTAGCATTGTTTGTTTTCATTATTATTGTTTCTGCTTGCGCAACTAACAACGTAGGTACAAGAAGAATCGAAGAATTGCTATTCACCCCTCTCTAGCAACCGAATCGATCCAACAAGTGATATCAGAGCTAGGGCCGCTCTTGATTGGACTAACCGCCAAAGGAGCAAAGAAAGCTGGAGGAAGAACAATGGAAGACAAATTTGGGGATGACATCTACACTCCGCCTCCCTACGATCATGAAGACGTCGACTATTAGAGGGTGCGAATGAAGATGTGGCTTGGAATGGAGTGGGGATGTAGGATGGCAATTGAAGAGCCCTTCGAAGTTCCAAAGGACAAGCACGGAAAGAAGCTTCATCCTAGATATTGGGACAAAGAGCAACAAGAATAATTTACGACAAATAAGAAGGTAATTGATATATTGGTAAATCTTTTACCTAATAATGTGTTAAGTGGTGTAGGTAAATATGAGAATGTGTATGAGTTGTGGGATAAGTTGGAAAAATATCACGAGAAACCTACACAAGATCAATTGATGGAAGAACCCGAAGAGGCAAGCAAAATGGTCCAAGAGAAGGAATTAAATGAAAGATCATCAACCTCCTCAAGAGAAGAAGAGGAAGTATCAATCTCAAGAATTGAGGGGGAGAAGAGACCCACTTCTATGTCGGAACAAGAGGAAGCATCCACTTCATCCAAGGTTGAAGAAGAAGTCAACCTAGCCTCCACCACCACCAAAGCAAATAAAAAGGACCATATCACATGCTTTGGGTGCAATGAAAAGGGACACTACAAGGATAAGTGTCCAAATGGTAAGAAAAAGGAGGTACACTCTACACTCATTTCAATTCCGGTTAAATCTAACATGAGTTGTAGAAATGGAGAAGCCCAAGAAAAGAAAAAGAAAATCCGATGCTTCACATGTGGAGAGCTAGGGCATTATCACACTAAATGCCTTAGAAGAAGTGAGCTAAAGAAAATGGGGCATTTACGAAGGTGGGAGAAAGAAGAAAAGAGAAGAAGCTCACATCAAAGCGGAACTACAAGGGTAAGGGAGGTAATTCCTAACCCTAATTTAAAATGCAATTTAAATTCAAGATCCTCTATGCATAATAAAAATAGAGTTAATTATTCATCCATACATGCCAGAATTAATGAAAATTATTTGCTTGCGTATAACCATGGTTTTAAATATCATGATAGGACTAGGGTTAACAAGGTAGATCAAAACCCTAGGAAAACCATGCATCATGATAGACCTAAGACCTTTGTATCTAAGGATCATGGCATTTATCCCAGGAAGGGAAGGAATGTGCCTAGAAAGGAGGATAGGTCTAGAAATGTCCAAAGTGGGCATATGGACTCTAAGATTAAAATCTTAGAAAGGGAGAATCAAGTCTTGAGGGTAAGGCTTGATAAATTAGAAAAGACCCTAGAAAGATTCAAGGTTGGATCTAAGGGTTTAGATATGGTGTTGGGTAGTTTAAACCCCAACTATGATAGATCGGGGTTGGGCTACCGGTCTAAGGTCTCCAATGCCAAGGAAAAGAAATATGTTGGGGAAGCATATAGTAATGGCAAGAAGGAGAAGTCTAAAAATGACAAGGGGGGCCATTTAGAGGTAAAGAGAAGGACTTAATCAAAGACAAAGTATCTAAGGTTAAGAGGGTTAGATTTGTAGGCTAAGAATCACCGGGGGCTCACCGGTGTGGCCTAGTGTGGATCGAGCCACCTAGGGAGGTGGCTAAGGCTAAGAGCTCAAGGGGGAGCTCTAGAAGCCTTTGAGATATGTGGTAAATGGATCTCGGGAAATTTTCTCCTAGGAAATTAGATGAAATGTGCCAAAAAGGGTTGAAAGACTTGGGTAAGTCTTAATTGTTGAGGCAATCTGTGGTCCGGAGTGACCAAGTGTTTTGATGTTTGGGCAAAGGGTTTAAGATAGGTTTTTCCTTGTGATCTCATATGTGTGTATGTTGAGTGTGTAGGATGTACAGGTTACACATATGGACTTGGCTGGACGGCCTCGGTACGGTGAAGGGTGGCATGGAGACAAGCTGGAGGCTTGTGTGCACCCGAGGGACCTTGGACAGCAGGGAGGATGAGTTGAGGGATGCGGACTTCGAGGCATGCGTGAAGGATAGCATGGAGGCAAGCTGGAGGCTTACGTGCATCCGAGGGACGGGAGCCGAAGATGAAAAGATGAAGAGGGCACGAAAGCAACAGTCGAGGCTGCGGAAGAGGAGTCAGTCGAGTCGTGAGGGTACGAGTGTTGTGTGATTGTACTCGGGAAAGTCTTAGGGTCAAGTGCTGAGAGAAGTGTACTCGGGAAGGGAAATTCTAGGTGTGTGAGTGGGGCAGTAAACTGCCATTGGGGCAGTCGACTGATAAAACTCACAGAATGCTTTCAGGCCTGGACTAGTCGACTGGTAAATTGGCAATCGACTGGTAACCCTGAAAACTAGTCGTTGGGTTAGCCGTTGGCTAACAATTAAGGCTAGACTAGTCGACTGATAAATGGGCTGTCGGCTGGTGGCGAGGGTTTCAGACTTAGTTCTATTTAAGGGGACTTCGTCTTGGCTGAAAGGTTTGACGAATCTTGTCTTGGTTAAAGGCAAGATAGTAGTCTTTGTGCTCAGAGGTTTGCTTGGTGTTGTGGCGAGGTTTCTCCACCCACAAGGAGCGACGAGGGCTAGCCGGAGGTTATCCGGGGAGTGATCCACTGACGGATTCTTGGATTAGTCACCCGGCCGGGGTGGATACCAAGTAAAACCGGTTTGTTAGCGTTCTTTATTGTTGTTAGTTTTTATCTTGTTTGTATTTCCGTTGCGCAACTAACAACGTAGGTGAAAAGAGTCGAAGAAACGCTATTCACCCCCTCTAGCGTACGGA
This sequence comes from Boesenbergia rotunda, assembly GCA_024364735.1. Lineage (NCBI taxonomy): Eukaryota > Viridiplantae > Streptophyta > Magnoliopsida > Zingiberales > Zingiberaceae > Boesenbergia > Boesenbergia rotunda. The sequence continues at coordinate 793,868 of JAGFNQ010000440.1, forward strand.
TGCGATCCTACATTAATCCTAGGAAATTTACACATTAAAAGAAATTTAGGGAGGAAAAGGATTAAAATAGGCTTATATTTGATAAAATTAAGGTTTAATGGGAAAATACTATATAATTCAGTGCTAAGAATGTATCATGGTCAGGTATTAGAGGATATATCAATGAAAGGCCAGAATTAGGACTTTTGGGAGAGGTTTAAATGATATAATTTAGAAAAGGTTGAGTTTCGTGCCAACCTTGGGATGTGGAGTACATTTATTTGGAAACATATTTTTCCCAAGTAGATATAGGATCCACAAATCCCTCCACGATATTTCAAAATTTTTGGAGATTTGTGGAATTATTTAGGCATTTCTGAAATTGGACTAAAAACCTGAAATTCAGGTATCAGTCGACTGCCCCTCAGGGCAGTCGACTTATCCGAGTGAATTCAGCCCTGGGACCTTTCTGTTCATTTTAGCAGTCGACTGCCACAGGGGCAGTCGACTGATCCGTAAGGATAGGTAAAAAGGGATATTGGCTAAAGAGAAATTGCACAATTGGAAACATAGGGAAGGATCATGTTAACCTATGAGGTTCTATATGGTTTAAAGGTCATAAAGTGCTATTGGATGATAGGATATGACTTTGAATTAAAAATCTTGGTTATGATTGTTGGTGCAGAAAGCACCAAAGTCAAACCTGTGTTTTGATAATGGCAACAGGGTTCAAAAGTTAAGTCTTACTTGTTATCTAACATGTCACTTGAGTGTGCAGAGTAAAAAGCCCTAGCGAAGGACTGCTAGGCGCCAGGCGAAGGACAGCTTGGGACTGAAGCCCTAGCGAAGGAATGCTAGGCTCCAGGCGAAGGACAGCTCGGTATCCAAGACCTGGCAAAGGACCGCCAGGCAAAAGTCCAACCAAAGGAGCGGTTGGCATGAGGTATATTCTCTCGAGAGGAGTAGGTGAGGACGCGTTCCCCATTGAGGGAACAGTAGGCGTCGGTTCGACCTAGGGTTCCATTTTGGAGACCCAAAGTCAGAACCAAGATAGCTAAGGCTGTATAATCTAATAATTTATTGTTTTAATGTGTTTTGGACTAACCCTGGATGCAGGACCGAAGGAAAGTGTGTCTGCAGCTCATATAGCCTCAAAGGAGAGAGGCAATGGCTGAGTAGGGCGCCCGGAGTGTCCCGGGCGCCCCCAAGGTGCATACAAAACAAGGCAACTAAGAAGGGCTTCGAACAGCTGCTGAGCGGGGCGCCCCCGTGTTCCCGGGCGCCCCCGCTGCTCCCGGGCGCCCCCAGCGTCCCGGGTGCCCCCATACGCAAGCCTCGAACCAGAAGCCAGCGAAGCGAAGGAATAACACTTTGACCCGGTCAATGCGGGCGCCCCGAGCGCTCCGGGCGCCCGGTCAAACCTGATCCCGATTTTGAAGGGATCAGATGCTGACCGAGACTGTGCCGGATCAACCGACACGTGGGAGGTGCCCCCGACGTCCCGGGCGCCCCCAGGCCCTATATAAAGGGCCCTCGACCCCAAGCTTCGAACAACAATTTTCTTCAACGCTTCTACGCTCTTCTGCTCCCACGCACTGCTCCAGAATCCTCCCAACTCGAGCCGACGACGTCCCTCCGCTCCAAGATTCAAAATACATTGGACGTCGGTAACGAAGAGCAACTTTTCTTTAAGTTACTATACTGCAATTGTAAAATTTCTGTAAACTGTTTTTCGCGCACTTATAGAATTGCCCGCAGAAAACGGTCAACGACCATGGGCCTTGGAGTAGGAGTCGACCTAGGCTCCGAACCAAGTAAAACCACCTGTGTCTGTGTGCTTTTAATTTTAATCTTCCGCTACGCATTCTCTTTTCAAATCCGAACGATTTTCGATATTCACCCCCCCTCTATCGGTTCTCTCGATCCAACAATGATGTCATATTCCTTGAATAGAGTTTTACTCCATGATTTAATCTTGATTGTATGGGATAAGACTTTATTAATATCATGAAATTAAAGAAGGATTGACGAGTGTTTAAGATTCATTGGATGATATTGAATGATAAGTTTTTTTGATGGATGGAAGAATATGGAAGTTTCTCATATGCATCTAGGATTAAGAGATAAAAAGGGGGAGACTTTCATCATATTGAGGGTATGGAAAAGAAAGAGTTGAGGACAATTCCTTGTGTAAATTGATAATGGTTAGAGTTGACAAACAAAAGGAGTCATGAATAAAGTTCAAAGTTGATACAAATGCCAAATCTTTTAGGAAAATCAAGGACGTACCAAAAGTCAAGCACATTTGTGGTTTTCATGAAATCATATTTTTCTAGGAGAGAGTATATCCTAGCAAATGTGCTTGCAAACTCTTAGATTATTTAAGGTTTGTTGAGCTCTTGTTGGCACTAGGGATAAGGTTGCTTTGGGCAATCCTTAATGGTGTCCAAGGGGGAAGAACTTGGAAGTTGTGTTGGGTGAAACTTAACCTTGGTGTTATGGTGTCAGGTTGGGTAGAGCTTGACCTTGGTAAATTGAAAATTGGGAGAAGACATAGGTTAAGGGGGAGTTTGCCTCCTTGTTTGCCTTAATTTTCATAGGAAATTTTTGAGTTTTATGTCAAACTTGGGAATGGTGATAAATACATTGTGGAATGTATTTTTCTCAAGTAGGTATGGGTACCACAAAGTTCTCCACAAAATTTGGAAGTTTTTGGAGATTTGTGGAATTTCTGGCGTATTTCTGAATGTGGCCTAAAAAAAACTGATTTTCAGAGTATCAGTCGACTGCCCTGGGGGGCAGTCGACTGGCCAGGGCTGATTTGTGTATCAACAGCTGGTTTGATGTCCAAATGATAGAAAACAAGTGTATGGGGGGTTAGTACACGTTGTTTAGGATCATTGGGGATTAAAAGGACTAATAATTGAGATATTGTTGGGTTCTTTTTGATGTTAGGCAAAGGGGGAGAAGTGTTGAGTTTAATTTAGGAAACCAAACACACCTTTGCTAGAAACCCTAGGTTTAGGGGGAGCTTAGATTAAGGAGGATCATGGTTGCTCCATTCTCGACGTAAGGGGGACCTTGGAGGGGTTCTTAAAAAGCTTTTATAAGTCCAATGTAGGGGGAGCTTGGGAGAAGCTTTAAAAAGCCCGTTTTGGTGAAAAATCCTAACTTGGAGGGTTAGGTGTGGAAAATTCCTAATTTGGAGGGTTAGGTGTGGAAAATTCCTAACGTGGAGGGGTAGGTGTGTGAAAAGTCCTAACTTGGAGGGTCAGGTGTGAAAAAGTCATAACTTGGAGGGTTAGGTGTGGGGAGCCTTGGGATAGGTTTTAAAAAGTCCGTTTCGGAAAATTCCTAACTTGGAGGGTTAGGTGTGGGATGCCTTAGGATAGGATCCATGATTGCATTGCATATGCATTGGCGGTGTAAGTCCAAGATGGAGTCTTGGCAGTGTAAGTCCAAATGATTATTTAGCATTGTTTTTGCTATTTACTACTATTTGTTTTCCCTAACTTAAATGTATTGCCAAACATCAAAACGGGAGAGATTGTTGAGGCAATCTGTGGTTCGGAGTGACCATGAGTTTTGATGTTTGAGCAAAGGGTTTAAGTTAAGTTTACCCTTGTGTATTTGATATGTGTATGTTGAGTGTGCAGGGTGCGCAGATTACACATATGGACTTAGCTGGACGGCCTCGGTACGGTGAAGGGTGGCATGGAGACAAGCTGGAGGCTTGTGTGCACCGGAGGAACCTTGGAGAGCAGGGACGATGAGCTGAGGGGTGCGAACTTCGAGGCATGCGTGAAGGATGGCATGGAGGCAAGCTGGAGGCTTGTGTGCATCCGAGGGACGGAGCCGAAGATGAAGAGGGCGTAAAGGCAATAGTCGAGGCTGCTGATGAGGAGTCAGTTGAGTCATGAGGGTACGAGTGATGTGTGATTGTACTTGGGAAACCCTAGGGTTCGAGTGCGGAGTGGAATGTACTCAGGAAGGGTAACCTTAGGTGTGTGAGTAGACCAGTCGACTGGCCTTGGGGCAGTCGACTGATGAAACTCACAGAAAGGTTTTGGCTGGGGACCAGTCGACTACCCTTGGAGCAGTCGACTGGTAGCGACTGGTGAGCTGGCTGAAAATTCGAACGTTGGGGTTGCAACGGTCGATTTTCAGTGGCACCAGTCTACTGACCTGGGAGCAGTCGACTGGTGGGGAGGGTTTCAGCTTTAGTTCTATTTAAAGAGGACTTCGTGGTGGCTGAAACCCTTGACGAATTTGGTCTTGGTTAAAGGCCAAATAGTAGTCTTGGTGCTCAGGTCTTCTCAAGATGTCGTGGTGAGGTTTCTTCACCCACAAGGAGCGATAAAGGCTAGCCGGAGGTTATCCGGGGAGTGATCCACCGACGGATTCTTGGATTAGTCACCCTTAGAGGTGGATACCAAGTAAATCGTTCTTGATAGCGTTGTATGTTTTCATTATTATTGTTTCCGTTTGCGCAACTAACAACGTAGGTACAAGAAGAATCGAAGAATTGCTATTCATCCCCCCTCTAGCAACTGAATCGATCCAACATAACCAACCATGTACATGGAGAGTAGTTTCCCGGGGGAAGTAGAGTTCACTATTATAAAATATGTAAAGGAACACCAATGTAGAACTGTTAGGGAAAATGTTGATCATCATGTATGCTCTTCGTCATTTGTAGCATCTTTTGTTGAAGATCAATTTCTTTATAATGTACAATACAAACCAAGTATGATTATATTGTTGGGGCAATCGACCCAAGTATGATCTGGAAGATCATGATTTTGATGTGTGTGGTCAATATGATTGAGTTAGGGTTTGTTGTTGGACTAATATGTGTATGTAAGTGTGCAGATGTGCAGGTACACATAGACATGGTTGGATGTCTTCAGGTGAAGGGTGGCATGGAGGCAAGCTGGAGGCTTGTGTGCGCATCCGAGGGACTATGGGCAGAGACGATGAGCTAATCGGCGCGGACTTCGAGGCAGGCATGAAGGATGACATGGAGGCAAGCTGGAGGCTTGTGTACGCATCCGAGGGACGGGAGCCGAAGACGAAGAGGGTGTGAAGGCAACAGATCGAGACTGCAGATTGAAGAGTCAACCAAGTTATGAGGGCCCAAGTGTGAGTGTTTGTACTCGGGAACTATGCCGGGAGGATTCGAGTGCGGAGAGAAATGTACTCGGGAAGGGAACCCTAGGCTTAGAAGGGGACCAGTCGACTGCCCCAGGGGCAGTCGACTGGTAATGGATGGAGATTCGAGCGTTGGCTGTAACGGTCGAATCTGAATGAGACCAGTCGATTGCCCCAGGGGCAGTCGACTGGTAGCGGTCATTTAGTACTCGAGCTCTATTTAAAGGAGCTCGTTTTAGGCTACTGTTCTTTGGTGAAACTTGCTTGGATAGAGTGAGTTAGTAGCCTATTGTGCTCAGGTAGTGTCCAAAGATTGTGGTGAGGTTTCTCCACCCACAAGGACCTACGCGATCTAGCCGAAGGTGCTCTGGGGAATCATCCACCGACGGATTAGGGATCGCCCACCTTACGGGCAGCCGTGGAGTAGGAGTTTTTATCTCCGAACCACGTAAATAGGTGTGTTAGCATTGTTTTCATTTGTTTTATTAGATTTCCGCTTGCGCTTGCTAACGTTGTAGGTAGAGAAATTTGAAAGTTACTATTCACCCCCCTTTAGCAAGACAACAACGATCTAACAAATGGTATCAAAGCGAAAGACCGCTCTTGTTGGAATAACCGCCAAAGGAGCACAAGCTAGAGGAGAAGAATGATGGAACACAAGTTGGGGGATGATATCAATACTCCACCATCCTATGATCATGAGGATTTTGGTTATTGGAAGACAAGGATGGAGACTTGGCTTGGAATGGATTGGAAGGGTGGGATGGTAATAGAAAAGCCCTTTGAAATACCAAGAGATAAGCATGGAAAGAAGCTCCGACCGAGATATTGGACTAGGGAGCAATAAGCACATTCTTGGGCAAATGAGAAGGTAATTAGTACATTAATTGATATTTTGCCTAAAAATATGTTGAGTAATGTAGGTAAATATGAAAATACGTATGAGCTATGGAACAAGATAGGAAAAGTCTATGAAAATCATACACAAGCTAAATTAGTGGAAGAGCCCAAGAAGACAAGTCAAACGGTCTAAGAAGACAGAGAAGAAGAAGAATTGCTCATCTCATCAAGTGAAGTGGAAGAAGAAAGTGAGAGGTCATCCACTTCATCAAGAGAAAAAGAAGAGGTGTCAACTTCAAGGACTGGGGGGAGGAGAGACCCTCATCAATACTGAAACACGGAAAAGCTCCAACCTCCACCAAAGCCAAATCAAAAGAGCACATCATATGCTTTGGGTGCAACAAGAAGGGGCACTACAAGGACAAGTGTCCACTAGGTAAAAAGGAGGTAATCCCTAAACCCAAGTCCATTCAGTTAAAATCTAATGTGGGTTGTAGGGAAAAGAAAGAAAAGAAGCACATTAGGTGCTATACTTGTGGGGAGCTAGGACATTATCACACTTAATGCCCAAGAAAAGGAGAGCTCAAGAAGATGGAGCATTTAAGAAGATGGGAGAAAGAAGAAAAGAGGAGAAGCTCACATCAAGGGGGAGCTACAAGGGTAAGGGAGGTAATCTCTAATTTTGCTCATGCTCCAAATGCTTTCATGAATGCTAGAAATAGTAACGATTGCTTGCCTATGCGTACTTTTGGCTTTAAATATCATGATAGAAATAGAAATACTATTGCATGCCAAAATACCAAAGAATCTATGTTGCATGATAAATCTAGGGTTTCTAGACTAAAGGATCAAGGCATCAACCCTAAGAAAGGGAGGCACATGCCTAGGAAAATGGGTAGATCTAGGAATGATCAAAATAGGCATAGTGATACTAAGGTAAGGAATTTAGAAAAGGAAAATCAAGTTTTAAGAGCAAAACTTGATAAATTAGAAAAGAACCTGGATAGATTCATTAGAGGTCCAAGAGATTGAGTGTGATACCAAATGATCAACATCTTAGAAATGGTAGGCTGGGACTAGGATACCATTCTAGAGAGTCAAATGTTAGTAAAAAGTCATATTCAAGGATGCCCTATGACTATGGTAGAGGGAAGGTCAAAAATGGCAAGGAAAAATCATTTAAAGGAGAAAAGAGAGGTTTGACCAAGAAAAAGGTATATAGAGTTAAGAGAGTCATAGTTGAAGGTCAAGAAGCACTGGAGGAACACTGGTGTGAGCTTGCATTTATAAGTAAGTTACCTAGGGAGATAACTAGGGCTAGGAGATCAAGGGGGAGCTCTAGAAGTCAAAATGAGATCTAGGCCAATGGATCTTAGGAGGATTTCTCCTAGGAGATTAAGTGGACTATGGAATGTGCCAAAGGGTTTGGAAGACTAAGGTGAGTCTTAATCATAGGGAATTGGCACATTAAAAGGAGATTTATGGAGGAAAAGATGAAAATAGGATCATATTGGGAGAATATAGGTTTCTAATGTGTAAATGTCATATAACTCAGTGCTAGAAATGTATTATGGTCAGGTATGAGAAGAGACATCAAGGTGTGGCCAAAATTAGGACTTTTGGATAAGTTTAAAATGTACAATTTAGGAAGGGTTGAATTTAGTGCCAATCTTGGGATCCGGAGTAGTTTTGTTTGAAAACATATTTTTCCTAAGTAGACATATGCTTCACAAATCTCTCCACGAAATTTCAGATTTTTTGGAGATTTGTGAAATTAATTAGGTATTTCTAAATTGAGGACTGAAGTACTGAAATTCAGGTGGCAGTCGACTGGCTCTGAGCCAGTCGACTGGTACAGTGCAAACTCGAAACTGGGAAATTCAAATTACCAGTCGACTGCCCATGGGGCAATCGACTGATGTCTCTGTTTAGTTTCGCAGTCGACTGCCCAAGGGCAGTCGACTGATCTTACTGATCAGTTTCGCAGTCGACTACCCAAGGGACAATCGACTGGTATGCGGGGTTTTATGTAGGAACAACTTCGCGGGGGTGGCCAAAACCTAGGGTTTTGCGTGCCACCCCCTGCAAGATCTTCTCCTCCCCGACCTCGCCTTGCGCTTCAAGGTTCTCTCAAATCCTAAAACCACTTCTCTAGTCTCCTCCCACCCTAGATCCGAATCTAGGGTTAGTAAAACTTCTCCTTTCAAGTTGATCTTCATCAAGTTTCATAATGGAACGCCCCAAGAAGAGGTAACTCTTTGTGGAATTTATTTTTCAATTAAGTTCATGGTTTGGAACTAATCTATCTCATTTTGCATGTTTTCCCTTGTTTGTTTTTCTTTAGGGGTGGTTTTGGTACATGCATGGTTGTGTTACATGTTAGAATGGCAAATAAGAGGATTGTGGGTGAGGGATCATCCCGGCAAGGGCGTATAGATCCGAAGACACATCGATTCCGGTCCAATGAGTGTCTACAGAGATTTAAAGAGAATGAGTTTGTATTGATGAATTGCTGGTATCTTAACCAAGCATACTTCCGGCAGAATGCGTCTCATATCTCTGAGATGATTACCCATTTCGATCTAGGACGATTGGTGTATTGTCAACACGATGCAAACATTGATATGTGTAAAGAATTTTACGCCAACCTCACATGCATCGATCCTGATAGTGACCTCTATGAGTCTATGGTGGCAGGAGTCACCATTCCCTTCTCATCCACAGTCTTAGGTGCATTTTTAGGTTGTAGGGCGTCTAATAATGCATTTACATATTTCCCTAAGATTATCGAGCCTTTCTTATTGCCTGGTGGGACTTTAGACCAGATTCACTTACATTATTTTGGAAGACGCCGAATTTCTACCCAGCGCCTTTTTGAGGCCAAACGCATGAGTCCTGCTAGTAAGGTGTTATATAAAGTTGTGTTAGACTGTATTTTACCCATTGTTACCAAGGGGAGGTCGATGATTCGACATCCCCACTTGGTCATGATATACGCGCTAGAGAGGAGTTTAGACATTGATGTCACCCTGCATGTGTTTACATCCATCGTCCATTTTTCCCATAGTGTCAATGGGAAAATATGCATGCCTTTTTGTCATGTCCTGACCGAGTTCTTTGAGTCTAGGAGAATATGTACGACTAGCAGTTAGGTACGTCACTTGTCCAAGGACTATGATCAAATTGGTGCATGCCAGTTGTCCTTGGCAGGTATTGAGTGTTGACAAGGGGAGTTCGTCCAGAGGGAGCATCCTGACTCTTCGAGTTCTGATGAGGAGCCTGTTGGTGGAGTTACACGAGAGGAGTTCTCCCAGCTCCGGTCTGAGGTTCACGACCTTTGGGAGGACTTCCACGGCTTTCAGCAGCAGTAGAGGGGCTTCTAGCAGACATAGACTGCCATTCAGGTGGAGGTTCATGGCCTCACACAGTTTTGTCAGGGGGTCCAGCGCCAGCAGGATGAGATGTTCATGATGATACAGCAGTTGCATCTCACATATCAGGCCCCTCCTCCTCCTCCTCCTCCAGACGATGACATGCAGTAAACTTGACTTGATTTGATGGCTTGAGTGTTGAGAGTGTGTTGGTTAGATGTTATTTTTATCTCTCAAACACTTTTTCATTTTGGGATTGTAATATTTCGTTACTTCGGGGCTTTAGCCCTTGTGCCACTTATGATACATTTGCTTATGCTTTCATGAGATTTTATGAGTTTTTATATCATGGCTTGATGTTGCTTATATTATTTAAGATTCATGGATTGCTATTGAATAATAAGATATGACTTTAACTTAAAATCTTTGTTTATGCTTTCATATTCATTATATAAAGTCTTACTTCATGATTTAATGTTGATTGTATGGAATAAGACTTTATTAACATCATGGAAGTTAAGAAAGGTTGATAAATGCATATGTATCTATGGTTAAGGATAAAAGAGGGGAAGGTTTTATTATATTAAGAATACATAAGAAAAAGGGGAGAGTTGAGGGCAGTTATATGTGTGAAATGTTAATAGATGAAGGTGGCAAACACATGGAATTATGAATAGGTTTGAAAGTTGATACAAAATGACTATTTTTGAGGAAATTAGAGTTTGTACCAAAAGTCAAGTGCATTTGATGTTTTTCATGGAACTATATTTTTCTAGGGTAGGGTATATCCTAACAAATGTGCTTGCAAATTTTTAAATTTTTCTGGATTTTCTAGAATTTTCTAGAAGTTTCTGAAGTTGGGCTGGAATTTTAGAAGTTGGCTATAGTGGGCAGTCGACTGATGTCTCTGTGTATTGAGAATAACAGAGGGTAGTCGACTGGTAATTCTGTAAGTTAATTTCTGAGGGGTTTTTCAGAAATAAAGTGAGTTCTTTTTGGCACTAGGGGTAGGGTTGCTTGGGGCAATCTTTTTGATGGTATCAAAGGGGGAGAACTTGTGATGTTGAGTTAGGTTTAACTTGACAAAATAAAATTTGTGGTGTTAAGTTGGGTAGAACTTAACTTGGTGTTATGGTGTTAAGTTGGGTAGAACTTAATTTGGTGTTGGTTGTGAGAATTGAAAATTGGGAGAGGGCATATGTTAAGGGGGAGGTTGCCTCTTGTTTGCTATGCTTTAATTTTCAATTACTACTGCTATTGTTGTTTTTGTTTACCTAACTTAAGCATATTGCCACACATCAAAAAGGGGGAGATTGTTGGGGCAATCGACCCAAGTATGATATGGAGGATCATGGTTTTGATGTGTGTGGTCAATATGATTGAGTTAGGGTTTGTTGTTGGACTAATATGTGTATGTAAGTGTGCAGATACACATAGACTTGGTTGGATGTCTTCAGGTGAAGGGTGGCATGGAGGCAAGCTGGAGGCTTGTGTGCGCATCCGAGGGACCATGGGCAGAGATGATGAGCCAAGGGACGTCGACTTCGAGGCATGAGTGAAGAATGACATGGAGGCAAGCTGGAGGCTTGTGTGCACATCTGAGGGACGGGAGCCGAAGACGAAGAGGGCGTGAAGGCAACAGATCCAGATTACGGATTGAAGAGTCAACCAAGTGTGAGTGTTTGTACTCGGGAACTAAGCTGGGAGGGTTCGAGTGCGGAGAGAAATGTACTCGGGAAGGGAACCCTAGGCTTAGAAGGGGACCAGTCGACTGGGCAGTCGACTGGTAATGGTTGGAGATTCGAACGTTGGCTGTAACAGTCGAATCTGAGTGGGACCAGTCGACTTCCCCAGGGGCAGTCGACTGGTAGCGACCATTTAGTACTCGAGCTCTATTTAAAGGAGCTCATTTAAGTCTACTGTTCTTTGGCGAAACTTACTTGGATAGAGTGAGTTAGTAGCCTATTGTGCTCTGGTAGTGTCCAAAGATTGCGGTGAGGTTTCTCCACCCACAAGGAGCTACGCGATCTAGCCGGAGGTGCTCCGGGGAATCATCCACCGACGGATTAGGGATCACCCACCTTATGGGCAGCCGTGGAGTAGGAGTTTTTATCTCCGAACCACGTAAATAGGTGCGTTAGCATTATTTTCATTTGTTTTATTATATTTCCGCTTGCGCTTGCTAACGTTGTAGGTAGAGAAATTCGGAAGTTGCTATTCACCCCCCCTCTAGCAAGACAACAATGATCTAACAAGTGGTATCAAAACGAAAGACTGCTCTTGATGGAATAACCGCCAAAGGAGCACAAGCTAGAGGAGAAGAATGATGGAACACAAGTTGGGGGATGATATCAACACTCCACCATCCTATGATCATGAAGATTATGGTTATTGGAAGACATGGAGACTTGGCTTGGAATGGATTGGAAGGGTAGGATGGTACAGAATGCTAACTACTAATTATGTAGAGAGTTTAAATGCTTTGTTCAAGAATACACGTGAACTTCCTATAAACAGGTTAATTGATAATACGACAATTTACCAAAGGGCGAACGCAACAATCGGTAATTACCAACGGGCGCACCATGGTTTTATTTTCACCAAAGGGCGCACTCATTATAGTGAACTTCCTCTTATACCCCTCATGTTATCTATTGCTTTTCTCTTTCTCTCTCAGTAATAAATTCTGATACGTCAGCACATGCAACGTGATTTAATTACTGACTTTTATTTTAAAATAATATCTAATGGAATCGGCGCTAAATTAAAAAACGTAAGGTAAAAATTAAAAAAATATTTCACTTTAAAAATTTCTCATCCAACGTGATTTAAAAATATAAATAAATAATTTTTATTTTTATTAATAGAAATTAATATATTAAATAATATTTAATAAATATATTAATGAATAAAAAGTTTTTGGAAACAAACTGTTGGATTTAAAAATATAAATAAATGATTTTATATTTGATTAATAGAAATTAATATATTAAATAATATTTAATAAATATATTAATGTATACATATTTTTTGAAAAAACTGACTGTGGTAGCTTTCAGGCCCACGCTGGGCCTGAAATATTTTTATTTCAGGCCCAGCGTGGGCCTAAAATTTTTTATTTCAGGCACAACGTGGGTCTGAAATTTTTTATTTCAGGCCCACGTTAGGCCTGAAATCTTTTGATTCAGGCCCGACGCGAACTCAAATTTTTTTTCTATTTAAAAAATATATTAATATATAAAAAACTTATCAAAACACATAATTTTAGATTCAAACGCAGGGCCTGAAGTCATCCCAGGAGGGTTTGAAGTCAAATAACTTCAGATCCTATAAATAATTAATTTAATAAATAATAATTAAATATAAAAAATATTTTTAAAATTAAAAAATTTTTAGTGAGGGCCTGAAGTCATCAGTGACTTCAGGCCCTCTATCTGAAAAATTTTCCCTTAGGCCTAAAGTCATCCGACTTCAGGCCTAAGGAGGGCCTGAAGTCTGATGACTTCAGGCCCAAGGAGGGCCTGAAGTCTGATGACTTCAAGCCCTCCAACATTAAATATATAAAAATAATAAAAACTTTTTTAAAAAAGGTATAATATATAATTACATAATAATAAAATGTTATAGGAGTGTTTAGGTATATCAGTGAGTTTTGAGCAAAACTCACTGATGGACCTACCATATTTGGAATTCTGAAAACTCTATATCAGTAGACAGGGTTGAGCTAGGAGATGAGATTTTGGGTGCTGAAACCTCTAATCTTACCGTATCACCAATGCTATAGCAGTGGTTTAGGTATATCAGTGAGTTTTGAGCAAAACTCACTGATGGACCTACCATATTTAGAATTCTGAAAACTCTATATCAGTAGACAGGGTTGAGCTAGGAGAAGAGATTTTGGGTGCCGAAACCTCTAATCTTGCTGTGTCACCAATGCTATAGGAGTGGTTTAAGTATATCAGTGAGTTTTGAGCAAAACTCACTGATGGACTTACCATATTTGGAATTCTGAAAACTCTATATCAGTAGACAGGGTTGAGCTAGGAGATGAGATTTTGGGTGTCGAAACCTCTAATCTTGCTGTATCACCAATGCTATAGAAGTGGTTTAGGTATATCAGTGAGTTTTGCTCAAAACTCACTGATATACCTAAACCACTGATATAGCATTGGTGATACAGCAAGATTAGAGGTTTCGGCACCCAAAATCTCATCTCCTAGCTCAACCCTGTCTACTGATATAGAGTTTTCAGAATTCCAAATATGGTAGGTCTATCAGTGAGTTTTGCTCAAAACTCACTGATATACCTAAACCACTGATATAGCATTGGTGATATAGCAAGATTAGAGGTTTCGGCACCCAAAATCTCATCTCCTAGCTCAACCCTGTCTACTGATATAGAGTTTTCAGAATTCCAAATATGGTAGGTCCATCAGTGAGTTTTGCTCAAAACTCACTGATATACCTAAACCACTCCTATAGCATTGGTGATACAGCAAGATTAGAGGTTTCGGCACCCAAAATCTCATTTCCTAGCTCAACCCTGTCTACTTATATAGAGTTTTCAGAATTCCAAATATGGTAAGTCCATCAGTGAGTTTTGCTCAAAACTCACTAATATACCTAAACCACTCCTATAGCATTGGTGATACAGCAAGATTAGAGGTTTCGGCGCCCAAAATCTCATCTCCTAGCTCAACCCTGTCTACTGATATAGAGTTTTCAGAATTCCAAATATGGTAGGTCCATCAGTGAGTTTTGCTCAAAACTCACTGATATACCTAAACCACTCCTATAACATTGGTGATACAGCAAGATTAGAGGTTTCGGCACCCAAAATCTCATCTCCTAGCTCAACCCTGTCTACTGATATAGAGTTTTCAGAATTCCAAATATGATAGGTCCATCAGTGAGTTTTGCTCAAAACTCACTGATATACTTAAACCACTCCTATAGCATTGGTGATACAGCAAGATTAGAGGTTTCGGCACCCAAAATCTCATCTCCTAGCTCAACCCTGTCTACTGATATAGAGTTTTCAGAATTCCAAATATGGTAGGTCCATCAGTGAGTTTTGCTCAAAACTCACTGATATACCTAAACCACTCCTATAGCATTGGTGATACTGCAAGATTAAAGGTTTCGGCACCCAAAATCTCATCTCCTAGCTCAACCCTGTCTACTGGTATAGAGTTTTCAGAATTCCAAATATGGTAGGTCGATCAGTGAGTTTTGCTCAAAACTCACTGATATACCTAAACCACTGCTATAGCATTGGTGATACGGCAAGATTAGAGGTTTCGGCACCCAAAATCTCATCTCCTAGCTCAACCCTGTCTATTGATATAGTGTTTTCAGAATTCCAAATATGGTAGGTCCATCAGTGAGTTTTGCTCAAAACTCACTGATATACCTAAACCACTGCTATAGCATTGGTGATACGGCAAGATTAGAGGTTTCGGCACCCAAAATCTCATCTCCTAGCTCAACCCTGTCTACTGATATAGAGTTTTCAGAATTCCAAATATCGTAGGTCCATCAGTGAGTTTTGCTCAAAACTCACTGATATACCTAAACCACTCCTATAGCATTGGTGATACTGCAAGATTAGAGGTTTCGGCACCCAAAATCTCATCTCTTAGCTCAACCCTGTCTACTGATATAGAGTTTTCAGAATTCCAAATATGGTTGGTCCATCAGTGAGTTTTGCTCAAAACTCACTGATATACCTAAACCACTCCTATAGCATTGGTGATACTGCAAGATTAGAGGTTTCGGTACCCAAAATCTCATCTCCTAGCTCAACCCTGTCTACTGATATAGAGTTTTCAGAAATCCAAATATGGTAGGTCCATCAGTGAGCTTTGCTCAAAACTCACTGATATACCTAAACCACTTCTATAGCATTGGTGATACAGCAAGATTAGAGGTTTCAGCACCCAAAATCTCATCTCCTAGCTCAACCCTGTCTATTGATATAGAGTTTTCAGAATTCCAAATATGGTAGGTCCATCAGTGAGTTTTGCTCAAAACTCACTGATATACCTAAACCACTGCTATAGCATTGGTGATACGGCAAGATTAGAGGTTTCGGCACCCAAAATCTCATCTCCTAGCTCAACCCTGTCTACTGATATAGAGTTTTCAGAATTCCAAATATGGTAGGTCCATCAGTGAGTTTTGCTCAAAACTCACTGATATACCTAAACCACTCCTATAACATTTTATTATTATGTAATTATATATTATACCTTTTTTTTTAAAAAAGTTTTTATTATTTTTATATATTTAATGTTGGAGGGCCTGAAGTCATCAGACTTCAGGCCCTCGTTGGGCCTGATGTCATCAGACTTCAGGCCCTCCTTAGGCCTGAAGTCGGATGACTTCAGGCCTAAGTGAAAATTTTTCAGATAGAGGGCCTGAAGTTAATTTTAAAAATATTTTTTATATTTAATTATTATTTATTAAATTAATTATTTATATGATCTGAAGTTATTTGACTTCAAACCCTCCTAGGATGACTTCAAGCCCTGCGTTTGAATCTAAAATTAAGTGTTTTGATAGGTTTTTTATATATTAATATATTTTTTAAATAGAAAAAAATTTGAGTTCACGTCGGGCCTGAATCAAAAGATTTCAGGCCTAACGTGGGCCTGAAATAAAAAATTTCAGGCCCACGTTGGGCCTGAAATAAAAAATTTCAAGCCCACGCTGGGCCTGAAATAAAAATATTTCAGGCCCAGCGTGGGTCTGAAAGCTACCACGGTCAGTTTTTTCAAAAAATATGTATACATTAATATATTTATTAAATATTATTTAATATATTAATTTCTATTAATCAAATATAAAATCATTTATTTATATTTTTAAATCCAACAGTTTGTTTCTAAAAACTTTTTATTCATTAATATATTTATTAAATATTATTTAATATATTAATTTCTATTAATAAAAAAAATTATTTATTTATATTTTTATATCACGTTGGATGAGAAATTTTTAAAGTGAAATATTTTTTTAATTTTTACCTTACGTTTTTTAATTTAGCGCCGATTCCATTAGATATTATTTTAAAATAAAAGTCAGTAATTAAATCACGTTGCATGTGCTGACGTCTCAGAATTTATTACTAAGAGAGAAAGAGAAAAGCAATAGATAACATGAGGGGTATAAGAGGAAGTTCACTATAATGAGTGCGCCCTTTGGTGAAAATAAAACCATGGTGCGCCTGTTGGTAATTACCGATTGTTGCGTACGCCCTTTGGTAAATTACCGTTGATAATACAAGAAGAAAGGTAGCTCAATGGTTCTTTAACAGTAAAGAGGAAATCTCAAAATGGTATGTTGCTTTGACACCTCATGCTATAAAAGAAATGGATTCATGGAGAGAGAAAGCTATAGCATATAAGATTCACTCGTAATCTCAATTAGAAATGGAAGCAGAGACATGGGGTGCTTCATACATGTTGATTTGGAAGAAAAAAATATTGTCAATGTGGGGAGTTTCAAAATTCAGGACTCCCTTGCTCACATGCTATTGTTGTCATCATTCACCGAACATGGATATACTCCCATATTGTGAGCATTATTTTTATTCACAAAATTGGAATGTCATTTACATGGATCGTATTAACCCTTGCCGAAGCAAGGAGTTTTGGCCTAGGGGCATAAACAACATTATAGTTCTATGCCCCTGTAACCTTGTGCAGTTCGGTAGGCAAAAGAAGGCACAGATTGAGTCGAGACATAATGGGAAGGTAAAACTCAAATACCACCGTTGTAAATAACTTGGCCATAATCGAAGGACTTGTAGAATGGCACCGACCCCAGGTTCTTGAGTTACTGGTATATGTATGCAGGAATATTCTGCTTGAAGTATATATTTTGTAAGCAGGAGAAGTGGATCTATATATTTTGCATCTACTATAATGATAGTATTGTAAAAAAAACTAGTTGTAGTTAATGTTGTCAATTCCAGAGATTTTCGAATAACATGATACATTTCAGCTTGTTTAATTCAATGTAAGTCGAATATGATCATAGATCAGTCCAAAATACACAAATATTTTTTGTAAAAAGATTAATACAAATTTTGAGATTAAATAAAGATAAATATATAAAATATACAAATACATAAAGAAAAAATATAAAGGAAGAAATATAAACTATAAATAAATAATTAGAGGTTAATGTTTAAAATTATAAGAAAAATATAGAATAGAAAATAAAATAAATAATTATGAGGTGATAGTGTTACAAGGAATCGAATTGTGCTATACATTATGTATTTAGGGGCTTTCCAGATATTGCCCGATACTACGATACATTTAAGCTGTTTCAAGTTTAAACAAATGTAAGCTTATATTGATCATACCTTAATATTTCATAAAAAAATATTTTAACAAAAGATGTAGAATTATAGCATAAAAAATTATCTTATAAATTATAAAAAATATTTTTAAAATAAAAAAAAATATGAGTCCACGTTGGGCCTGAAATCCTCTGATTTAAGGCTCAATGTGGGCTTAAAATCATCATATTTCAAGCCTAAAGTGGGTCTGAAATCATATTATTTTAGGCCCAAAGTGGGCCTGAAATCCTAGTATACCAGGCTCTCTGCTAACCAATATCGGAATATTCTTTTTCTAAATTATAAATAAATATATATAATATAAAAATATAGATAAAGATTAAACAAATATATAAAAAGATAAAGAAAAAATACGAAGATATAAATATAAAATATATAAACTATAAATAAATAATTAGAGATTATTGATGTTATATATAAGAAATCAAAATAAAAGATATTAAAATAAAATTATAAATGTGAAAAAAAACTAAGATAGATAATAAGATATAAAGATAAGAAAATTAAGATATAAAGAAAGAAATATAAAATATAAGTTTAGACATCACAAAAACCTTAATTGAAATTAAGGTATAAAGAAAGCATGACTATAAAAAATGAAATATAAAATATAAATAAATAAATAAATATAATTTATAGATTAAAAATATAAGAAATAAATATAATTACATTTAAAATAAATTATAAATGTAAAAAATAATTAAAATAGATAACAAAATATAAAAATAAACAAAATAAAGAGATAAAGACGAGAGATAAAAATAAGCCAACCGCTTCCTATTGATGCTGCATTGTTCTGTTCTAACTGATACGGTATGAAAATATCATTGATATTCACTAGAATTAAGTTTGGACACCACAAATACCATCTCCTAGCTCAATCATAACCTAGTAATATTGAGTATTGAGAAATCCAAATATCCAATGTCCATCAGTGGATTTCCACCAAAACCCACTGATGGACCTACAAAAGTCTTATTGCAACAAATTCAAATATTATGAGTTGATGGTCTGCAAGGAATTAAATTTTACTGTGAATTGTGTATTTAGGGGCTTTCCAGATATTGTCTGATACTACGATACATTTAAGCTTGTTTCAAGTTTAAACAAATATAAGCCTGTATTGGTTATATCTGAGTAATTCAATAAAAAAAATATTTTGTTAGAAGTTATAAAATTATATAAAAGATTATCCTATAAATAATTAATAAATCATGATTAAATATTATAAAAATATTTTTAAAATGGAAAAAAATATGAGTCACATTGGGCCTAAAATCTTGTTATTTCAAGCCTAACGTGGGTCTGAAATCCTAATATATCAAGCCCTCTGCTAACTAATACAAAATATAAATAAAGTTTATAGTATAAATTAATAAATACAGTTTATACGGCTATAAAGAAAGAAATATAAAATATTATTTAATAAATATAGTTTATAGATAAAAAATAAATATAATTACATTTAATTTAAATTATAAATTTAAAAAATAATTAAGTTAAGATAATAAAATATAAAAATAAGCAAAATAAAGGGACAAAGATAAGAGATAAAATAAGCCAATTGCTTCCAACTGATGTTGTATTATTCTGTGTCACCTGATACGGTATGAGAACTTCATTGATATTCATTAGAACTAACACTACCAGAAAAATTGGTGTTTGCGGCGGTTTAAAATTCAATTTGCGGCGGTTTAGAACCGCCGGGAAAGTATTTTCCGGCGGTTCACCAAACCGCCGCAGATAATGGCGTCCTTAAACCATTTAGCGGCGGTTTGTGTGAACCGCTGGAACAACCGCCACTAATATATAATTCCCGGCGGTTCTCCCGGTGGTTCTATTAGCGAGAGTTCTATTAGCGGCGGTTTTGCAAACCGCCGGAAAAACAGTTTAGACACCACAAATATCATCTCCTAGCTCAACCCTAACTAGTGATATCGAGTATTGAGAAATCCAAATATTGATCATACTTGATTATTTCAATAAAAAAATAATTTGTCAGAAGTTGTAGTATTATATAAAAGATTATCATATAAATAATTAATAAAACATGATTAAATATTATAAAAATATTTTTAAAATGGGAAAAAAATATGAGGCCATGTTGGGTCTAAAATCCTCTTATTTCAGGGCCAACGTGGGGCTGAAATCCTAGTATTGATTGCTGAGAATCCTTCGGTGGAGTTGGTCTAACTATTATGTTGACATTGTGAAAAAGATGATAGCCTATCTGAGTCCAGATAAAATTGTTGTTGATTTAGTTCTGGCAGAGTCAGAGCTAGATTTGGTACCTCACTTCTCTCCTCCAACTCAAGCACTTGAGGTGTTTGCCCAAGGATCATCATAGCAAGCAGCAAAAGGAAGCCTACAGGCCTTAGATATAGAAGGCTGCAGTCAGTGTATTGAAAAGGGAGAACAACTTGAGATATTACCGCAACAATTATCTATTGCTGTTAAAGGTTTGGAGGATGTTAAAAATGAGATGGCAACGATCATGGTGAAAAGGAGTGTCTCCTAACATCAAAGGATATAATAATTGCTAAGAAGGATTCCCAACTTCAAGATAATGATGTTCAAATAAATGAACTTCTTGAGGCACTGACAATCGAGTGGCAATGCTGCGGTCGAGAAAAAATTATTATATGCAAAAGATAAAATCATAGAAAATGCCCAGAAGCAAATCCAAAATCTCCAAAAAAAAAAAAAGAAAGCAAAGGCTCAGCTGATGCTGAGCCACTACCTATAAATTTTGGACAAGGGCCTAAAAGAAAGAGAGAAAACAAGCATACGAAGACAAAGGCAAAGGCAAAGGCAAAGAGATTGTTGAGGATGAAGATGAGGATGTACACTACAAAAATTTTAGCATTTAGCGACGGACTGATTCCGTCGCTAAATGCTAATAGCGACGGAAACAACATCGTCGGGCATTTGTCCGTCGCAGGACAATGGTAGCGATGGATTTGACTTTCCGTCGCTATTAGCGACGGATATTAAAATGAATAATCTGTCGCTATTAGTGACGGGCACGTAAATATCCTTCGCAAATCACAAAACTGGGGGTGACGTGTCCGGGGGGGGGGGGGGGGGGAATTAATTAGCGATGGAAGTCAAATATACGTCGCTATTAGCGACGGATAATTGACTAATCCGTCGCTATTCTATCGTAATTGGCGACGGAAAGTCTATTATCCATCGCTAATAGCCATGAATATGATAAAAATTCATTACTATTTTAAAAAAATCCGTCGCTAATCTTGGAAATTTTCTAGCAGGTCTAGCCTATTTTTTCCCCTTCTCATATATACATTCAATACATATCCAATATCCAACACATAACAAACACAACAAACACAATAAATATATATATTCATTTCCAACAGCTATTTACATAACAAACATTTCCAAATCCAATCATTTGCAAATCCAAACACATACCAAACACATAAGAAACATATTGATATCATATCAAACACATAAGTCCAAGTTCCCACACACATAAGAAACATATCAAATACATATCAAACAAGAACTGAATCAAAAGTCTAAGTTCATACATCAAAAGTCGAAGTCTAAAGATATCATATTGATATCGTAATGAAAAATTATAGTTTAGAAGAGAAACAATACATACATGAATATCAGAGTGAATACTGGATCAAAAGGAACAAGATTCCTGCACAATAGAAGACAAACTATATTAATAAAAGTTAAATAGAGTCAATATCTGAATATAACTCTAATAATGTTAAATACATAAATGAAAATGAACAAATAAGAAACAATTACGAAACAATATCCAATATACATACCATTCAACCCAGTCAATATCTGAATTCAACTCTGATAATGTACAATCTAGAAATGAAAATGAACTAATAAGAAACAATAGTGATGAATATAATAACAAACTAGATAGTTACTGATGCATATAATAACAATTACTGAATTCAACTCTAATAATTTGATTTTGTAAAATATAGACAAAAAATATAACATACCACAAAAATATCTCTACTCCTCGGGGGTATCCTTAGGATCCTGTGTCTCCTGAGACTCAAAACTAGGGGCGGGAGGGGTGGGCATCTGCATCATGGGCATCTGTGTCAAAACGAGAAGGCCACGCCACCGCAGAAGCAGAAAAAAAGCAAGAAAAATCGTCGAAAAACCTAATTTAGGGTGCCTGGAATCGGAGGAGGGTTTGCCGGAGGAGAAGTGCCGAGGACGACAGAGAAGCATCGGAGACAGGGAGCGAGGAAGAACTGATCGCATGGCCTCCGGGGGGAGGGGGGGTTGAGTCCGCAATTTTAACTTAAAATTGCAACGGAAGTTACTTGTCCGTCGCTATTAGCGACGGAAGTAACTTATCCGTCGCTATTAGTGACGGGTTTGACCAATTCCGTCGCTATAGTTAGGGGTTTGACCTGAATCACAATATTAGCGACGGATACTATCTATCCGTCACTAATTGCAACGGGCAATTTAAATTATCCGTCACTATTCAATGAAATTTTTGTAGTGGATGAAGAGCTCCTGCCCCATCGATAACTGAAACCACAACTGAAATCACAAAATCCGATCAATAAGCAGATAAAAGTAAAGCAATTCAAAAGGTCAAAAACAAAATGTTAAAGAATGTCAGGCCATTTTTTAAGAAGAATAAAGATGTTGAGATTGCATAAATATTAGTAAAGTTGAGTAAATTAAAGTGAGTTAATTGCTAATGCGATTGCATAATAATGTAAAACAATGGTGATTCTTGTTATTCAATAATAATATTTAATAAATACCTTATTATTAAGTTTCTTATCTATTATTTATGTAGATTTTTGGTGCTCCAGTATGGTCCAACGAGACCTTCTCATTAGATATGTAATCTTTTTTGACTATATTTGATTGGAATGAATACACTAATGGGGATTGTATAAATGCATACTGGACTCATCATACTACGCCCATCCATATTCTGTGGGGTGGGGTTAGATGTAAGTGAATAATCACCTTATTTTGTTGCTTTTTTCTAGGATTTAGTCCACTAACAGTTTTCTCTGAACACATAGGATATGTTTGGTGTGATGCACATAGCAACATTGGAACAAACAGCTGCAATTGATACAGACAAGTCAATTAGATATATCATCTGTCCTACAAATAATGCAGATGATCGTTGACATCTATTGGTGATAGACCTAAAAGAAGGTAATATACTTCATTATAATTCTCTCGGTGTCAGGGAAAGCTACACTGCTAAGTTTGAGAAAACTGTAAGTTTTATATTTTATATATAAACCATTACAAGTAGTTTTGAGTATGCATTTTTTACTAATGTCGTTTGTGTATAGGTGGCATTTTTTAAGAATATGAATGGGTCGTATTACATCAGATGGAATAATGGATTGTCATCAATCTCGGGGAAAGACTATAATAAAATTGAAGTATAAGGCCCCGCACAATCCAGATCGTAAGTCATTTTTTATGGTTCATAAAAACATAATCTTTGATGGTTCCTATAATATGATAACCACAATTTACATATTAGTTTTTTTAGGGTGGATTGTGCTTTTTTTAGTGTTTCAGAGATCAACTGATTTTACCCAAAGCGAAATGAAACCTTATCGATTTAACGTTGGATATAAAATTATGATAGACAAATTCTGGAAGGGTAATCTGTAATTATTTTTTGTGGATACAATGCATTTGTAATTGTTGTGTATACATTGTATATTTGTAGTTATAATGTATGTAATATGTAATCTGTAATTGTTCTGTATACAATCCATTTGAAATCAATGGAACCTTGCTTTCGATCCACGTTGTTGTGTAATATGTAATCTGTAATCTGTAATCTGTAATATGTAATATGTAATATGTAATATGTAATATGTAATATGTAATCTATAATATATAATCTATAATCTGAAATTTGTATTCTGGAACCTTGTGGTGTAATCTGTAATATGCAATTGTTGTGTATACAATCTGTAATTTGGAAAAAGAATATTTCGGTATTGGTTAGCAGATGACCTGATATATTGGGATTTCAGACCCAAAGTGGACTAATATTTTTTCTATTTTAAAAATATTTTTTTATAATATTTAATCATGATTTATTGATATTTATTTATAGGATAATCTTTTATATAATTGTACAACTTCTGACAAAATATTTTTTATTGAAATACTCAGGTATTATCAATACAGGCTTACATTTGTTTAAACTTAAAACAAGCTTAAATGTATCGTAGTATCAGACAACATCTAGAAAGCCCCAAAATACACAATGCATAGCAAAATTCAATTCCTTGCAGACTATCAACTCATAATATTTGAATTTGTTGCAATAAGACTTTTGTAGGTCCATTAGACCACTAATGGACCTAGGATATTTACAATTCTCAATTCTCGATACCACTAGTTAGGGTTGAGCTAAGAGATGGTATTTGTGATGTCTAAACTTAGTTCTAATGAATATCAATGATGTTCTCATACCATGTCAGTTGGCATAGAATAATGCAGCATTAGTTGGAAGCGGTTGGCTTATTTTATCTCTCATCTTTGTCTCTTATTTTGCTTATCTTTATATTTTATTATCTATCTTACTTATTTTTAAATTTATAATTTATTTTAAATGTAATTATATTTATTTCTTATATTTTTAATCTATAAATTGTATTTATTAATTTATATTTTATATTTCTTTCATTATAGTCGTGTTTTCTTTATATCTTAATTTCAATTATAAGTTTTTGTGGTGTCCTAACTTATATTTTATATATCTTTCTTTGTGTCTTAATTTTCTTATTGTTATATCTATCTATCTTAGTTTTTTTTTTATATTTATACATATTTATTTATAATTTGAAAAAAAAAAATATTTCAATATTGGTTAGCAGAGGGCCTGATATATTGGGATTTCAGGCCCACGTTGGGCTTGAAATCAGAGTATTTTAGGTCCAATGTGGACTGATATTTTTTCTATTTTTAAAATATTTTTTATAATATTTAATCATGATTTATTAATTATTTATAGGATTATCTTTTATATAATTATACAACTTCTGACAAAATATTTTTTTTATTAAAATGCTCAGGTATGATCAATACAGGCTTACATTTGTTTAAACATGAAACAAATTTAAATGTATCGTAGTATCGGACAACATCTAGAAAGCTCCAAAATACACAATGCATAGCAAAATTCAATTCCTTGTAGACCATCAACTCATAATTTTTGAATTTGTTGCAATAGGACTTTTATAAGTCCATCAGTGGGTTTCGGTGTAACCCCACTGATAGATCTAGGATATTTGGATTTCTCAATACTCGATATCACTAGTTAAGGTTGAGGTAGGAGATAGTATATGTGGTGTCCGAACTTAGTTCTAATGAATATCAATGAAGTTCTCATACCGTGTCAGTTGGCACAGAACAATGCAACAACTGGAGTTGAATGAACAACACACAATTATTTTTCTTAACATACAATTATATACATATGACAAAACTACATACAATTGTTTTCTTTAGAACACCATAGGATGTTTTTTATAATAAAATGGATAATTAATCCCATGTTTTACGGAACATGTCCCTCAGAAATAAAAGTGTTACATCAAATCTCATTTTTGTCATGTCTCCTTGTTTGAAGTCCGTCTTCTCATTTCATAGGAGACATCAAATGTATTATATCACAAAAAAGGCACAGTCCACGGTGTAAATAACATTAGCAATTTTAATTTTCATATTTTTTATAAAATATTTTTTAATTGAAACTCATCCTCATTTACTTACCTAGCTTCTAGTTGTGGACAATTTTCTCTGACGGAGTCTCATTGGTCCAAGAGATGATGACTTTCTAGATATGGATGAATAGCCCCAAGTTGCTCGCGAGTATATTATTTTAGATCTTTTACCTGTAAGTATGACCATGAATTTAAAATTCACCATCAATGAGATTTTATACTAAATGATTATCATAGAAATGAATAATGGTTTCTCACCGCTGAATCAAATTCAAAATATTATAAAATTTAACAGCAAAATTATACTCACTGCCTAAAGGGCAGCAAATCCCTTTAGGTGAGGGAGGGTAGTGCTGGTGTGGTATCTCTGAGTTGATGAAAATACGTCCCCAATCTTAGGTAATTATGGAGATAAAAATTAATGGATAGCTTCAACCCAATTGAATCTAGCAAGATTCTCATAATCATCTACTATATCAACATGTAGCGACCCCGCCTTCTCTACCTTAGACGGACCGCTACTTGTCTACTTCTTGACTCTAATGCACGACTAAAAATGCGGAACTTTCTTTATTTTTTTTATTTTTATTCAATCTATCAAAAATGATATTCTAACTTTAATAGTCATGCATGATACAATGGCACATTACTAGCAATTCTAACCGTTTAAACTCATCACACAAGGTTCTATAACATTACTAAAGCACTGTGGGATATGCATGCAACTTTTCTAAGCATATTTCAAGCAATAAGACTTAATTCGAAACTAACCACATCTTGGCACATGCAATAATATTTCTAGAACTTCATAGAATGTAAATCTTACTTTTCTATCGAATTTACAAGCATTTTAAGTACAATTAGGACCTAGTCCAAAAGGGAATAATAATAAGCTCAAGAATAAGTCTAAAATGCAATGTATCCACATGTTAAACTACTCATGCTCTTGCTCATCTAGTGCATTCACAAAAGTATGCATACTAATTGAAATGACATGGAATCTTCATTCTACAAAATTGAGCATGTAAAACTATCCGAAGCATGAATGTTTAATAAACTCCATAACACAATAACTTGGAATTTGGAAATCTTAAACATGCATTTCAAATAAGCTACACTGTCTCATCCCAAGGATCTCTCCAAGGTCAGCCACCACACACACGTCACTCAGCACCGCCTCGTCGCCTTCCTTCAGAATTGCTTGCCTTTACCTTTATCTGCAGTAAGAGGAAATGCAACTAATAAGCATAAAGCTTAGCAAGTAGTATCTAGCTCACAAAATCTCGAAATGTGCAAGCATGCTTTTTAAACAATGTGAAATCACATGAGATACTTTTATGCTTAAAAGAAACACTAAAACATGTATAACTCAAAACATGCATACTCAAGCATTAATAAGTCTTAACTCACTTTTTCTTGGCTTAACTTGAAACTTTAGCAATTCTTTAACTTTTACATCTTCCTTTAACTTTTAGAAGACTTCCTTAAATTTTTAGAAAAACTTTGCTAAAGCATATACTTGAAAATTTTTAGACGTAAGTATCATCTTATGCGCATTCCCTAAAAGGTTGGGGTAGCGAGCCACCAATCCTAATAGAGCAGACCTTGGTCTACCAGGGCCAAGACATTGGAATTGGACACCTGGATTTCTTTAACGACGCCCTTGGACGCCGGGTACTGGCCTTAGAAAGTAAAATAACTTTTTTCTCTTTTCTTTCTTATGTTTAAATGCCTTGGCATTTTATCGAACACCTTGTGTGCCCAAATCCCTAAGTCTTGACTTTTGGGGATTTCGTAAGGCCTTGGCCTTCTCTTTTCTTTTTCTTTATCTTTCTTTTCTTTTCTTATAGATTCCTTAGACCCTACACTCACATAGGGTACTCTATCATTAACATATAAGCATAAAATGAACTAAGATCACATGCAAAATCTTAAACTAAAGGTAAATATCTCTTTTAAAACTTTTTAAGGGAAATTCTTGCGGAAAACCGCCTCTTACTGCAGGTGAGCAGTACTTACCTCGATATCTTGGACTTACAACCAAGAACGGCGTCGGAGGTTTCGGAGAAACTCGGAGTCTCGGAGATTTCTTCACGCTCACGCGTTCCTCTCGTCGTGGGGATTCCGAATATCGGAAAATCTCTCGGAGGAGAGCCTTGGCCGGCCACCGGAGGAAAGCCCTAGGCTTGGTGTGGTTTCGCCCAAGAGAGGAGAGAAGAGGGCGGCGTGCGGTTGGTTTGGGCGAGGAAGGGTTTGAGTTGAGGGAAAATAAAACTTCTCTCCTTAATTATCTATTTATACTTATGGGGGCGAATTTACCTAATTATACCTTATCTATTGTTTCGCTCAATCTATTTCAACAAAAACAAACCAGCGCAGCTGGTTCGCCCATTCGTCTCTCACAGCGTAGGTGAAGGGTTCGATTCCCACTTACGCGATTTTCTGTTTATAACCCTTTTTAGCACTTTCGTTTACGGAAAAATTCTATAAAAATATCCATAAATTTGGAATAAATTTTAAGATACTTCTAAAATTAGTTTCGAGAATTTTCGGGCGTTACAATCCCCCATACCTTATAAAAAGTTCGTCCTCGAACTTAAAACAACTCTGGGTATTTCTGCCTCATGCTGTCCTCTCGTTCCCATGTTGTCTCTTCTACTCTGTGATTTTGCCATATGACTTTCACTAATGGTACCTCCTTGTTTCACAATTT
This sequence comes from Boesenbergia rotunda, assembly GCA_024364735.1. Lineage (NCBI taxonomy): Eukaryota > Viridiplantae > Streptophyta > Magnoliopsida > Zingiberales > Zingiberaceae > Boesenbergia > Boesenbergia rotunda. The sequence continues at coordinate 822,032 of JAGFNQ010000440.1, forward strand.
CTTAACTGCTCGGTCTATTATCTGAATAGGCCGACTATCATAACTGAGATCTTCGCGAACTTGTACCGTCTGTGGCTCTATCACCTGGGTGGCATCTGGGATATGCTTCTTCAGCATAGAAACATGAAATACGTTGTGGATAGCTGACATCTCCTGAGGTAGCTCCAACTCATAAGCTACTTTGCCAACTCTTCTAGTGATGGGGTATGGTCCTACATATCTGGGACTTAACTTGCCCTTCTTCCCAAAACGCATTACTCCCTTCATGGGAGCCACTTTGAGGAACACTGTATCCCCAACTTCAAATTCTAATGGTCTGCGCCGTGTATCAGCATAGCTCTTTTGGCGGCTTTGAGCTGTTTCTATTCTCTGGCGGATCTGCTGTATGGCTACGGTGGTATCATCTATAAGATCTGTCTGTAAGCCTAACTCTTGCCTCTCACCACCCTCGTACCAGCAGATAGGAGATCTACACCTCCGTCCATATAAAGCCTCATAGGGTGCCATGCCGATAGTGGCCTGATAACTATTGTTGTAAGCAAATTCCGCTAAGCACAAATATCTGCACCAACTGCCCTTGAAATCTAAAGCACAAGCTCTGAGCATATCTTCTAGTACTTGATTAACCCTCTCTGTCTGACCATCTGTCTGAGGATGGAAAGCTGTGCTAAACTTCAGTTTGGTGCCTAGAGCTATCTGTACGCACTCCCAGAAGTGCGAAGTGAACCTACTGTCCCTATCTGAAATGATAGTCTTAGGGACTCATGTAGTCTGACGATCTCCTTAGGTATAACTGAGCTAGTTGTTCCATGGAATAGGAGATCCTGATGGCTAGGAAGTGGGCAGACTTAGTCAATCTGTCTACTATTACCCAGATTGCATCATATCCATTCGTTGTTCTGGGTAGTCCCACTATGAAATCCATGGAAATATCTTCCCATTTCCATTCTGGAATCTGAATAGGCTGCAGAACTCCACCTGGTCTCTGGTGCTCTGCTTTGACTCTCTGGCAGGTCAAGCAGGTACTGATATATCTGGCCACGTCTCGCTTGAGTCCAGACCACCAGAACCTTTGCTTTAAATCTTGGTACATCTTGGTAGAACCAGGATGCATAGAGTACGGGGTACTGTGGGCTTCTTCTAAAATATTCTTTCTTAGTTCCTCATCATTGGGGACGCAAAGGCGGTCTCCAAGATAGAGGATGCCACTATCTGATACTCGAAACTCTGAATCTTCTGCCTCTTGGATCCCCTGCTTGATCTTCTGGATCTCTGGGTCTTGATCTTGCTTTCTTGTATATCTATAAGCAGGGTTGACTCTAGGGTCAATGCAGAAAATTGCCCAACCATAACCTCGACTCCAAAATCTTTTATTTCTTTCTGAAGTGGTGGAGACAGTGATGATAGGGACATCAGTGCTGCACAGGATTTTCTGCTCAGTGCATCTGCCACTTTATTAGCTTTACCTGGGTGGTAGAGGATTTCACAGTCATAATCTTTGACCAACTCTAGCCACCTGCGCTGCCTCATATTCAGCTCCTTCTGAGTGAAGAAGTACTTCAAACTCTGATGGTCTGTGAAGATTCTGCACTGCACTCCATACAGGTAGTGTCTCCAGAGCTTCAGTGCAAAGACCACAGCTGCTAGCTCAAGGTCGTGAGTAGGGTAATTCTTCTCATAGTCCTTGAGCTGTCTGGAGGCATATGCTATTACTTTACCGTCTTGCATGAGGACAGCTCCAAGGCCCATCTTGGATGCATCACTGTAGATGTCAAAGGCCTTGTCACTCTCTGGAACAGTCAGGATGGGAGCACTAGTCAATCTTTCTTCAGTTCTAGGAAGCTGTGCTCGCATTTATCTGACCACTCAAACTTCTGATTCTTTCTGGTCAGGGCTGTGAGAGGAGAGGCTATTCTGGAAAAGTCCTCCACAAATTTCTGTAATATCCTGCCAGGCCTAAGAAGCTTCTGATTTCACTGGCATTCTTGGGTCTACACCAGTTGCTGACTGCTTCTATCTTGGCTGGATCAACTTGAATGCCTTCTTTGGATACAATGTGACCTAGGAAGGTCACCTGATCTAGCCAAAACTCACACTTTGAGAATTTTGCATAGAGCTTCTCCTGCTGAAGGATCTGCAGCACTATCCTCAAGTGTGTAGCATGGTCCTCTGGAGTCTGTGAGTATATGAGAATATCATCAATAAATACAATGACGAATTTATCGAGATACTCCCTGAAGATGTGGTTCATCAGCTCCATGAAGACTGCTGGAGCATTGGTTACTCCAAAAGCATCACTACAAATTCGTAGTGGCCGTATCTTGTCCTGAAGGCCGTCCTGGGGATGTCACTTTCTTTAACCTTTAGCTGATGATACCCAGAACGCAGATCTATCTTCGAGAACACTGTAGCCCCTTTGAGTTGATCAAATAAATCATCTATTCTAGGAAGGGGGTACTTGTTCTTGATGGTTACCTTGTTCAGAGCTCTGTAGTCTATGCACAGACGCATAGACCCATCCTTCTTCTTGACGAAAAGTACAGGAGCTCCCCAGGGTGAATGACTCGGGCGAATGAAGCCCTTGTCTAGTAGCTCCTGGAGTTGCTCTTGTAATTCCTTCAACTCTGCTGGAGACATACGATATGGGGCCTTCGAGACCGGACCGGTACCTGGTACTAGCTCGATCTCGAATTCCACTTCTCTGTTGGGAGGTAGTCCAGGTAGTTCTTCTGGAATACTTCTGGATACTCACAGACTACCCGTACATCCTCCTGCTTGCGCTCTTCCTTTGCTTCTATGTCCACTATGGTGCAAGAAAACCAGCACACCCTTGTTCTAGCATCTGGTGGGCTGCCAAGGCTGAGAGGAATTTCTGAGTCTTCCTCCTTGGGGCTCCTTGAAATTCGAACGGTGGTTCTCCTTCTGGACTGAAAACCACCTTCCTCCGGCGACAGTCCACTGAAGCGCTGTACTTACTGAGGAAATCCATGCCCAGTATGACGTCGAAGTCTTGCATCGCAAGGACTATTAGATCGACATATAGCTCTCGGTCTGAAATCTTGATTGACACAGCCCGGAACCTCTGGGTGGATTCCATGATTTCCCCTGAGGGAGAGTTGTCAGGAATCTGGACTCCCAACTCTCTGCAGGCACCTGTAACTTACTAGCAAAAGGTACTGATACGAAAGAATGGGTCGCCCCAGTGTCAAACAGTGTAGTAGCTAAATGCTGAAAAATAACTATTTGACCTGTTACGACCGTGGAGGCCTGGCAGCTTCTTCCTTCGTGAGGGAAAAGACTCTGCATTGGTTGAAACTGGTGCTGCTTCCAACCTTCCCTGACTGATCTGAGGTCCTCCAGTATAGTAGGCATGTAATGTAACTGAGGCTTGCCTCCATACTGTACGGACTGCTGAGGAGTACCTTAAACTTGTTTGGGCAGTCTTTGGATCTGTGTCCCTCTTGTCCACATGAGTAGCACCCAGTTACACCTAAAGGCATGCTCCTGGATGGGTCCTCCCACACTTAGGACAAGGTGGATACCTAGCTTGCTTGTTCTCTGGGTTTCCTTTTTGGCTGCCAGGCCACTGCTTCCTTTTGTGGTTCTTGTTCTTCCAGTTCTGGTTATTTGGTGAGGCTTCTGGCCTCCTGTTGTCTTGCTCTCAATCAGGACTGGCTTCTGCTGTGTTTGTTGTGCCTTGATGCTATTCAGATAGTGCTCTGAGATTAGTGCACTACTGACCAACTCCTCGCTGGTCTGGGATCGGTGCGTCCCGCTGTTCACGTTGAGTGCTATCTCAGGGTTCAGCATGCGGAGCATCAGTCTGACTCGCTCCTTCTCTGTGCTGACTAGCTCTGGGCAGAGGCGAGCTAGTCTGTTGAACTCGCGACTGCTTCTCCCACTGGTAGGTTACCTTGTCTGAACTCCATGAAGTCCTCGTAGTGCTTGTTGGTAACCCGCATGTGGAAGAACTCCTCATAGAACTCTTGCTCGAAATCTGTCCAGCTCATCTGGTTGACTATCCTCTTACTCTTGACCCGCTCCCCCACATACGAGCATCTCCAGTTAGGCAGAAGGAGGCACATTTGACCTTCTCGACTTCTGGCCAGTCAAGAAGCTCCATTGTGCTCTCTAAAGTCTTGAACCAAGCCTGGGCATCCCAGGGCTCAGTCGTGCCTGAGAAGCTTTCAGGTTTCAGCCTCTGCCACTGGACGAGGTATGCTTCTTGTCTTCGGTTCACGGCAGGGGTCTCCTGTGTGACTGGTGGAACTTCAGCACCNACCTAGCTTGCTTGTTCTCTGGGTTTCCTTTTTGGCTGCCAGGCCACTGCTTCCTTTTGTGGTTCTTGTTCTTCCAGTTCTGGTTATTTGGCTGAGGCTTCTGGCCTCCTGTTGTCTTGTTCTCAATCAGGACTGGCTTCTGCTGTGTTTGTTGTGCCTTGATGCTATTCAGATAGTGCTCTGAGATTAGAGCACTACTGACCAACTCCTCGCTGGTCTGGGGTCGGTGCGTCCCGCTGTTCACGTTGAGTGCTATTTCAGGGTTCAGCATGCGGAGCATCAGTCTGACTCGCTCCTTCTCTGTGCTGACTAGCTCTGGGCAGAGGCGAGCTAGTCTGTTGAACTTCGCGACTGCTTCTCCCACTGGTAGGTTACCTTGTCTGAACTCCATGAAGTCCTCGTAGTGCTTGTTGGTAACCCGCATGTGGAAGAACTCCTCATAGAACTCTTGCTCGAAATCTGTCCAGCTCATCTGGTTGACTATCCTCTTACTCTTGACCCGCTCCCACCACATACGAGCATCTCCAGTTAGGCAGAAGGAGGCACATTTGACCTTCTCGACTTCTGGCCAGTCAAGAAGCTCCATTGTGCTCTCTAAAGTCTTGAACCAAGCCTGGGCATCCCAGGGCTCAGTCGTGCCTGAGAAGCTTTCAGGTTTCAGCCTCTGCCACTGGACGAGGTATGCTTCTTGTCTTCGGTTCACGGCAGGGGTCTCCTGTGTGACTGGTGGAACTTCAGCCACCACTGGAGTTCCCACTTCTGTTATGGGTGGTGTAGGGGGCACTGGGTGCTGATTTGCCATCAGTGTGGCGATGGTCTTCTGTTGCTCTGAAATCTGAGCTTGCATTTGAGCAATGACTGCCATCAGGTTTGGCTGTTCTGTGCCAGGCTCATTGTTATCTTGAACTGGAGTTCCGTTCCTTGCATTAGGAGCTCGGCCTCTTCTTGCCATCTAATAATGCATAAGGGAACAAGAAATCACTACTACATCTCTAGGTATAAACTTGTCTTCTTACTTAGTAACCTAATATCCATTCTAGGGATTAAACATGATTCCGTGATACTAAGGTATTAAGCATGCTTCCTTGTTCTATACACATAGGAGTAAGTACTTAAGCATTTCTCTATACTGCAATCAGATAAAGGAGCAATAGAAAAACTGAAACTTAAAACTTTCTTACTTGAAGACGGCAAGGTTGATGCTGATGTGTGTGTGATGCTGGAGAATGGGAACTGCTCTGATACCAACTGTAGCGACCCCGCCTTCTCTACCTTAGACGGACCGCTACTTGTCTACTTCTTGACTCTAATGCACGACTAAAAATGCGGAACTTTCTTTATTTTTTTATTTTTATTCAATCTATCAAAAATGATATTCTAACTTTAATAGTCATGCATGATACAATGGCACATTACTAGCAATTCTAACCGTTTAAACTCATCACACAAGGTTCTATAACATTACCAAAGCACTGTGGGATATGCATGCAACTTTTCTATGCATATTTCAAGCAATAAGACTTAATTCGAAACTAACCACATCTTGGCACATGCAATAATATTTCTAGAACTTCATAGAATGTAAATCTTACTTTTCTACCGAATTTACAAGCATTTTAAGTACAATTAGGACCTAGTCCAAAAGGGAATAATAATAAGCTCAAGAATAAGTCTAAAATGCAATGTATCCACATGTTAAACTACTCATGCCCTTGCTCATCTAGTGCATTCACAAAAGTATGCATACTAATTGAAATGACATGGAATCTTCATTCTACAAAATTGAGCATGTAAAACTATCCGAAGCATGAATGTTTAATAAACTCCATAACACAATAACTTGGAATTTGGAAATCTTAAACATGCATTTCAAATAAGCTACACTGTCTCATCCCAAGGATCTCTCCAAGGTCAGCCACCACACACACGTCACTCAGCACCGCCTCGTCGCCTTCCTTTAGAATTGCTTACCTTTACCTTTATCTGCAGTAAGAGGAAATGCAACTAATAAGCATAAAGCTTAGCAAGTACTATCTAGCTCACAAAATCTCGAAATGTGCAAGCATGCTTTTTAAACAATGTGAAATCACATGAGATACTTTTATGCTTAAAAGAAACACTAAAACATGTATAACTCAAAACATGCATACTCAAGCATTAATAAGTCTTAACTCACTTTTTCTTGGCTTAACTTGAAACTTTAGCAATTCTTTAACTTTTACATCTTCCTTTAACTTTTAGAAGACTTCCTTAAATTTTTAGAAAAACTTTGCTAAAGCATATACTTGAAAATAATAACTCACTTGGATCCACTTAAGACGTAAGTACCATCTTATGTGCGTTCCCTAAAAGGTTGGGGGTAGCGAGCCACCAATCCTAATAGAGCAGACCTTGGTCTACCAGGGCCAAGACCTTGGAATTGGACACCTGGATTTCTTTAACGACGCCCTTGGACGCCGGGTACTGGACTTAGAAAGTAAAATAGCTTTTCTCTCTTTTCTTTCTTATCTTTAAATGCCTTGGCATTTTATCGAACACCTTGTGTGCCCAAATCCCTAAGTCTTGACTTTTGGAGATTTCGTAAGGCCTTGGCCTTCTCTTTTCTTTTTCTTTATCTTTCTTTTCTTTTCTTATAGATTCCTTAGACCCTACACTCACATAGGGTACTCTATCATTAACATATAAGCATAAAATGAACTAAGATCACATGAAAAATCTTAAACTAAAGGTAAATATCTCTTTTAAAACTTTTTAAGGGAAATTCTTGCGGAAAATCGCCTCTTACTGCAGGTGAGCAGTACTTACCTCGATATCTTGGACTTATAACCAAGAACGGCGTCGGAGGTTCCGGAGAAACTCAGAGTCTCGGAGATTTCTTCGCGCTCACGCGTTCCTCTCGTCGTGGGGATTCCGAATATCGAAAAATCTCTCGGAGGAGAGCCTTGGCCGGCCACCGGAGGAAAGCCCTAGGCTTGGTGTGGTTTCGCCCAAGAGAGGAGAGAAGAGGGCGGCGTGCGGCTGGTTTGGGCGAGGAAGGGTTTGAGTTGAGGGAAAATAAAACTTCTCTCCTTAATTATCTATTTATACTTATGAGGGCGAATTTACCTAATTATACCTTATCTATTATTTCGCTCAATTTATCTTAACAAAAACAAACCAGCGCAGCTGGTCCGCCCATTCGTCTCTCACAGCGTAGGTGAAGGGTTCGATTCCCACTTACGCGATTTTCTGTTTATAATCCTTTTTGCCACTTTCGTTTACGAAAAAATTCTATAAAAATATCCATAAATTTGGAATAAATTCTAAGATACATCTAAAATTAGTTTTGAGAATTTTTGGGCGTTACACAACAAGACCTAGAAGAACCTTATATATACTAGATGAAAATAAGACACAAACAAATATATACAAAATATAGAATTTACACACTAATACAACATCATCCTCTGATTTAACACTTTTGGCATAATATTTAAGTAACTCCTCAATTCTTAATCTGGTAGGTTGTTTTTCTTTTGAGAAGTAATATAGAGGTTACCCGATGCTTTATTTGAATTAATAGGGACCAAAACACCTCGGTTCGCTATACCAAGTAACAAAGCAACATCTTGTCTGTGTTGGTGCCCCGGTTGGTTTTGACGCGATCAACCAAGTTAGGTTAGGTCCTGTTGGTTTTAATCCCTCTGCTAAGTGTGCAGGAACTTAGGTACGGAGGAAGTCGAGCGTAAGACGCAGTGGACGAGAAGGATTGCGCGGGGAAGTGAGTCGACGGGCTCAGTACAATCCGAGGGACGTGGAAGCTGCGGAAGAGTACACCGGTGGAGCGAGAAGGACGTGCGCGGTTTCCGAGGGACAAGAAGCCGGGAGGAAGGATGCTCAAGGGGCGAAAGGCCGGAGTCGGGTTCGGGTGAGCCTAACTTTGGTTGGGCGGAAATCACCCAGAAGACGAAGAATCAAAAAGACTAGTCCAAGCGCCCAAAAGAAATGAAAGAAATGAGAAAATTCGCCCAAAAGAAAAGAGAAAAGTTTTGGTGCCAAAGAACGATCGAACCCGAGTCCTCATCAAGAAACATTAACTCACTTACCATTTGGGATAAAGGGCGTGTTGGAAACCGGATGGCTAGAGAGGGGGGGGGGTGAATATAGCCAATCACTTGGAACTTTGAAACTTATCAAGATTTCTGCACTTAACTTTGTTAGTAGCACAGCGGAAGAAGCAAAGGAAAACGAAGCAGTGCAGTAAACGAAAACAGAAATGAAAGCAAACAAAGACAACTACCAAGATCGCTAACAAGAGGGTTTACAAGGTTCGGGGATAACTTGCCCCTACTCCTTGGCGTGCCCTTAAGGTGGGCGATCCCTTGATCGTCGGCAGATCAAGCCCAGGTGTTCACCGGATATAACGCAACCTCCTTCTCGGTGGAGAAACCTCTCCACAGCGTTTCAAACAAGGATATAGATTTAAGCTTAATGAAACACAAAGAATACTCTTACTCAGCACCTAGCAAGGACAAGAACACAGCGAGCTTATCCCGAGCTCCACCCAGCGACGATCTCACGCAAGGACTCCCTCCTTCGTATCTTCTCACTGTTGGGCTCCAAGCTCCTTGTTCTTTCCTCCCAGCACTCACGTAAGAGTTGGTTGCTCCTCAGATCTCAATGATTTGCTCAAAGAATCAACAGCACACGCACACAACAAGTCAAGTGTGGAGAACACAAAATCGCAGCAAGAACTTCAGCAAGCTCGAACACTTGAAACTGTCGAACACTTCTCTATTTCAGCCGAAGTCTTCTCTCTTTTGTTTCTCCACCAAGCATCAGATGACACCATCCCTGCAGCTCCCAGCTACTCATCTGCCAATTCCAGCTACCACTGAGCTATCCCTGGACTCCCTGAGCTTCCCTCAGCCAAGCTCTAGTCTCATCTCCAGTCTGAAGCTCGACCGTTGCAACCTGAGATGGAAAAACGGACAAACCTGCTCCAAGGAAAGTTCTCCATTGACTCTCCTTGAGTGTTTGAATCCTCCCCTGTCACCTGCAGCTTAATCAGACTGTTAGAGCAGTATATCATACAGTAAATCAAATATCAGAAGCAAACAGCAGCGAATTGGATATGGTCAGGCGCGATCAGAGCGTCTGACAGTGCAATTTGAATTAAAGTGATCGGTCACTGGACCGATCAGAGAGCCTCCTGATCGGTCACCAGACCAATCAGGCTGGGTCCAGACCGATCAGGCTCCGTCCTGATCGATCCCCAACGCTCAATCAGAAATCGCGATTCTTTGAGATTCTCCTGGATTGATCACCAGACTGATCCTAGGTTGTGGATCGTTCACCGGACCGATCCACCCTTATATCGGGCGATTTCTGAGTTTCTCAGCCCAAGCCTTCTGATCGGTCAACTGACCGATCAGGGGGTCTCCTGATCGGTCACCAGTCCGATCAGATCATCACCAGACCGATCAGGCACCGTCCTGATCGATCTTAGTGAGGAACCCGCGAGGCTAGATCGTTCTCCAGAACAATCTGTTGGTGCAGAATGCACCTAAGTCAAATCCGTGTTTTGATAATGACAACATAGGTCAAAAGTTAAGTCTTTCTTGTTTTCTAACAAGTTAATCTAGTGTGCAGGAAAAGCCCTAGCGAAGGACTGCTAGGCACTGGCAAAGGAATGCCAGGAAAGAAAGCCCTAGCAAAGGATTACTAGGCAACTGCCGAAGGACTGCCAATATCAAGCCCTAGCGAAGGACTGCTAGGCTCCAGGCGAAGGACAGCCTGGGACTGAAGCCCTAGCGAAGGACTGCTAGGCAACTGGCGAAGGACTACCAGTTTACAAGACCTGACAAAGGACCGTCAGGCAAAAGTCCAACCAGAGGAACGGTTGGCATCAGGTAAATTCTCCCGAGAGGAGTAGGTGAGGACGCGTTCCCCGTTGAGGGAACAGTAGGCGTCGATTCGACCTAGGGCTCCATTTTGGAGACCAAAGTCAGAACCAAGACAGCTAAGGCTGTATAAACAAATACTTTATTGCTTTATTGTGTTTTGGACTAACCCTGGATGTAGGACCAAAGGAAGGAGTGTCTGCAGCTCAGATAGCCTCAAAGGAATGAGGTAGTAGCTGAGTAGGGCGCCCGGAGTGTCCCGGGCGCCCCCAAGGGCCATACAAAACAAGTAAAGAAAAAAGGAGTTCTAATACATGCTGGGTCGGGCGCCCCCGTGCTCCCGGGTGCCCCCGCCGCTCCCGGGCGCCCCCGTGCTCCCAGGCGCCCCCATGCGCATGCATCGATCCAGAAGCCAAGCGAAGCCAAAGGATAGAGTTTGACCCGGTCAATCCGGGCGCCCCGAGCGCTGCGGGCACCCCGGTCAAAGCGGATCCAGAGGATAGACGCTGACCGAGAGCTCTGCAGATCAAAAGCCACGTGGGGGGCGCCCCCGACATCCCGGGCGCCCCCAGGCCCTATATAAGGGACTCTCGACCAAGGCTTCAAGAGATCAATTCACTCAACACCTCAAAGCTCTTCTGCTCTCGCGCCTTGCTCCGGAGACTCTCCAACTCGAGCCGACGACGTCCCGCTGCTCCGAAAAAGTTAATCTACTCCGGACGTCGGTAAAAGAAGAGCGTTCTTTTTATTTACTGCACTTATCTTTGTAATTAAATTTTGTAAACCTTTTTGCGCCTATATAGAATTGCCCAAAGTAAACGGTCAACGACCGTGGGCCTTGGAGTAGGAGTCGACACAGGCTCCGAACCAGGTAAATCGACTGTGTCTCTGTGTCTTGTTGTTTAATTTCCGCTGCATACCTGCTCTTACGAAAATCCGAAAGTTTACCGATATTCACCCCCCCCCCCTCTATCAGTTTTCTCGATCCAACACGATCTGCACAGTGAGCCAGATCGGTCACCGGACCGATCAAGTGTAGATCCGCACGGGAACTCAACTTCACTGTCTGCTCCCTGATCGGTCACCGGACCGATCAGGAGCCAGTCGATGGGTGAATCGCATACTCCCTGATCGGTCACCAAATCGATCAGGAGCAGCACAGTAGGTTCCCAACCTCACTGTGTGCTCCCTGATCGGTCACCAGACCGATCAGTCATTGCTGGATCGGTCACCAGACCGATCCACGAAGCGTGCCAGATTCCCTGATCGGTCACCAGATCGATCCAGGGACTCAAACCTAGCCCTCCAAGCTAAGTTTTCATTCACCTTAGCCCTCCAAGCTAAGGATTTTTCACCTAACTCTCCAAGTTGGGAATTTGCACCTAACCCTCCAAGTTAGGACTTTTCACCTAGCCCTCCAAGCTAGGACTTTTCACCCAACCCTTCTGAATTAGGACTTTTCCAAACCTAGCCCTCCAAGCTAGGACTTGACCCTCCAAGCCAGGACTTTTTTACCTAATTCTCCAACATGGGAATTTGCACCTAACCCTCTAAGTTAGGACTTTTCACCTAGCCCTCCAAGCTAGGACTTTTCACCCACCTCTTCCGAATTAGGACTTTTCACACACCTAGCCCTCCAAGCTAGGAATTTCAACACCTAACCTCCCAGGTTAGGATTTTCCAACACCTAGCCCTCCAAGCTAGGATTTTCCATACCATGTCTGATCCCCGATCAGGACTTGACCATCATCAATAATCATCCACCTAAACAAAAATTGGTGTCAACACCAAAACAACAAACAGGGCCAGACTGCATCAACAGGGCGATGGCAGTAAAGTATTGCCGCTATTGCTACTTATAGTTTACAACATTGATATGGAGATTCCCACAGTATTCTCAAGCGAGATAAAGTTTTAATTAAAACAACTAAAACTTAAAGGATAATGTTATATTATCCTTTAATCAAATCCAATGGATGCAGTTTAATCCCATCCAAGTTCAACCATTCAGATTACATCCATGGATCAACGGCCAAGAGAAAAGTGATCAACAATTAACAATCCAGATTTATTCTCTTGGGCTATAAATAGACTTAGAGGTTTGCTTTAGAAATAATTCAATTTTTCTTGTAATTCTCTCTAAAGTCTAGCGATCTTCAGTTGTAAGGCTTCTCCGCCACAAGGAGATTTTTTTTAGCTTTAACCGTCCTGGAAGCAATGACCAAGTTGTAACCAAGTTTTTTTTAATAGACGAGTTTCCACCACTTTTATTTTATTAGCCGTCTATTCACCCCCCTCTAGCCGGACCAACCTGATCCAACAGTCTGTTGAATGCAACCTTACACCTGAAATATTTAAAATATTTAGTTATCTTCGAGAAGATAGGTCTGATATGTTTTCATATCAAACCCTGTAGGGATCTAAAAGCAAAAATATTTAAAAATCACAGCGAAAATAATAGATCCCACGAGCGATCCATGCGAATGAAAACTCATACAAAGTTGATATACAGATTCCTATCTTATAGGTATACCTTTGGCGCGTGCCCTTCGCTTATCCCGCTTGTCCGAGGTATGACGGATCTCTTGCACGTTTAAGTGTCCATGCCTCTATGTATATCCACACGAACACGATCTCTCAAGCTTCGGAGAAGAATCACCTTTGTGGTGCTAGCCATAAGAAGAGACTCATAAAGGAAGAAGGAGAGGGAGAAGAAGGGATTTCGGCCAAGGGAAGGAAGGGAAGAAAAATGACAAATAGTTCATCCAAATGACAAGAAAAACTCTTTTATACTCATCCCATTAATGTGAAGAGTTTTTGTCCCTTTATCTTCTCTCCATTAAAGCCAATAAAAACCCAATTAGAGCACATATTTCTCATGTGGCTCTTCAACTTCTCTTCATCCAATGAAGAGAAACTTTTTATCTTCATCTATTATTAATTTATTAATCATTTTAATGTATTAATATCTTATTCAAATGTGATTCAGTCTAATCTAAATGAGTCTAACTCAAATTAGATCTCAATCTCATAATCCAATTGGATTCACTTGAGTCTAACTCAATTAATTCAATTCGGATCAAATCTTAGTCAAACTAAGATCAATTAATCTCCAAAGCATCGTGCCCTTAGTGTGTGATCCAATAGGTTCTCGTAATGTTTGCAATGTGTCTAAACTGCTTTAAACATATAAGCAATGAGCAACATCTAGCAATGCAGCATTGCTACCCAAGTGACGAGAAAGTCGAGATCTGACTTAACCTTCGTGACTATGACAATGTATGACCTTGTCCTTCTATCCTCAATATCTAGATTGACTAATGAAGCATAGACCATATCATCCTCGATCAATCTTTGTGTTTCTTGATCCCCGAGTAAACTCACTCAATCAAATGAGCTCAATATCTCATATTGACTCATTTAAGCATGGTCATGCGTGTCCTACTCGATCAAGAGGCTCACAGATATCACTCCCGTCATATGGGAGAGATAGATCACATTTACATTACTCACATCCCTCTGTATAATTCATTACATACCCAGTGATCACCTTTATAGTCCACCCTGTTACGGGTGATGTTTGACGAGTCCAAAGTACATAACTCCTTATATAAGGAACCGTAATGACTTCAGGTCTAAGGACTATTCATACTAATAGTCATATGAGAAAGTTTATGACACTCATATAACAATCTATGAAACTTTCTCTTAGCAGGTCAATTCAGTGCACATTCTCTAATGTATACTCATGTGTAAACTTAATATCATATATCCATGACTTGTGAGCTCAAGTCATCAATTGACCTACATGCTAGTCTCCATGCATTAATATTATCCTTGAATATTAATGCTTGACTAGGAATGGTTTAGTGTAGTGTTCTCTACATCATCTCACTATCGATTCAACCAATCGATACGATGTAGATAAGAACCTACTACCCAAGGACATTATTATACTTAGTTATTTGGCACAAATATAAAGTAAGTATAATAACCAAACTTGTCTTTATTAATAATAGAATATGATACAAAAATCCCTAGTCAATCACCACATAATTGTCTCAATGGCTCCCACTAACAGGCCCAACGTGGGCTTGAAATGAAATATTTTCAGGCCTAAAATGGGCCTGAAATTAAATAATTTTAGGCCTAATGAGGGCCTGAAATGATTTCATTTTAGGCCTACTGAGGGCCTGAAGTGAAATCATTTCAAGCCCTCGATATGCCTAAAATTAAATCATTTCATTGGCCTGAAATGGATCTGAAATTTTCAGACCCTCTTTATCCCTATTTTATCTTACTATAGTTCGTGTTTACAATTCATAACTAAAAGATATACCTGGGAATCTAAAAGCTTGCGAAGTTGAATCTCATTTTTCAAATATATTGACTAAAATTCCACGGATATGCTGCAATTCTAGTATGTCCAAGAAAACATTGAGGGAGACTCTTTGATCTTCGCAATGTGTCAAACATGTAAAATTTGAAATGCTTCAAAAAAATTATTAAAGTGAGCTAAAATATTGCACCAATGTAATTTTTGTCCAAAGTCATATGAAGCCTACAGGTTGTAAACATTACAAATTTATTAAGAACCAAACCCAAACATTTTCAAATTTACAAAATCAAGATGGAATTTTTTATAAGCATGCCCAGAAACAGTGTTGTTTTGACCTAATCAGCTCGGTAACATACCTTGGTGGATAATCCTAAGGAAGAAGATGTTGAAACACCCATAGACTTTTTTTCTGCCATTATGAAAATAAAGTAGTGCAGAAACACTAACCCCTACTCTGGAGAGTGCCAATCAATGTGGGCTTCCACGCAAACCCTTAAAGCCACCTGAGGGACACATGAACAGACTTGCCTAGGGTTTTAGTTGGGGGAAGGGATTGGGGGGATGAGCTTGTGACTATAACACAACTAGGGCGCCCACACAGGTATCACTTTTCGATAATGACAAGTAGGTTGCCTACTCTGAGAGAGAAGAAAAAAGAGAATACCTAGGGCATCCGAACCACACTCTCTTATTTTAAAATCAAAACTCTAAAAAAGTGGTTTGGATACCTCGAAAAGCTAACTAAGAAAGGGAGTTATTGGCGGGAGGGGTATAAGAGAAAGAAGACAATTTTTGGTGCGCCCTTTGGTAAAAACTAAACCTTAGGACGCATTTTGGTAATTATGATTTCTCACGCGCGCCATTTGGTAAAATGCTGGATGTTAAAAATATTTTGAACTTACGTTGCCAAGGCTACACCTTAGACTTACACCACCAATGTATATGCAAGCATGCATGAATCCTATCATAAGGCATCCCCCACACCAAAACTCCCCAAGAATTAGGATTTTTATCAAACTGGCTTTTTAAGAAACTCTCCAAGGCTTCCCCTACATTGCACTTACAAAGACTTTTTAAGAACCTATCACAATGTTCCTCCTACATTGGACTTACAAAGGTTTTTTAAGAACCTATCATAAAGTTCCCCCTTTGTCAATAAATGATCAACAATGCTCCCCCTTGACCTAAGCTCCCCCTTGACCTAGGATTTCTTACAAAGGCGTGTTTGGTTTTTCACTTAAATTTAATACTTCTCCTCCTTTACCACACATCAAAATGAACTCCAACAATCTCTCAATTATTGGATTCTTTACCCTCTAATGATCATAAACATTATGTAATAACCCCCATAAGATTATACACAAGTTCTATATCATTAGGATATTTTTCGATTTAGCTAAAAATAGTTTTAGCCTGTATCAGTCGACTAAGATAGTTACCAGTAGATTGACCTTATCAAAAAAAATAACCTTACAAAATTATCAGTCGATTGACCTCTACACCAGTCGACTGATACCTTAATATCAGCCAATTTCAGCATTTCTGACTCAAATTCAGAAATGCACCAAAAATTTTATAAATCTCCAAAAATTCTCAAATTTTGTGGAGAAGTTTGTAGTACCCGTGTTTACTTAGAAAAAATACATTTAAAAATATATATATCTCGGATCCCAAGATTGACACAAAATTCAAAAATTATCTAAATGGTTCAATTGAACCTTGACCTAAAGTCCTAGTTTTGGCTTCTTCTTGATGTATCTGTCCATACCAAACCACAATGCATCCCTAGCATTGGTTTATATGGCATCTATACATCAAAAATTATTTTTCATGCAATATGACCCCAATATCATATTTTCATGCATGAAGCATAAACCCAATGTGCCAAAATCCAAGGATTGAGACTCAAGTCCATCTCCAAATCCTTTGGCATACTCCATGGTCTATCTAGACTTCCAAGAGATATCCTCCTGAGATTCATTGACCATGACTCTGAATTTGACTCTTAGAGCTCCCCCTTGAGCTCTTAACCTTAGCCACCTCCCTAGGTGACTCATCTATAATCACAAGGCCACACTGGTGTACCTCCGGTGACTCTAGGCCTACAAACCTAACCTTCTTAACCTTGGACACCTTGTCCTTAGTTAAGCACTTCTTCTCTTTAACCTTAAATACCTTGTCTTTAGTTAGGGTCTTCTTATCCTTAAATGACACTCCCTTGCCATTCATGGGCTTCTCCTCCTTGCCATAGTTATATGCTACCCTAGTATATATCCTTTCATTGGCATTTGAGGACCTAGATCGGTATCCCAAACCTGATCTATCATTGTTGGGTTTTTGACTCTCCAATAACTTATCTAAGCCCTTAGATCCAATAGTGAATTTATCTAGGGTTTTCTCCAATTTCTCAAGCTTTGCCCTCAAGGCTTGATTTTCCCTTTTTAGGTTTCAAAACCTAGAATCAACATATCCACCATGGGCATTCCTAGACTTACTCATTCTAGGCATGTGTCTCCCTTTCTTGGGATTAATGTCTAAATCCTTAGGTTTAACATGTCTAGGATTATCATGATGCATGGATTGCTTAGGGTTTGGATATGCATTGTTAACTCTACTCTTATCATGATACTTAAAATCATAATTATGCATGGGTAAATAATGACAATTATTTCTAGCATACATGGAGGAATTTGAATTACATTTAAGGTTAGAGTGTACCTCCCTTACCTTTGTAGCTCCCCCTTTAGGTGAGCTTTTCTTCTTCTTCCTCTCCCATTTCTTTAAGTGCTCCAATTTCCTCATCTCTCCTTTCTTTGAGAACTTAGTGTGGTAGTGGCCCCACTCACCACACGTGAAGCATCTTATATGCTTCTTCTCTTTATTTTTCCTACAACCCATATTAGAATCTAAAGGAATGGAAATGAGTTTAGGGTTTACCTCCTTTTTCATACCTAAAGGACACTTATCCTTATAGTGCCCTTTCTTATTGCATCCAAAGCAAATGATGTGGTCTTTTGATTTTATTTTGGTAGAGGTGGTTGCAAGGTTGACTTCCAAGATTTCTTCTTAATTTTCTTGGCTTCTTCTTCAACCTTGGATTGTTCTTCTTTATTTTTGGAAGTGAATTGTGCTTCTTCACCTTCTTGTGTCACTTCACATGAGGAGGTGGATGATTCTTCATCTTTCTCATCCTAGGACGTTGAGCTCATCTCTTCATCCAAATGGTCTTTCTCCTCCTCTTGAACCATTAAGCTCATCTCCTTAGGTTCTTCTTCTTATGTAGGATTTGGTTCTTCACATAGAACCATTTTGACTTTGCTTCATAAATCGTGGGCATTCTTGTATTCTTCTACAAGACTAATCACATTAGAAGGTAAAATATTAACAAATATCAATATTGCCTTTGAATTTTGCCTTTGAACGTGATTGCTGCTCCTCGGTCCAATATCTCGGTCAGAGCTTCTTTCCATGCTTGTCTCTCGGGACTTCAAATGGTTCCTCAATGACCATCATTGTATCCCAATCTGTCTCGAGGAAGGTCTTCATCTTCACCATCCAAAAGGCGATGTCATATAATCCTCCATCTTTGAATTTTGGCGGACTTGCAAAATCGGTCATCTTCCTCTAGCGCTTTGCTCTCCCGACGGTTAGTCCGTAGATGAGCGATCCTTCACTCTGATACCACTTTTATGGGATCATAGGCTGGCTAGAGGGGGTGAATAGACGTTACCTCCAACTCGATCACTCTCTTCCTACACTTGTTAGTTGCACAAGAAGAACTAATTAAACTAAAACTAACAAGAAGAAAGACACATCTATTTACATGGTTTGGAGATAAAGCTCCCACTCCAAGGCTATCCGTAAAGTGGACAATCCCTATCCGTCGATGGATTAGTCCCTGGAAGACCTCCGGCTATTTCGTGTAGCTCTTTGTGGGTGGAGAAACCTCACCACAAACACACCAACAACACCTGAGCACTTAGACTACTAATTGGTCTTTAACTAAAGCCAATTTCGTTAACCCTAGACAGCCAAATCGAGCTCCCTTAAATAGAGCTCGTGACTGAACTAACTGTTACTAGTCGATTGGTGCCAACACTAGTCGGCTGATCGAGCCGAATTCGAACGTTACAACCCAACGTTCAAATTCTCAGCTGACACCAATCGGCTGCACAAAAGATCAGATCCTTTATGACCACTACTAGTCAGCCGATCCCACACCAGTTGACTGCCCAAACCCTAAACTTAGAGTTTTCCTTCCCGAGTACAATTCACCCAGCACTCGAACACTCACGTCTCACTTGACTCTTCCTTTGCAGCCTTGACTCTTGCCTTTAAGCCTTCTTCAACTTTGCCTCTCGTTCCTCAGATGCATACAAGCCTGCGGCTTATCTCCACATGTCATCCTTCGTGTATGCCTCGAAGTGCGCTTCCCTTGGCTCATCGTTGTTGTCTTATCTGCGGTCCCTCAGATGCATACAAGCCCATGGCTTGTCCTCATGTCATCCTTCACCGGACTCAAAGTCGTCAAGTTGAGTCTGTGTATCTTGCAGAACCCGCACACTCAAATACACATATCAAACACAAGGGTGAACCTAACTTAAACCCTTTGCCCAAACATCAAAATACATGGTTGTACGGACCATAGATTGCCTCAACAAATGCATCCTTAGCATTGGTTTATATGACATCTATGCATCAAAAATCAAATTTTCATGCATGAACCTCAACTCGCATGTGCTAAAATCCAAGAATTGAGACTCAAATCTGTTTGCAAACTCTTTAGCACATTCCATGACTCATCTATACCTCAAGAGATACCCTCCTGAGATCCATTTGTCATGGGTCCCAACTTGACTCTTTGTGCTCCCCCTTGAGCTCTTAACCTTAGTCACCTCCCTAGGTGACTCTTCCATAATCACTAGGTCACACCGATGTACCTCCGATGACTCTTGGCCTACAAAACTATCCTTCTTCACCTTGGACACCTTGCCCTTGGTTAAGGCCTTCTTCTTGCCCTTAAATGACACTTCCTTACCATTTTTGAACTTCCCCTTGCTATATTCATATAACACTCTTGTATATGACTTTTCTTTAGCATTGGAGGACTTAGATCGGTATCCCAAACTCGATTAATCATTATTGGGTTTTTAGCTACCCAACACTATACCTAACCCCTTAGATCCAATAGTGAATCTATCTAGGATTTTCTCCAATTCCTCAAGCTTTGCCCTCAAAGCTTGATTTTTTATTTCTAGGTTCTTAAACCTAGAGTTGATATGCCCACCATGGACATTTCTAGACCTACCCATTCTAGGCATGTGTCTCCCTTTCTTAGGATTAATACCTTGGTCCTTAGGTCTAATAGTTTTATCATGAAATAATTTCCTAGAGTTTTGATTTGCAATATTAACCCTGTTCCTATCATGATATTTGAAATCATAATTATGCATGGGTAAATGATTTACATTATTCCTAGCATGTATGGAGAAATTTAAATTTGAATTATACTTAAAGTTAGGGATTACCTCCCTTATCCTTGTAGCTCTCCCTTGACATGAGCTCCTCTTCTTGTTCTTCTTCTCCTATTTCTTCAAATGCTCCAAGTTATTGAATTCTCTATTCCTTGAGCATTTGGTGTGGTAGTGGCCCCACTCACCACATGTGAAGCTTCGAATATGCTTCTTCTCCTTCTTCTCCCTACAACTCAAATTAGATTTCAAATGAATTGAATTTAGTTTAGGATTTACCTCCTTCTTACCCAATGAACACTTGTCCTTGTAGTGTCCCTTCCCATGACATCCAAGGCAAATAATGTGGTCTTTTGATTTTGCTTTGGTGGAGGTGCTTGGTAGGTTGACTTCTTCAACCTTTGATGTGGCAGATGGTTCCTCATCTACTTGTGCCACTTCACTTGAGGAGGTTGATGATTCTTCTTCTTCTTTCTCCTTCTCGGTTGTTGAGCTCATTTTCTCATCTGATTGGTCCTTCTTCTCATCTTGGATCATTACACTCATCTCCTTGGGTTCTTCTTCTTGTGGTTGTGTAGGACTTTCATGTAGAACAATCACTTTGCTCCATAGCTCATGAGCAAACTTGTACTCACCTACACTCCTAATCACATAATTTGGCAAAATATTAATTAAAATTAAGATGATCTTCTCATTTGTCTTTGATTGTGATTGTTTCTCCTTGGTCCAATAGTGTGGTCAGAGCTTCTTCCCATGCTTGTCTCTTGGGACTTTAAATGGTTCTTCTATTGCTATCATCATGTCCTAATCCATATCGAACCAGCTTCACCCGCAACCTCCAATAGTCGAAGTTGTCGCAATCGTATGGAGGTAGAATGGTGATGTCATCCCCCAATTTTTCTTCAAATCTCATCTTCCTCTAGCGCTTTGCTCTCCCGGCGATTAGTCCATGGATGAGCAAAACTTCGCTCTGATACCGCTTGTATAGGATCGTAAGCCAACTAGAGGGGGGGTGAATAGACGTTGCCCCCAAATCGTCGGTTCTTCTTCCTATTATATTAGTGCACAAGCAGAATGACTATTAACTTAAACTAACAAGAAGAACACAAACCGTTTAACGTGGTTCGGAGATAAAGCTCCTACTCCACCACTGTCCATAAGGTGGATGATCTCGATCCGTCGGTGAATGACTCTTCGAAAAACCTCCCGCTATGCTCGCGTAGCTCCTTGTGGGTGGAGAAAATACGACACAATCTCGCAAGAATTCCTGACCACTTAGACTACTAATTGACCTTTAACTAAGACTAATTTTGTCAACCCTAGCCAGCCAAACCGAGCTCCCTTAACTAGAGCTCGTGGCTGAACTAGCTATTACTAGTCGACTAGTTCGAACACCAGTTAACTAATCCAGTCGAATCCGAACGTTACAGCTCAACGATTGAATTTCCAATTGACACCAGTCGACTACACAGAAGATCAGTCAACTGATCTTTCTGTGACCTCTACCAGTTGGTTGATCTTTATGCACCAGATGGAGAAAGAAGAAGGGGAGGCCATGAAGAAGGGGAAGCATGCATTGTTGATGTCTTTTGCTCCTCGTGATCTCCTCTTGCTCTTTTTTGAAAAGTGAGCTCCAATCATGAGCGAGAAGGTTTCGGTTGTAACGCCCCAAAATTTTCCCATATGAAATATTATGAATTCATGAATAAGAAATATTATGAAATTCATGAAATATTATTAATATTATGAAATATTATGAATTCATGAAATATTATTAATATTATGAAATATTATGAATTCATGAAATATTATTAATATTATGAAATTTCATGATGGGCTTGGCTTAGTGGGCTTTGATATGGATTAGTGCAAATTGTGATAAAAAGAAGAGGTAGAAAGGAGGAAGCAAGGATTGAACCTTGAACCTCCTAGTTGCACTAACCATGTCATAACCAATGAACCAAGCCATGTTTCTTGTAGAGAGAATAAGAAACATTCTTGTTAAATCTAGGGAAGCGAAGAGACATGTCTTTTCATGATAAGAGTATAAATAAGAGAGGGAAAAGAAGTTACACTTCTTCTTCTTCTTCCCCACTCAAATTTCGAAACCTAGAGCCCTTCCTTCTCCCTTTTCATTTTCGAAAAAGAAACACAACCCTAGGGTTCTAACCCTAGGGAATTGGAAGGAAGAAGAATTCTACAAGGACCTTGCCCTCTACTAGGGCCAAGAGTGCTAGAGAAGGCTAACAAAGGAAACACTCATCTTCTTCTTCTTCAAGGATACCCTAAGGGGTAAGAGAAGGAGAAATTCAAGCGAAAGGATGTAAGTATCCCCTCGCCTGCAGTGTAATGGTTATTGTATGATCTTCTTTCTCTTTATTGGTTTCGAAAATGGGAATCTTCCCTTGAGTGAGTTTCGGCCACCCCCCCCCTTGGGGAAGGCTTTGGGTTACTTCTTGTTACATGTGTAGACCCCTTGGAACATAGGGTATATGTGTATGTTGTATCCTTCAAAATGTGGTGAACAAAACTTAGGGTTTGGTCCTTGTATAGGGTTCGGCCACCTTCCAAGGGAAGTCTTTGGCTACTCTTTGATACATGAGAAGAACTCTTGGAACTTAGGGTATACACATATGTTGTGACCCTTCATTTTGTGATGACAAAAACTAAGGTTTAGGGTTTGGATGGGTTTCGGCCAAAGCATGGAATTGGGGTTAGTGAGGGTTGAATTAGCCTAGAATATATTCATGCTTAGTATATTATATGATATTGTATACAAGGTGTTTGTATAAATGTCTGTGTGAATGTTCAATGCAAAAACCCTAATTTTTCCCTACCCTTGATGTTTCGGCCAACCCACTAGGATTAGGGTTTGTGAAGGTTAAATTACCCTATGAGATATGCTTTTGTTTGGGGATGATTATATGTATAAGCATGTGGTGTTAAATGAAATGGTTGATTTGAAACCTTAATTGTTAGCATGCTACCACTTCCTATGACATGTATATGCATGTGGTGTTTAAATGAAATGTCTGATCACCTTAACTGTTAGCATGCTACTACTTCCTATGATATGAGTATGATCTATGTGACCAAATCTTATCATATCTAAAGTATGTTTAAGTAGTCGAATTATGATGTATGTATGAGCATGTCTTATGGCCCATGGGGCACCCTTATGAGATTTCATGTGATATGTATGATGAAATGCTTGAAAGGATACTCCACTAAGTATGAGATCCAGAACACCCTTATGTTGTGAGGTGTGTCCCTATGGGAACAGAAACACCCTGGAAAAGTGGGTGTCCCTTGAGCAGTGAAATTGGAGTACATCCTTAGCATATATATGTAAAGACATGATAAGTATTTTACTTTATAAGTTGTGTACCCGACTCGTAAGAGGGGTCGTTAAACAAATCCGGGGTGCATGTTAACTTAAGGTCATGGCTCCGGTAGGACGTAAGGGTCCTGCTCTAATGGGATTGGTGGCTCGCTACCCCAACTCATTAGGTAACGCGCATCATGTGGTACACAACTGGGCCCTATATGATATGGATGTATTTTTAAGTAATACCTTTATGGAACTGTTTTGAAAATATTTATTACATGTGATGAGTATGCTTAAAATACTATATACTGCATGCTTAGAAACTTCGATGTTTAGTATGCTATGATGAACTCATGCCTATGTCTTGTTATGTGTACATGTTGTATGCTTTCGTATGGATTTTGCGAGTAGGACCGGATCCTTACTAAGCTTTTGTGCTTACTAGTTATGTGTTGTCTTATGCTGCAGATAAAGGTAAGGAACACTTGAGCTAAAGGAAGAGGCAGGAGGGCTGAAGATGTGTGGGGTGGTGGCTCGGGAAAGAATGATTCTATATCTACTTAAATATGCTTATGTTAATGTTTCTTGATAAAGAATGTTAGTGATTACTCTTATATTTGATTAAGTTATGAGTTGAACTACTTGTGAACCTAGCATGTTATAGGACAACTTTTATGTAAGATATTTCACATAGGGTTCTAGATTTCCTTAGATTCGATTTCATGAACTAATATTATGCATGGAAACATATGACTATGCTTTTAAAGGATGATTAAAGCATGATAGATAATTTGCATGCATTGATTAATATGCTTAGCACTTATGTTTTTCTTTTAAAAAAAAATTATTATATGAATGAATAGTACGTAACCCCGCCCTGAGAGTAGATATAAGGGCGGGCGTTACAGGTTGGTATCAGAGCCGATTTCCCCTCCACCACACACACATCAAGCTTCATCCTGCCGCTTCCAAGTATGAGATCCTAACCTCGCTTTATTTTATTGCATGTACAGTAATGACATATATAGAGATGATTTATGCTTGCATAACAAGAAAAAAGTAGCATAAATTCTTATGTAGTCATTTATCACTTGTATGATAGATTTGGCTAGAGGACGTAGCAATCGGGGTAACGAGACAGCACCCCCACCTAATATGATGCAAGTAATCATGGACCTGCAGCGTCAGGTCACTGAACAACAACAGATAATAAACACTATGATGACCCAGCAAGGGAACACTGCAACCCCGCAGGGAAGTCAGAATGCGATATCTACTAAGCCTCCAACTGCACAGGCACCCCCGGACACTCCGGTCCGAGGAGTCCGACAGGAGGCTTATCTGATTCAGTGGCAGAGACTTAAGCCGGAAAAGTTCTCGGGCACCTGCGAGCCCTGGGATGCCCAGGCCTGGCTCAAGACAGTTGAGAGCACAGTGGAATTATTAGACTGGCCCGAGCATGAGAAAATTAAATGTGTCTCGTTCTGCCTCACTGGCGATGCCAGGATGTGGTGGGAACGGGTAAAAGCTAGAAGGTCAGTGGACCAGATGAAGTGGAAGGACTTCGAGTCTGAATTTCTGGAGGAATTCTTTAATATGTGAGTCACAAATAGGCACTTTGATGAGTTCACTTAATTCCGGCAGGGAGATCTCTCAGTCAACGATGCCATTAAGCAATTTAACCGACTGGCACGATTATGTCCAGAGCTGGTCAGTACGGAGAAAGAAAGGGTCAGATTGATGCTCAAGATGCTCAGGCCCGAGATAGCTCTGAATGTGGCCGGCGGCGTTAATAGGCCCCAGACTGCAGAAGAGCTGTTCAGCAGCGCCCTTATTACCGAGCATTATCTGAAGAATATTAACCGGCAGAGCCAACCACTGACCGCCAACAAGAGTCAGAATCAATCGGGAGGTCAGAAACCTCAGAATAGCAACCCCCACTGGAAAAAGAACTACAACGGAAAGAGGAAGCCATGGGATAAATCTACCAGTGGTACAGGAGGCAAGAAGCCCACATATCCCACATGTTCTAATTGTGGGAAGAGGCACCTCGGGACATGCCTCTTAGGCGCCAGGAGATGCTACACCTGCGGGAAGGAAGGGCACATGGCCAGAGAGTGTCCTACTGCAGCCAAAGCACCTCAGCCGCAGCATGGCCAATACAAAGGTGCTCATCCCCAGTTACACCAGATGCAGGCAGCTATTGATGGTACTCCTATATACCAGGGGAGATTAGAGGCCCCGCCTGCCACGACGAACGCCAGGGTTTTCTCTCTTACGAAAGAAGACGTGGCGACTGCCTCTACCGTTGTCACAGGTCAGATATTTATTTACAGTCAGTATGCTACTGCCTTATTTGACACCGGGGCAACACATTCGTTTATCTCCATGCAATATGCCAAAGGAAAGGATATGCCACTGCAAGATTTAGATTGTAAATTTCGGACAACACTGCCCTCTGGTGAGGTGATGCTTTCTACCCAAATGCTACGTGCCGCACCAATCAGAATCGCAGATAGGGAACTCTACTGCGATCTGATAGTGCTTGATATGTCAGATTATGATGTGATATTGGGCATGGATTTCTTGAACAAATATGGCGCCTCTATTGAGTGCCGTAAACGAAGGGTTATCTTCCGACCAGAGGCGGAAATTCTATTCGAATTTATCGGAGAGCCGAAGAAGAGGACAAGCAAATTCTTGTCGGCTCTAAAAGCAAGGAAGATGTTAAAAAAGGGATGCTCTGGATTTCTAGCTCATGTGATTGATACCAGTCCTACAGAGGGCCCGAAGCTAGAAGACGTCAAAGTAGTATGCAATTACCCAGAGGTATTTCCCGATGACTTACCAGGGTTAGCACCTGAAAGAGATATAGAATTTGCAATTGAGTTGGTTCCTGGTACTAACCCCATTTCTAAGGCACCGTATCGTATGGCGCCGACAGAATTAAAGGAATTACAGGGACAGTTACAAGAGCTCCTTGACAAGGGACTCATCCGCCCTAGTCATTCCCCCTGGGGAGCTCCCGTACTGTTCGTGAAAAAGAAGGATGGGTCGATGCGAATGTGTATCGACTATCGGGCGCTGAACAATGTGACTATCAAGAATAGGTACCCTCTACCCAGGATAGATGACCTGTTTGATCAATTGAAGGGAGCCACAGTTTTCTCTAAGATTGATCTAAGATCGGGTTATCACCAAGTCAGGGTGAAAAATGAGGATATACTGAAGACGGCTTTCCGAACCAGATACGGACATTATGAGTTCGTAGTGATGCCATTTGGAGTTACCAATGCGCCAGCTATGTTTATGGACTTAATGAATCGGGTATTCTCGGCATTCCTCGACAGATTTGTGATCGTCTTTATCGACGATATACTTATATATTCGAGAACTCCCAAAGAACATGCTGAGCACCTGAGTATAGTACTACAGATTCTTCAGAAGGAACAACTGTATGCTAAATTTTCCAAATGCGAGTTCTGGCTCGATCAAGTATCATTCTTGGGACATGTTATCTCCAAGGAAGGAGTAATGGTGGACCCGACTAAAATCGCAGCTGTAAGTAACTGGACTAGACCCAAGAATGCTAGTGAAATCCGAAGTTTCCTCGGACTAGCTGGCTATTACAGAAAATTCGTAGAGAACTTCTCTCGGATTGCAGCCCCTATGACAGCTCTTACAAAGAAAGACATGAAATATGTATGGACGGAGGAATGTGAAAAGAGCTTTACTGAACTGAAAAGGAGGCTGACTAGCGCTCCAATATTGACTCTTCCCGAGAGCGATATGGGTTTCGATATGTACAGCGACGCGTCCAAACTGGGACTCGGAGCTGTGCTTATGCAGAATGGGAAGGTGATTGCCTACGCCTCTAGGCAACTGAAGGAACATGAAAGAAACTACCCTACCCATGACTTAGAGTTAGCAGCAGTAGTCTTTGCACTGAGAATATGGAGGCACTACCTATATGGAACTCAGTGTAAAGTTTATACAGATCACCAGAGTCTGCGGTATTTCTTCACCCAGAAAGATCTGAATATGAGACAGCGCAGATGGCTCGAATTGGTCAAGGACTATGATTGTGAGATCCTGTACCATCTGGGAAAAGCCAACAAGGTAGCCGATGCTCTCAGTAGAAAATCATGTGCTGCTTTAATATCTTTGTCGGCTTTGTCACAACCCTTAGGGGAAGAAATTATGAATTACGGGATTGAAATCATATCAGGACAGTTGTCCACCCTGATGATTACGCCGACATTGTTCGGCGATATTCTGGAAAAGCAGAATCAAGATCCGAGTCTTCAGAGAATCAAGCAAAAGGTTCTCGAAGGCAAGGACGATGGATTTCGGATTTCAGACAGCGGAGTCTTATATCTCCGGGATCGATTATGTGTTCCCGACGACTCCGACTTGCAGACAAGAATCCTGGAAGAAGCTCACGGAACACCTTATGCGATGCATCCTGGGTCTACCAAGATGTATCAAGATCTGAAGAGCAAGTTTTGGTGGTCCGGTATGAAGCGGGATGTAGCTCACTATGTTAGTATGTGTTTGACCTGCCAGAGGGTCAAAGCAGAACACCAGAGGCCTGGAGGAGTGTTGCAACCCCTGTCTATTCCCGAGTGGAAATGGGAAGACATCTCCATGGATTTCATCTCTGGGTTGCCTAGAACGACGAACGGATATGATGGTATATGGGTTATTGTGGACAGGCTAACCAAGTCTGCCTATTTTCTGGCTATCAGGATGACCTACTCAGTAGAGCAGTTGGCTCAACTGTATGGCAAGGAAATTATCCGACTACACGGGGTTCCCAAGACCATTATCTCTGATAGGGATGGTCGATTTACTTCAGATTTTTGGGGACACGTGCAGAAGGTTCTTGGCACGAAGCTAAAATTTAGTACTGCCTTTCACCCCAGACTGACGGGCAGACTGAAAGAGTAAACCAGATATTAGAGGATATGTTACGGGCTTGTGCCTTGGACTTCAAGGGAAGCTGGTGTCGATACCTGAGCCTGGTAGAGTTTGCTTATAACAACAGTTATCAGGCTACTATCGAGATGGCACCGTATGAAGCTCTGTACGGAAGAAAATGCCGGTCTCCTATATGTTGGCTTGAGAGTGGTGAAAAGAAGGAGATGGGACTCCAGACGGATATTATAGACGAAACCACTCAGGCTATAAAGAATATCCGCCAGAGGATAGAGACTGCTCAGAGTCGGCAGAAAAGCTACGCTGATAAGCGACACAGACCACTAGAGTTTGAGGTTGGGGATTCAGTATTCCTTAAGGTAGCCCCTATGAAAGGGGTGATGAGATTCGGAAAGAGAGGGAAACTGAGCCCGAGATATGTGGGACCGTATCAAATCCTGAAACGAGTAGGCAAGGTGGCCTACGAACTGGGGTTACCGCCAGAAATGTCGGCTATCCACAATGTATTCCATGTATCAATGCTCAGGAAATGTACCTCTGATGTGAATCAGATGATAGAGCCCCAACCAGTACAAGATCAAGAGAACTTAAGTTCCGAATGCCGACCTATTCAGATCTTAGACCGGGAAGTCAAAAAGCTAAGGAACAAGGAAGTACCCTTGGTAAAGGTTCTGTGGCGGAACGAACAATTCGAAGAAGCCACGTGGAAACGAGAGGAGGCAATACGATTAAAGTATCCGGAATTATTTTAAAGTTCGGGACGAACTTTTTATAAGGTATGGAGGATTGTAACGCCCCAAAATTTTCCCATATGAAATATTATGAAATATTATGAATTCATGAATAAGAAATATTATGAAATTCATGAAATATTATTAATATTATGAAATATTATGAATTCATGAAATATTATTAATATTATGAAATATTATGAAATCATGAAATATTATTAATATTATGAAATTTCATGATGGGCTTGGCTTAGTGGGCTTTGATATGGATTAGTGCAAATTGTGATAAAAAGAAGAGGTAGAAAGGAGGAAGCAAGGATTGAACCTTGAACCTCCTAGTTGCACTAACCATGTCATAACCAATGAACCAAGCCATGTTTCTTATAGAGAGAATAAGAAACATTCTTGTTAAATCTAGGGAAGTGAAGAGACATGTCTTTTCATGATAAGAGTATAAATAAGAGAGGGAAAAGAAGTTACACTTCTTCTTCTTCTTCCCCACTCAAATTTCGAAACCTAGAGCCCTTCCTTCTCCCTTTTCATTTTCGAAAAAGAAACACAACCCTAGGGTTCTAACCCTAGGGAATTGGAAGGAAGAAGAATTCTACAAGGACCTTGCCCTCTACTAGGGCCAAGAGTGCTAGAGAAGGCTAACAAAGGAAACACTCATCTTCTTCTTCTTCAAGGATACCCTAAGGGGTAAGAGAAGGAGAAATTTAAGCGAAAGGATGTAAGTATCCCCTCGCCTGCAGTGTAATGGTTATTGTATGATCTTCTTTCTCTTTATTGGTTTCGAAAATGGGAATCTTCCCTTGAGTGAGTTTCGGCCACCCCCCCCCCTTGGGGAAGGCTTTGGGTTACTTCTTGTTACATGTGTAGACCCCTTGGAACATAGGGTATATGTGTATGTTGTATCCTTCAAAATGTTGTGAACAAAACTTAGGGTTTGGTCCTTGTATAGGGTTCGGCCACCTTCCAAGGGAAGCCTTTGGCTACTCTTTGATATATGAGAAGAACCCTTGGAACTTAGGGTATACACATATGTTGTGACCCTTCATTTTGTGATGACAAAAACTAAGGTTTAGGGTTTGGATGGGTTTCGGCCAAAGCATGGAATTGGGGTTAGTGAGGGTTGAATTAGCCTAGAATATATTCATGCTTAGTATATTATATGATATTGTATATAAGGTGTTTGTATAAATGTCTGTGTGAATGTTCAATGCAAAAACCCTAATTTTTCCCTACCCTTGATGTTTCGGCCAACCCACTAGGATTAGGGTTTGTGAAGGTTAAATTACCCTATGAGATATGCTTTTGTTTGGGGATGATTATATGTATAAGCATGTGGTGTTAAATGAAATGGTTGATTTGAAACCTTAATTGTTAGCATGCTACCACTTCCTATGACATGTATATGCATGTGGTGTTTAAATGAAATGTCTGATCACCTTAACTGTTAGCATGCTACTACTTCCTATGATATGAGTATGATCTATGTGACCAAATCTTATCATATCTAAAGTATGTTTAAGTGGTCGAATTATGATGTATGTATGAGCATGTCTTATGGCCCATGGGGCACCCTTATGAGATTTCATGTGATATGTATGATAAAATGCTTGAAAGGATACTCCACTAAGTATAGGATCTAGAACACCCTTATGTTGTGAGGTGTGTCCCTATGGGAACAGAAACACCCTGGAAAAGTGGGTGTCCCTTGAGCAGTGAAATTGGAGTACATCCTTAGCATATATATGTAAAGACATGATAAGTATTTTACTTTGTAAGTTGTGCACCCGACTCGTAAGAGGGGTCGTTAAACAAATCCGGGGTGCATGTTAACTTAAGGTCATGGCTCCGGTAGGACGTAAGGGTCCTGCTCTAATGGGATTGGTGGCTCGCTACCCCAAACTCATTAGGGAACGCGCATCATGTGGTACACAACTGGGCCCTATATGATATGGATGTATTTTTAAGTAATACCTTTATGGAACTGTTTTGAAAACATTTATTACATGTGATGGGTATGCTTAAAATACTATATACTGCATGCTTAGAAACTTCGATGTTTAGTATGCTATGATGAACTCATGCCTATGTCTTGTTATGTGTACATGTTGTATGCTTTCGTATGGATTTTGCGAGTAGGACCGGATCCTTACTAAGCTTTTGTGCTTACTAGTTATGTGTTGTCTTATGCTGCAGATAAAGGTAAGGAACACTTGAGCTAAAGGAAGAGGCAGGAGGGCTGAAGATGTGTGGGGTGGTGGCTCGGGAAAGAATGATTCTATCTCTACTTAAATATGCTTATGTTAATGTTTCTTGATAAAGAATGTTAGTGATTACTCTTATATTTGATTAAGTTATGAGTTGAACTACTTGTGAACCTAGCATGTTATAGGACAACTTTTATGTAAGATATTTCACATAGGGTTCTAGATTTCCTTAGATTCAATTTCATGAACTAATATTATGCATGGAAACATATGACTATGCTTTTAAAGGATGATTAAAGCATGATAGATAATTTGCATGCACTGATTAATATGCTTAGCACTTATGCTTTTCTTTTAAAAAAAAATTATTATATGAATGAGTAGTACGTAACCCCGCCCCGAGAGTAGATATAAGGGCGGGTGTTACATCGGTGGAGAGGTCTTGAAGAAGGGGAAGGAGGGATTGAAATTTATGAGCACAGCTTGCAGGATGTCGAGGTTGTTGTCGAGGTACTTGATGATCCAGGTGAGGACGTTGGCGGTGTTGTCACAAGGGCAAAGATGACTTCGATAACATTGTCAATGATCTGGTCTTCAGAGAGGTCTTATTTGGCTTCCATGAAGGATCATGTCTTCCTCTTCATCCTCCTGGAGCAGATGATTATGATTTTAACTATGATTTGTGCCAATTGCTTTCTTTACTTCATGGCCTTGAAGAATAGGGTGTCGGGAGGTTGATGGGCAATGAGTTGTAGCCCTTCTCGAATGTGTAGTAACATTACTTCTGATCCTCCGAGGAGGAGATCACATCCTTGCCTAAGATGGAGAGAATTTCCAAATTGAACGCGTAGCAAAGCAACCATTAGAGGAAAGGATGAGACCAAATCATAGGATGATGAACAGAGCAAAGAGTACCCACCATCTTCAACTACTAGAAGGTGTTGAAGTGGTGGTTTGTCCCAGGCGCCGAGAGAGTGAAGGGCGATGACCTTGATTCAAGCGATGGAGGAGTGGATAGCGTCTGGGAGGAAGGAGCAGATAGCATCTTGAGGAAGGCATGGAGGACAAGGCGATGGGGGCTAGTGTGGTTGACTCCCAACTGGAAGAAGATGGCTCGGGGATCGATCATGCATGTTGATGTAATCTTCTTTATATCAAGGTTGACTAGTTTGACTAAGCTCGGATGAGCTTGAGTTTTGATGTTTGACAATAATATTTGGACATTGTGTGAAACAGGTTAAGTGGGTTAAAGTAGACTGGAGACCTGACAGGTGTAGACCTAACTGCGGTTAGGCAAGGTGAAGTCCTAGTGGGACTGGGCAAACCTAGTTGGGAACTAGGTGAAGTCCAAAGCGGGTTGGTGGGGAGCTAAACACTTGACGTAAGAGAAGTCCTAGTGGGACTAGGCAGACCTAGTTAGGAACTAGGTGAAGTCCAAGTGAATCCGGGAGATCGCACTTTGGTAAGGTGGAAGTCTACCGAGAGACTAGACATAACTGTGGTTAGGCAAAGGGAAACCCTAGTGGGACTAGGCAAACCTAGTTGGAACTAAGTAAAGTCCAAGGTGAGATAGCGGGGAGCTAAAAACATAGAGTAAGAGAATTCCTAGTGAGACTAGACAGACCTAGTTAGGAACTAGATGAAATCCAAGTAGATCTGGGAGATCATACGTTAGCAAGGTAGAAGTCTACTGAGATATTAGACATAACTGTGATTAGACAAAGGAAAGCCCTAGTAGGACTAGGCAAACCTATTTGAGAACTAGGTGAAGTCCAAAGTGGGTTAGCGGTGAGTTAAACACTTAACGTAAGAGAAGTCCTAGTTAAGAACTAGGCAAGAGAAAGTCCAAGTCGGTCAAGGCCTGACCAGACATTTAGTGAGGAAGTCCCAAATAAGTCATAGAGGGCTTAGGTTGGGCAAAAGAAACCCTAGGCTTGGAGGCTTAGGGTAATGCTTGGGCAATCGATCAGGTCATCGATTGACCAAGGTTTCTCCCGGGAACAGAAAGACGCTTGATCGATTGGGTAATCGATCAAGGTCAATCCCAATTGATCAGATGATCGATTGGAAACTTTCTATCATGAGAACAGAACAAGCCTTAATCGATCAAGTGTTCGATTAAGGATACTCTTAATCCATTAGGTGATCGATTAAGGCAATTTCGTGAAGTGCACAGTAAGGTGCTTAATCGATTAGGCAATCGATTGAGGCTATGTCATACGAGAGCACAAAAACGTGTTGAATCGATTGGGCAATCGATTGACAAATTAATTAAGCTTCAAAAGCTAGCGGTTGAATGGCTAGATCTGATATGGTAATCGATTAAGTAATCAATTGGTAACCCTAGGTCACAGGTATATAGGGTTTTCATGCAGGTTAAAATTGCATTTCTTCCTCTCCTTCATTCACCCATTCTTGAAAATTCTTGGAGTCAAGTGTTACTGCACTTTCAAGCATTAAGGTGAGATTTCAAGCTAGAAGAAAGCAAGATAAGCAAAGAGATTATTATATAAATCTTATAAGATTCTATTTGTATTTTGCTTGTTGATCTTGTATTTCTTATGTGAGATTGTACAAGGTTTCTCCACCTCTACGAAGGAGACTTTCATAGTGGATGTGAGAGTGAGGAAGAGTGGACCCTTGGATTATTCACCTCAAGGAGGTGGACACCAAGCAAAGAAGAAGATGTTGGCGATTGCTTGAACATTCCGCTACGACAAATCTACAATGAAGTGATCAGAGCTAATCACCTCCTCCCCCTCCCTCGCTCTCCCACGTTTCCTAACAATGCACTCCTTGTTGGCAGGGAAGGTTGGCTTGAAGAGGTGTGCTTGTGTGACGAGCACAACCCGATGACCTCTTGGTTGGACACCATCACGCAGGGCACTCAAGGAAGTGCATTTATGAAGATGGGCCCGTACCTCTTATGCTTGAGCAAGAAGGCGTTCGGGTTGTTGGAGGCGCATGGTGCAGAGGACGAATATGGCCATTTTGTTCGAGAATGACAAAAATAAAAAAAATGATCTGCTAATGAATTTAAGAATCCATCCATCCATTATTTGATAAGAAGTAAACAACGGAAAGGATGATTAATCTATCCTTTCTCATGAAGTAAATAGTGGAAAATTTTCTCTGTAAAAATTTTTCACGGTATTTAAATCCGTCTTCCCAACTAAACAAAGCATAAGTGATGTTAGGATGACTTGGATAGTGAATGATTTTTTTTAATAATACAGGTATCCAGTTCTTGTGATATGATTAATGCTGGAGGTGGATGGTCCAACCTTACAGATCAACTGCTAGATAAATACAAAAGTATAGGTGAATCATGACATGACACTGGTGTCATCAATGATTCAAACTCTACGGGCATTCGAAAATGCCCTATATAAAATTCAAAGTTTCATTGTATGTGTCGGATCGTGTAGGTCGGCAAGAGTGGGTGAATTGTCCCTGAAAAAATAAATTCGATCTTTTGTCTTGCTTAACAAAGATAGAGATTAGTTTATAAGCAAAAATAATAACATAAAATAAATAATAACAAAAATAAAAAAAAGACACAAACAGTTACTTGGTTTGTAACCAGGAAGGTTACTAATCTAAGACAAATATACGCTCATTCTCCTGATATACTCTTTGGGGCGGAGAAGTCTCTTACACAAATTAGAACTCAGTGGAAAAACTAAAGAACAGCTTACAAAAGTCGTGTACAATTGGAATATTGAAATAAACTGAGTTCAGGGATATATTTATAACCCCTGTAAAAGATTATCGAAATGCTAACGTGGCACTTCTCAAGCCCCTAACACATGGTCAGTGCTTATTCACGTTGTAACAATCGTAAAATAGCTACTTTCTGGATTATCATGGACTCTCGGGCACCCGAGTCAATATGAGCACTTGGGAATACGGGCGCTCAAGTCTAATCGGGTGCTCGCACGCTCAAGCGCCCGAGTTGACTCAGGTGCCCTGGTGACCTGATCAACAACTTATTGACCAGTCTCCTGGTGGGTCTTCTGGGTGATTTCGAACCTTCCAGAGTTAGGCTCACCCAAACCCTTCTCCGGCCTTCTCCTCGAGCATGGTTCCTCCTGATTTCTCGTCCCTCTAGTCGCGCACGTCCTTCTCACTCCATCGACGTACTCTTCCGTAGACCTCCGCGTCTCTCGGATGCACCAAGCCCATCAGCTCCCTTCCCGTGTCATCCTTCTCGAGTACATCCTGTGCTTCTAAGTTCCTGCACATTTAGACACAAGGATCAAATACTAACATGACCTAACTTGACTCGGTTGACCACATCAAAACTCACCCGGAGTACTTACGATCTCCCTCCTTTTGATGTGCATCAACCCGAGTTATGATAGGGTTAAACAACATAAAATGACAACTATAAAATGTTTGACAATGCAATTCAAAAAAATTTACAATTTAAATATCTCCCTTAACTTAATCCTATCTTCTCACCCTTTGATCACATTAAAAAATGTTAAGGGTAAAATCAATATACAAAAAAAATATTTAAACTAGATTCATTCAAAAATTTGTATAATTGACTAAGTGTTGAAAGAAAATTCAAAGTGAACATTGACAAGGAAAAAAATAAAATTAGTAATTTTAAGGGCACATGCATTTTGTGAAAAAATCATAGAAAATTATCTAGTCATCCAAAATTTTCTAAAAGTTTTGAGAGCATGTCAAAGGTAATAGTTAGCCTCTAGAAGATTTAGTTTTTCAAAAATTAGTTTGAAGGAATTTTTTAAATTAAAATTTTGATTTGTTATAAAAAATTTGTAACAAATTATTTTTAGTCAAAAAATACTCAAATTTTTATCCAAGTGAGACAATTAATAGATTCATTTTTGTAAAAATTTCCAAGTAAAATAAAGTTTTTAAGTATAAGAAAATAGTTTATATTTCAGAATTGATTATTTTTTATAAGATAATTTACAAAATTAGATATTGATTTTGAAAATATGTGAAAAATTTTCACAACATTCAAAATATAATGTATAGATCCAAAAAAAATTCATATTTTTTAAAAATAATTTTATAAGGTATTTTTAAAATTGAATAATTAATTTTAGAATGAAAATTTATAAAAATATATTTAATAGTCAAAAAAATTCAGAAAAAAAAAATTTATGGATAGATAAAAATGAAGATTATCACAAAAAAATGTATAACTAAATTTTTAGCAGTAAATAAATATTCAAGAAAAAAATTCAAAAGAATAAAAAATATGGCATTAATTAATAATTAACAAAAAATATCAATTATTAGCAAAAAAATCTAACAATTTAGTACAGTTTTAGAGATCCAAAATAAATTTCTACCAACAAGATTTATTAAATATTTCTATGGAAGATAACTTTTAAGTACTTTTGCAATTTAACCCTTATGATTTCTCAAATACCAATTGTATTTTCCAAAATATTAAAATTTGAATTTTCAAAACATTTTGATTTTCTACTTAGCATAGTTATTTTCTAATTTCTCTATTTTAGCCTTCAATTTTTTAGTTTTTGATTTTAGTTTATCATAGATTTCTAAGAAGCATACAAATGCTAATTTCGTTTTTAACTCTACATTTTTAAATTTTAATTTACACAGATATTTTTTCATTTTCATAATACCAACATAATGCTGATCAGGGGGAGTAAACATAACTCAGTTACCAAGTCATTTTCGAATTCGAAGGCTCTCCCTTGATTGTTGTTTTCTTCTAACGTGGCTCCCCCTTCATCGATACTTTCTTCTTGGTGGGTGACCATCAACGCCAACCCGACATATTCCTTGAGATTTGATTTTTCTAATGAAGACTCGTCTCATGTTGCCTTCAGGTTATGGGTTTTTGACTTTGTTGTCTCTTTTCCCTTGTTCTTCAACTTGGGGCATTTTTCTTTAACTTGTCCTCTTCATCGTAGTGACAACATTATATCCTTCTTTCACTCCGAGGGTATCTTTTGGCCTGAATCTCATTAAATTTATTAGATTTAAAAAATTTCTTAAACTTTCTTACCATGTATGTCGTCTCCTCTTTATCGGCTGAAGGCACTTCATCATGTTGGATCTTCCTTGAGTATCGGGCAATATTGCCCATTTTGTACCATTACCTGCACACCAAGACTCATGAAAATCTAAAATACAAAATAATTATTCTAGAGTACATACTTCTAGGTTCTTGGAGATATAATATGAATATATTATGAAAGTCCATTCTGGTGTTCTTGGAAATGCATTCAAAGTATACCTTTGTGAATCTCAAAATTGTTACCAATTCTCTGAGATTCGTGAGCCCAGTGATTAATTCGTTTATCCTCGCATGTAGTTGTGCCATCGTCTCTCCTTCCATCCGGAGGTTGGTTTGTTGGTTCCAAAGGATATCTCGTCGTGTCAGCTTCACTTTCGAAGTCCCTTCATGCATCTCTAGGAATTTCTTCCAGAGCTCTTTCGCTGACTTATAGGTTCCGACATGGTTGACATCTTGTGCCGGTAGAACGGTTAGTCGATGAAATTTTACTTTCCCGTTTGCCACAAACTTCGCTTGCTCCTTCTTTGTCCACAAGTGTTCTTCTTTGCCTTTACCGTCGTCGTCTTTAGGAGCTACAAAATTATTTTTCATTATTAAAAGTAATTCAAAGTCAGTTTTAAAAAATACCTGCATTCGCTTTTTCCATATAGCGAATTCCTCCTCAATTTTTGGCTGATAGATGACTGCTCCGACCATTTTGTCGTTGCTTCTGATGGCAATTAGTCCTTCTGGAGCGTCCTTGCATTGACACCACTTGTCAGATCATGTAGTCGGCAAGAGGGAGTGAATTGCCCTTGAAAAAATAAATTTAATCTTTTGTCTTGCTTAACAAAAATAGAGATTAGTTTATATGCAAAAACAATAACATGAAATAAATAATAACAAAATTGAAAAGGAACACAACCAGTTTCTTGGTTTGCAAAGGTTGTTAATCCAAGGTAAATAAATTCTTATTCTCATGATGTATTCCTTGGGGCGGAGAAGTCTTTTACAGAAATTAGAACTCAGAGGATAAACTAAAGAACAACTTACAAAAGTCGTGTATAATTAGAATGTTGAAATAAACTGAGTTTAGGGGTCTATTTATAGCCCCTGTGAAAGTTTATTGAAACACTAACGTGGCCCTTCTCAGGAATCCGAGTGCACACGGGCGCTTGACACGTGGTCGGTACTTATCCATGTCACAACAGTTGTAAAACGACTACTTACTAGATAATCACGGACTCTCAGGCGCCCGAGTCAATATGGGCGCCCAAGTCTGACCGGGCGCCCACATGCTCAGTCGCCTGAGTTGATTCGAGCGCCCTAGTTGACCTGGTCAACAACTTGTTGACTACTCTTCCAGCGGATCTTTTGGGTGATTTCGGGCCTTCTAGAGTTGGGCTTACCCCAACTCTTCTCCGACCTTCTCCTCGAGCATGTTTCCTCTCAGCTTCTCGTCACTCGGACGTCGCAAGCATCCTTCTCGCTCCACTGGCGTATTCTTCCACAGACCTCCATATCTATCAGATGCACTGAGCCCGTCAACTCTCATCTGGTGTCATCCTTCTCGACCGTTATATTTTCTGCTCAACTTCCTGTGCTCCTAAGTTTATGCATACGTAGACACAAGTATCAAATACTAATAAGATCTAACTTAACTCAATTGACTATATTAAAAATCATTGGGATACTTATAGTATGAAAATCATATTTCCTTCTCAGCACCGCATTGTATTGAATACATTGGAAGTTGGGTTGATACTGCAGTTGTGGAAGGAAAAATGTTATTTTTGATAACAAAATATATGATATATCCTTTGACAAATTTAGAAATTTAAGTGCACTCTAAAAAAATATCGATAATAATTAGCAACTCCTTCCCACTGCAAAGAAAACTCTCTCATCCCATCCATGTCATAATGGAACTCCTAGGGAGCTCTTAACTCTACAGTAGTTATGCTCCTACTGTCTAAATTTTTAATCAGGTTAGTTAATATCGAATCTGAGACGATCAACTTGATTCTACAAAAATTTTCATTAATTATCAGAGTAAATTAAAAAACACTTGATAGGGATGAGCAACTCGGGGTGGACACGTGGCACGGAAATGCTACATGGCAGGGACCACCGAACCAGTGCTCCGAGATCAGACCGGGAATCGGGCTCCCGAGGTCAGACCGGGAATCGGACTCCCGAGACTATCTCGGGAGAACGAAAGAAAACCCCCATGGTCAGATCAGGAATCGGGCTCCCGAGATTATCTCGAAAAAATGGAAGAAGGCCCCGAGGTCAGCTTGGGAGATAAAACTCCGAGAATGACTCGGGAGAGTGGAGCCCAATGATCATGTTGGTGCAGGCAGCACCTAAGTCAAACTTGGGTTTTGATAATGGCAAAGGGTTCAGAAGTTAAGATGTTATTGTGATCTAACTTGTTCACTGAGTGTGCAGGAAGAAGTCTTAGGTACACTAGGCAAGAAGTCCTGGCAAAAGGCTGGGCAAAGAAGTCCTGGTCAAGGACTGGGCAAGAAGACCTGACCGGAAGTCGGGCAAAGAAGTCCGGGTTAAGGATTGGGCAAGAAGTCCTAGCAAGGGGCTGGGCTCCGAAGACCTGACCGGAAGTTGGGCACGAAGACCTAGTCAGGGGGATTGGGCAAAAGTCCAACCGGAGGAGCCGGTTGGCAAAAGGTAAACTCTCCAGAGAGGAGTAGGTGAGGACGCGTTCCCCGTCGAGGGAATAGTAGGTGTCGGTTCGACCTAGGGTTCCATTTGGGAGACCCGAAGTCAGAATCAAGACAGCTACGGTTGTAACCAATGTTCATTATGTTTTGGGACTTGTTGGGACCGGGTGCATGTTGACATGGATACGGGTTCGTAATTAAAAAAAATAATTACGTGCAGCGGAAGAATTAGCATAAATAATTTCTCAAATTATTTTAACCACGTATCTAGCATGCAACCTTATGATGTGTGGACATGATCATAAATTAAAATTTTGTAGAAAGTAAACTAATTTACTCAATACCTCGCGTAACTCGAAGTAAGGGACGACATCCAACCGTAGCGTCCCTTGGAAGCTCTGCCTCTATTCGTGTCCACGCCGAGTTCTCTTCGAGATGACTTCGCAAAGCCACGAGTTTCATGCCGACAAGAACTACTAGATTCTCCAAAAGCACGACAAGAGTAACAAGAGAGAGATGGAAAACTAACCACCAAAAGAAAAACGGAATCAAGATTCCGGGAGGAAGGAAGGAATCGCGCCCCGCTTCTTCTTCTTCTTCGGCCTCTTCTTGGTGGTGGCTCACGGCAAGGGAAGGGAGGGCAGCCGGCCCTAGGAGAGGGAGAGGGTAGCCGGCCCTAGAGAGAGAGGGAGAAAAGGAGAGGAAGAGAGGCTAGGCAAGAATCCGTGATCTCTTGAATTGATTTCCAAGCCTTGCCTTTGCACCTTTATATAGTAGCCTCTTTATCGCCAAGTCTCCTTTTTAACGGAATAAATTTTTCATAAGAAATTTATCTTATAAATTTTTCTATGAATTATTCCGTTATGCCAAGTTTTTATTATAACTTAATTTATAATAAAAACAACCATGTCTCCCCTTTTATTATGGAATAAATTTTACAAGAAATTTATCTTATAAATTTCTTATGAATTATTCCGTTATGCCAAGTTTTTATTATAACATAATTTATAATAAAAACAACCATGTCTCCCCTTTTATTATGGAATAAATTTTACAAGAAATTTATCTTATAAATTTTTCTTATCATGGAAAAATCAATTCATAATTGATTTTATAAAATAAAATAAACCAATCCATGGTTCATTTTAATTTCCATAAAAAGAATAAATTTCTATAAATTTCTTTATCATGGTAAATCAATCCATTATTGATTTTATAAAATAAAATAAACCAATCCAAGGTTTATTTTAATTTCCATGAAAATAAATCTCTTTATATAAATTTCTTTATATAAATTTTTTTTATCCATAATT
This sequence comes from Boesenbergia rotunda, assembly GCA_024364735.1. Lineage (NCBI taxonomy): Eukaryota > Viridiplantae > Streptophyta > Magnoliopsida > Zingiberales > Zingiberaceae > Boesenbergia > Boesenbergia rotunda. The sequence continues at coordinate 863,221 of JAGFNQ010000440.1, forward strand.
TTATAAAGCAAACCACGCGCGGTTTATTTTATAATTTGAACCAAACAATTTGGTTCTCCCTCTTATTGTGGCCGGCCAAACCAAAGAGGGTGGGGACCCTCTTTGGCCGGCCAAACCAATGCCGTAACCGTACGAATTAAACTTATTTAATTCGTCCAATAAGTCTTCAAAAGACTTAGTCATTTTATGCTTCCGATGCGTCTCTGATAAATTCAGATTCGACTTATCTCTCTTGATCGGAAAATCCAATTTTCAACTCGTTTTAAATCCCTCGGATTACTCATAGTGTGTGTGACTAAATAGGCTTTCGATTTATGTTGGCCGTCTATAATTCATCAATTATAGAACGATCATGAGTGACACTGATAGATTCCATTTTATTGATCATTCGAGTTGCTTAAATCCCTATTTGATCTATGTTTTTATTGCCAAAATTGTGAAATTGCCTAGGTTTTAGAACTTATTCATATTTTGGACTTAAATGTAAAATTATACATATTTGATTTAATTGGCCACTAAATTCTTGATTTATTTTTTGTAGGCATGAAAGGTTCCTGGACCTAGAGCATATTGGGTCAATCTCGAGTCGGAAGTGACCCGGATCAGATTATCAAGATCACGATTAAATCTGGGCCGTTCGATTCGAAAGCGGCTAGGTCTGAGCCATCCGGGATGATCTGAAGCCATCCGAGCTAGGGCTAGGGTTGATCAAGCACCCTGATCAAGATCTGAAGGTTTCACCACAATCAGAGCTCAATCAACCGTTGGATCAAGCTTGGAGGGCTCTAGAGCGTCCAATCACAGATAGAGTTGATCTGGACCGTCCGTTGCATATCTGGAGGATCCGAGCTACCACGAGGCAGATCCTGACCCCAGATCATCATCATAAAAGTTTGGCTAAAATCAGACCAAGATCAGCCGTTGGATTGAAGCAAATCAATCTGGGTCGTCCACTGTTTCCTATTTAATCAGAAAATTGCCGCAGCCCTTCCCCATCGCGTCTTCGCCGCTACAGTGTTCTACCTCCATGTGTTCTTCGTGTTCTTGAGCTTTTCTCTTCATCCGAAGGCGTGATCACTCGATTCTTGATTCAGAGCTGGTGCTAGGTCGTCGAGGAAGCCATCAGTGGAGTTTCCGGATCAGATTTGCTCAATGTGCAGTGCTGTTGAGAGGTTTCCGCAGTTCTGTTACTTGGCATCTTTGGATTGGCTGTGATCGATTTCATTCCAACTGAGCTATCTAGAGGGGTTCCCTAGAGAGTTTAGATCATCATCCATTCATCTTCGTACACAAACACAGCCGAAATGAAGATTCCAAGTGGAAATTTCAGAAATGAAGCAATCTGAACTTGACTCAATCGCAGATGGCATTTTCTCAACGATTTGCTGAGTTTGCGGGTCCGATTCTCTCCCTTGCTTGACAACCAAGGAGTACCTGAGCTGAAGAAGGAATCGAGGAGTAGTTTAGATGATAACTTTTCATTGTTTTGCTGTAGATTTCATTTCAGCCGAATTCCACTCTGTTTTCTGAAATTTTCTATAGTAGCAACTGTCGAGTTTGAATTTCTGAGTTGTTTAACTTAAGTTAGTTTTAATTCTGCAAGTAGAGTAAATTAGGAACTTGTTTAGTGATTAACTTAGTTAAATTTCAGTTTGTTTCAGCTTAATTTCTTGCGTGCCAACCATACAGCTTGCGTGCCACTTTATTTCTGAAAATTCAATTCAGTTTCTGAGTTGTCTCTAATTTCTTATTTTCTAAGTTGTTTCTGAGTTTCTTAGTTGTCGATCCTTGCTCTAGCATTAGATAGATAGGTTATTTAGTTTAAATAGCACTCAAATTAAGCTAGGTAGCAATTCGATTCCTTGTGTGCCACTTTCATTTCTTGCCATTTTATTTCTGCCAAACCAAATTCTATTCTGCATTGTTCCAGCTACTGTTGGAGAATTCTAGTTGGGTAAACACAAGACATTTTGGCTTAGTTCATCTGGTTTTTCGATCAGTGTATCAAGTTGAGTTGGTTTGTGTTTTGAGCCCAAACCTTGTGCTGAAAAATCTGAAAACTAAGTTTCCATTTCTGCATTTTCCATTTCCGAATTCCATTTCTCTTCTTAAATCTGATTTCAGTTTCAATTCTCAGTTGTGTGCCATATGCTTTGGATCTAATTGACTCTGAATTTAACTTTTCATTTGAGGCATCTGATTGAGTTGGAATCAATAAGTTGTGGCTTCAAAAATTGTAGTTTGTTGTAGTTAACATGTGTAGCTTGTTTAATTTCCTAAAGGCATAAATAACAATTGCTTTGGGCTTGATTTGTTTCAGATAACTTCCATCACACTTGCGATTTCTTTCCATCAGAGTTACTGTGTACTTGCATTGAGCTTGCTTTCCAAGTTTCGGTGAAAATTTATAGCTTGACTCGATTTCCATTGGTGGACGTATCAAGTGTCATCTCTTGCTTAGTTCCATTGTTCACTTTCCTTGATTTTCATTTCCATTTTCATTCACAATTGCTATCCAAATTCAATCACTTATTTGAAACCCAAAAACAAAAACGACATATAACTACGAGTTTGAATCAAACACGACAACTATCCCCGTGAAAAATACGACCTGTGGCCCCTTTGCTACATTCTTATATTTTTACTTGGAAAAGGGTTTCCAGTTATTCATTTACATCTAAATTTGAGGCCTACTTTTGTGACACATAGTTTGGGCCCGTCAAATTTTTGGCGCCGTTGCCGGGGAACTGTTAGTTGACTTGTTTGATTTTTTCTTGTGCACTTATTTCATATCATTCTTGACTTACTTTTGTGCTTATTGTTATATCTTTGGATTTGATTTTATTTGATTTATCTTTTTATCTACTTTTACTGCGATTTGTTCTGTTTTTATGACCAGGTCTCTAGGTGCTGAATTAGAAGATTTCGATCCTGAGATTGAGAGGACTTTCAGAGTCAGGAGGAGTCAGGCCATTCTTTCTGAGACTACAGATATTCCTCCACTACAGACTATCAGCACTCACTCAGGCATTGACATGGCAGACCACCAGAGAACCATGAAGGAGCTGGCAGCACCTGACGCTGCATTTCAGTACTCCAGCATAGCATATCCAGAGCTGGGAGAAAGTTTTGAGCTAAGATCTGGGCTTATAAATTTGTTGCCAAAATTTCAGGGTTTATCTGGGGAGGATCCAAACAGACACTTGCACGAATTCCATGTGGTGTGCTCTACTATGAAGCCTCAGGGCATTTCTGAAGAAGACATCAAGCTGAGAGCTTTCCCCTTCACATTGACAAGAGCAGCCAAAGACTGGTTCTATTATCTGCCTACCGGACATGTGTCTAGTTGGATAGCCATGAAGAAGGCATTTTTGGAGAAGTATTTCCTAGCTTCCCGCATAGCTATAATCAGAAAAAAGTATCTGTGGGATTCAGCAAGTGGTGGGCGAGACACTATATGATTATTGGGAAAGATTTAACAAGTTGTGTTCAAGTTGCCCCCAGCATCAAATCAGTGAGCAATTATTGATTCAATATTTTTATGAAGGACTGCTGCAGACGGATAGAGTCTTGATAGATGCTGCAGCTGGAGGAGCATTAGTGAACAAGTCACCAATGCAAGCTAGGGAGTTAATTTCTAACATGGCTGAGAATTCCCAACAATTTGGAGGCAGAGCCTTGAGCACCAGAGGAGTGGGTGAAGTTCAGGTAGTTCCCACTGATAACAAGGAGGTTAAGAATGCATTGATGGAGCTTGCCTCAGCTTTTAAGCAAATGGAATTAAAAATGGACAGACTTAGTGCTACTCCTTCAGTACCTCCACCTTCTAGTCAAGTGATAAGTGTGTGTGGCATTTGCTCTAGTCTAGAGCACACTTCAGACTCATGCCCCAATCTCCAACAGGACGAGACAGTAGCTGCATTAGTGAGAGGACAATTGCCAGCCAGAAACAATCCATATTCCTCCACTTATAACCCCGGTTAGAGGAATCATCCTAACTTGAGATATGGGAATGCTTTCTGCCAACAAGAGCCTCAAAATCAATCGTCACAGCAGCATCAACCGAACCTACAACAGTCACAGCAACCTCAGAACAATCAGCAACAATTTCAGCCATCAAATCCGAGTTTTCAGCCTTCGTTTCAGCCTAATTCCCAACAATTTCAGCAACAATTCCAGGCATTTGAACCACAATTCCAGCAACCTTATCAAGGGCAGCAAGGCTTTCAATCGTTCCCAGCTTTCCAAGCTCCAAATCAACAAATTTTTCAGCCATCACAGCCCATGAATCAGTTTTCACAGCCCTACACTCAAGGGTTTCAAGGGCAGAATTTTCAACATTCGCCACCAAATTTTCCAGCTCAAAATCAGAATTTTCAAGGTCACAACGCCCAGCAATGTTTCCAAGCATATCAGCCATTTGATCAGCCCTATCAACAGCCCTACCAGTCATCTTATCAGCCCCAAAATTCAAGTTTTCAACAAAATCAGCAATCAAAATTTCAGCCTTCTTCTTCTTCTTTTCAAGGTCACTCAAGAAGCTATTCTAACCAAGGAGGATATGGGAGCTCAAGTGGGGGAAATATGCCTCAACATAGGGTAGATGATATGTTTCAACAGATAATGCAACAACAACAATCTTGGCAACAACAACAACAAGGTTGGCAACAAAACGTTGAGAGGCAATTAGGGCAATTGGCTAGTGGAATTAACCAAAATCAAGCTCAAGGATCAAGCCAACTTCCTTCCCAAACTGTTCCTAATCCAAAAGGGAATGTGAGTGCTATAACTTTGAGAAGTGGGAAGGTTACAACATCACCGAAGAGTCCAAGAGCAGAATTTTCAGGCAGCCGGACAGCAACTCCAAATTCGGCCACAAACGGCAGTGAAATGAGTTCAAATTCAGCTGATTCCGACCCTAGTCCGTTCTCAACTCAATCCTCAAGCAACCCTCCAAATTTGGTGGCAAACGGAGAAGAAATTGATGCCGAGACGCATGGGACAGCAGCTGCTACGCAGGGGACAGCACAGCAGAATTCAGCAGCTCAATTTTCAGCCAAAGTTGATGATTTTAGGGTTCCTTTACCCTTTCCACAGCAGAGAACACATGCCAAAAAGCAAATGGAGGAAGAGAAAGCCAAGGAATTCAATGAGTTAGTGGAGCTATTTAGCAAGGTGGAGATCAATGTACCTTTGTTGACCATGATCAAGTAGATTCCGAAGTATGCTAAGTTTTTGAAGGATCTTTGTATTCATAAAAAGAAACTCAAGGAAAATGAATTGGTCAGCTTTGGGAAGAATATCTCAGCACTTATCCACACTATTCCTCAGAAGTGTGAAGATCCAGGGGTATTCACCGTATCTTGTGAGATAGGGAGCACCATTTTCCACGACGCCATGTTAGATCTAGGAGCTTCAATAAATGTGATGCCCAAGTCAGTTTTTCAGATGCTTGGCATAGGCCCTTTACAGCCCACTGGGGTGGTGATACAGCTAGCAGATAGGAGTCAGACCCACCCAGCAGGTATGATTGAAGATGTCTTGGTGAAGGTAAAGGAGCTAATATTTCCTGCTGATTTCTATATTTTGGATATGGAGGGAGATTACTTGGCACACCGTTCTCCACTTATTTTAGGCAGGCCTTTTCTGAAGACGGCCAGAACGAAGATTGATGTATATGCCGGGACACTTTCTATGGAGATAGGAGATACGGTGGTACAGTTCAGCCTTTTTGATACTATGAAGCATCCAAGAGAGGACCACTCTATCATGAGCATGGACATTCTAGAGGAGCTGGCGCAGACTGAGTTGGAGACTGAGGGATTTCTAGATGATTTTTCTGGAGGAGCTATAGATTCAGAGGAGGCTGAGAGAGTATTGACTGCTGATACTGAGGATTTTTCAGAAGACATTTCAGACACACTTCCAGCTGGTGACATTTTTCTAGGTGTAGGGGATTGCACAGAGCCCCAAGGATCACCTATTTTTACTGATATTCAGAGTGTAGGGGATTGCACTAAGCCCCAGGGACCACTTATTTCTACTGAAGAGGACCAGAGCGAATTGAAGCCATTACCAGGTCACTTAAAGTATGCATACCTAGGAGAGGAGCAGACTTTTCCTGTTATTATTGCACAGCATTTGGAGTCAGAACAAGAAGAAAAACTATTGCAAGTCCTGAGGCACTACAAAAAGGCAATTGGGTGGACACTATCAGATATACCAGGTATCAGCCCAGCTATCTGCATGCACAGGATCTTTTTAGAGGAAAATGTCAAACCTGTGAGGCAACCACAAAGGAGGCTCAACCCACTTATTTTGGATGTAGTAAAGAAAGAGGTGACTAGACTTCTACAGGCAGGTATTATTTACCCTATTTCTGACAGTCAGTGGGTTAGCCCTATTCATGTGGTGCCTAAGAAATCTGGAGTGACCGTGGTGGCAGATGAAAGTAATGAATTAGTACCCACCAGAGTCAAGAATTCCTGGAGAGTCTGCATTGATTACAGGAAACTCAACAAGGTCACAAGGAAAGATCACTTCCCTCTACCATTCATTGATCAGATGCTTGAGAGATTGGCAGGGAAGTCACACTACTGTTTCTTGGATGGATTTTCAGGCTATTTTCAGATTTGCATAGATCCAGAGGACCAGGAGAAGACCACCTTTACCTGCCCCTTTGGTACATTTGCCTATAGACGTATGCCCTTCGGACTCTGCAACGCACCCGGTACCTTTCAGAGATGTATGGTGAGTATATTCGGTGAGTTGCTAGAGGACTGCATGGAGGTATTTATGGATGATTTTTCAGTTTATGGCACGTCTTTTGATTCATGTTTGAATAACTTGTCTAGGGTTTTACATCGCTGTATTGAAACTAACCTTGTTCTTAATTTTGAGAAATGTCACTTCATGGTAGAGCATGGGATAGTTCTTGGACATATAGTCTCTCAGAAAGGTATTGAGGTAGATCCTACTAAAATCAGTGTTATTTCTTCTTTATCTTACCCCGTATGCGTACGGGATATTCGAGCTTTTCTTGGACATGCAGGATTTTACCGCATATTTATTAGAGACTTTAGCTTGATTGCTCGGCCCTTGACACGACTTCTGCAGAAGGATGTTGAGTTTCACTTCGATGAAAAATGCAAAGAAGCTTTTCATAGACTCAGGGAGGCTCTTACCTCAGCTCCTATTATTACATCATCTGACTGGTCTTTACCTTTTGAATTAATGTGTGATGCTTCTAATTTTGCAATGGGAGCTGTATTAGCACAGAGGGTAGATGGAGCACCACATGTCATTTCCTATGCCTCCAAAACCCTAGATGCCGCCCAAGCCAACTACACCACGACTGAAAAGGAGCTTCTTTCCATTATTTTTGCTTTAGATAGATTCAGATCATATTTATTGTGTTCTCATGTTGTTGTGTTTTCTGATCATGCAGCATTGAAGTACCTCCTGAAGAAACCAGATGTGAAGCCAAGGCTTATTAGATGGATGCTACTACTACAGGAGTTTGACTTGGAGATACGAGACAGGAGTGGCAAGGAGAATCTAGTAGCGGACCATTTGAGCAGATTGGAGGGAGATGGAGATCCCACGGCCATAGATGATGATTTCAGAGATGAGCAGCTTTTACAGCTGCATGGTGAGTCACCTTGGTATGCAGACTTAGTGAATTTTCTTGTAGCTCATGTTTTTCCTACACACTTTTCGAAAGCTCAAAAGGATAAATTTAAAAGTGATGCAAAATATTATGTGTGGGATGATCCTTACTTGTGGAAATTTTGTAGTGATCAAATCATTAGGAGATGTGTACCAAATCATGAGTTTCATTCTGTACTCACTTTTTGCCATTCTTCAGCATGTGGTGGGCATTTTGGACCACAAAGGACTGCTAGAAAAATATTAGAATGCGGATTGTACTGGCCCACCCTGTTTAGAGATTCATATAGGTTTTGTACATGTTGTGATAGATGTCAAAGAACAGGAAACATAAGTGCTAGAAATGAAATGCCTCAACAAGCTATTTTATTTTGTGAAATATTTGAGGTGTGGGGTATAGATTTTATGGGACCATTTCCTGCTTCTTTTGGATTCTTGTACATTCTTTTAGTTGTTGATTATGTTTCAAAATGGGTGGAGGCCATTCCCACCAGGACTGATGATTCATCTGTGGTTGTTAGTTTTGTCAGGTCAAACATTTTTTGCAGGTTTGGAATTCCAAGAGCTATCATAAGTGACCAAGGATCCCACTTTTGCAACAAGCACATGAAGGCTCTTCTTAATAAGTACGGGGTATTACATAAAGTTTCTACTGCTTATCACCCCCAAACAAATGGACAAGCCGAGGTGTCGAATAGAGAAGTCAAATCTATATTGGAAAAGACCGTGGGACCTCATAGGAAGGATTGGAGTAAAAGGCTTGAAGATGCATTATGGGCATATCGCACTGCTTACAAAACACCCATTGGAATGTCACCTTATAGACTTGTGTATGGGAAATCATGCCACTTACCTGTAGAGATTGAGCATAAAGCATACTGGGCAGTTAAAGCTTGCAATTTTGATGCTACTAAAGTGGGAGAAGAAAGGAAGTTGCAACTTCAAGAGCTTGAAGAAATCCGGTTGGAAGCATTTGAGAATTCAAGGATCTACAAGGAGAAGACTAAGAAATTTCATGACAAGCACATTGTGGACAAGGAATTTCAAATTGGTGACAAAGTGCTACTATACAAGTCAAGATTGAAATTGATAAGAGGTAAGTTGAGATCAAGGTGGGAAGGTCCATTCATTATAACTAATATTTTTCCCTATGGAGTTTTTGAAATTAGGGACGAAGCTAATGGATTGGTGTGGAAAGTTAATGGCCACCGGCTCAAGAGGTATCTTGAAGAACTAAAGGAGCTAGAGGTGGAGGATGTGTACATTGAGGACGCTATCTACCCAACGTGAAAGGGGAGTTCACTAAATTTTGCATTCATTTTTCTTTGTATATACCATTTCCTTACTTTTTGCAAAAATAACTTCAAGTTTGCGTGAGCAAGAAGTTTTCTCAAGTAGATACTTTTAAGTTTCAAATAAATTCTTCAATGTAAATACCATGTCTTCTCACTTAGTACATTTTCATGGTTCTAGGAAATAAATGCTTAAGATACATGACATGAATAAATAGAATCATTGTAAATATCATTTCTTATGCTTTTAGCACTTTTCCTTACATGAGTAGAAATAAATGCATCCCTCTAGATTTGCTTCATGTCATATTAGAGTCTTTTGAAAATAAATTAAATTTGGTTGTCAAGACTTAGAATTTAGTTCATGGATGAAATCTTGGATGCTTGAGTACGATTTTGCTTTGGATTCTTAATTGAGAATTTGAGATGGATTATTTTTACCTAGTGAGATTAGCCTTATTTTGTGATACACACATGTTATTACACTCTAGAACTTGCTTAGGTTCTTTTAAAACCATATTTCGTTGATTGGATCACATTTACGAAGACTAATCCTATTGTTTCCATACTTGATACATACTCTTCTTGAATTGTCTCTCCTTATTCCTAAATCTAACCCCAGAAATTTTTTCTATGGATTTGTTTGCTTGGGATGTTTTCATGATGCTATTTTACCCGAGACGGACAAAGATTTAAGTGTGGGGGAGTGATTGGTGATTTGGAAACAATTTTAATGAGGATGCATTTCAAAAAAAAAAAAAAAATTCATGTGCCAAGTGAGTGAAGTTTGGTGCCAAGAATGAGCTAGAGCTATGGAAGCAATTGGAGATTGAATTTCCCTACTATATTTTGAAGATTTAAGTGGCAAACAAAGAGGAAATCTGCACCCTTTCGAGCTAATTCAGGCATTCAAGGAGTGGTCAAGAGATGAAATTGATGCAAGCATTCAAGGAGTAACAAACAATTTCGATTTTTGGAAATCAGAAGGCAGTTGTGTACCAACTTCGAGCTAATTCAGGCTTCCTAATTCAGCAAGGCATGGCTGAAGTTGAACAGCATATAAAAAAAAAAGAGAAGAGCAAAAACAAAGATGGCATACTCATTTGAAAGAAAAATCAGAAAAGAGAAGTTTGTGCCAAGGAAAGGAAGTGAAAAATCTGTATTGAAGCTTGATTGCAAAGAAATTCTGAACCAAGGCTGCCGAGTGCTGGAAAGGAATACAATCTGGATTGAATTCTGAAATTAAGTTGAGTGAAGGATGAACAAAAGCTGAGGAAAATCTGAGATGTAAAAGCTGAATTGAAGCTGGAAAATCAGATCCAATGCAGAAAATCTGTGCTGATTTGAAAATTCTGTTTGGATTAGAAATTGAAGTGAAGGAACTGAATTGAATACCGAAAATCAATTAAGGTAGCAGAAACTGAGTTTAGTGCAGAATGGAACAAAAAAGCAGAAAAAGAAGAAAAAGAAAATTGTTGAAAAGTTTGTGCCAAAAAGGGTAGCAAGTCCTTTAAAGCTCAAGGCCAGGGTTAAATTGAAGCTTAGATGTGATCAGAATTCTGCAGCTGTTTAATTTGGAATCAATGCAGGATTCGGTGCCCAGGTATTAAATAGAGATGGAGTTGCAATTTCAGAAACAAATTGACTGAGATTGAAGCAACAAACGCAGAAATCTGTGCCAAGCTAACCAAAAATCTGAGCTGAATTGCAATTAGAACTGCTGAATGAGTAAGCTGCTAGGTTCTAAATTGATTGAAGGATTGTTGTGAAGCTGAATTAGAAGAAGCAGATTGGAATGTGAAGCTGAATCAAATCTGAACTAATGTTGAAAATTCTGGCCAAATTAAATTGCTGAGAAGCAATGAGCTGATTGAAATTGTTTTGGACTGCAGCCTAATTAGATTCGTAATTCTGAGTGGGATGCTGCACAGATCAGTAACTTAAACTAAAGATGAACAGATCTGAACTGAAACAGAAGAAAAGAAGCTGAAAACAATGAAATGCAGAAAGGGAAAGCTTGTAAATTGCCAAGTGCTGAATTGAAGCTGATATAGAAGCTGCACACAAACTATATAATCTGAAACGTGGCAGAAATTTGTGCCAAAATCAGAGGAAGGAAAGAAAAATCTGGGCAGTGGTACAATCTGAAGTAAATCTGAATTGAAAGCTGAGAAAAATTTGAATGGAAGCCAGGGAGAATTGTAACCTGCCGAGCATGGACTGGGAGCTGCTGAAGGGAGATACACAAATCTGCAAGCTCTAATCTGGTAAAGGAAAGACACTGCATGAAGAAAAAGAAAGTTTGAAATGCAGCTGTACTGAAGCTAAAGCTAAACTGCCATTGAAGCTGAAAAATTAGAAATTCTGAGCTTAAGATCAAAGATAGCTGCAAGTTAAGAAATCCTGTGCTGTGCCAAGTTCAAATGTGCAGAAATAGGTCAAGTTGGAAATGAATACAAGCTGAATGGAAGGCTGATGACATGAGGATTGAAGCTGAAAAATCTGTATTGAAGTTTGATTGCAAAGAAATTCTGAACAAAGGCTGAAAAGGGAGTACTGAATCTGAGTTTGAAGTGATGAATCTGTTGTTGCCGAGTGCTGGGAAGAAATATAATCTGGATTGAATTCTGATCAAGGCTGAAATGAAGCTGAAAAGTCTAAACTGCAGTGCATTTGTTGCTGCATAGTGCTAAATCCGAGTGAAGCTGATTTTGGAAAAACCAATGGCAGTTTGTACCAAATTGCAGTCTAATTGAGTTTTTGGAGCTATAATTCAGAGCAGTAGGTATAGGAATGTATTTGAACTTGTTAGGCACATCCACTGCTGATCAAGGAGAAAGAAATATGATTGATGGGATTTTTCAGATCGAGAAACAGATTAAGAAAGAAATCAGGCAGTGGGCTGAATTCAAAACAGTTGATCAACCTTTCATTCTCTATTTAATGCTAACTGCCCACCAGAAAAATGCAGAAGTTTGCAAGGTATAAGAAGAACCAATGGATGCTAGAATCTGATGCAGGAAGATGCAAAGAAAATTCGAAACAACTGCTGATCAGAATAGAAAGTGAAGAAAAGAGAGAGACAAGATGGTAAACAAATTGAAATTTGGTTCCATGAGATAAGTGTAGCGACCCGCCTTCTCTGCCTTAGACGGATCGTTACTTTCTTTACTTCTTGACTCTAATGCACGACTAAGAATGCGGAAATCTTTTTTTTTCTTCTCAATTTAAATCTATCTATGATATACTAACTCTACTAGTCATGCATGATACAATGACATACTTCCTTTCTCAAAAACTCGTAAGAAATTACTTATTGAAACTCATCACACAAAATTCTATAACATCACTAAGGCATTATGAAATGAGCAAGCAACTTTTCTAAGCATAATTGAGCAATAAAACTTAATTCAAAAGAGAAGCTAGCACTATCTTAGCACATGCATCAATAACTCCAACAAAGTATCAATATTCTAAACTACTCACACTTCTACTCATCCAATGCAATCATAAGGATATGTATGCTAAATGAAATGACATGAAATCTTTACTCTAAGAAATTGAGCATGTAAAACTATCCAAAACTTAATGTTCGCTAGACTCCATAAAGCAAGAACTTGAAATTTGAATAAACTAAAACATTATAATTCAAATAACTAAATTGTCTCGTCTCAAGGATCTCTCCAAAATCAGCCACCACACACACTTTACTCAGCACCGCCTCGTCGCCTTCCTTCAGAATTGCTTGCCTTTACCTTTATCTGCAGTAAGAGGAAATGCAACTAGTAAGCAAAAAGCTTAGTAAGTACTATCTAGCTCACAAAAACTCGAAATATGCAAACATGCTTCTAGATCAAACTGAAAATCATATGAGATACTAATATGCTTGAAAGGAAACTAAGAACATGTATAACTCAAAACATGCATACTCAAACAATAATAAATCTCATTTTACTTTTCTTGGCTCAACTTGAAACTTTAGCTATTCTTTAACTTTTTGAAAACTTTCTAAATTTTCGAAACTTTGCTAAAGCATATACTTGAAAATACTAATCACTTGGATCCACTGAAGACGTAAGTACCATCTCATATGTGCGTTCCCTAAAAGGTTGGGGTAGCGAGCCACCAATCCTAATAGAGCAGACCTTGGTCTACCAGGGCCAAGACCTTGGAATTGGACACCTGGATTTCTTTAACGACGCCCTTGGACGCCGGGTACTGGCCTTATAAAATAAAATAGCTTTTCTTTCTTTTCTTTCTGATCTGTAAATGCCTTGGCATTTTCTGGAGCACCTTGCGTGCTAAAATCCCTAAGTCTTGACTTTTGGGGATTTCTTAAGGCCTTGGCCTTTTCTTTTCTTATCTTTATCTTCTCTTTTCTTTTCTCATAGCTTTTCTTGGTCCCTAATCTCATATAGGGCACTCAATAAAATATATAAGCATATAATGAACTAAGATCACATGCAAAAACTAAAAACTAAAAGAACTATCTCTTTTAAAAACTTTTAAAGGAAATTCTCGCGGAAAAATCGCCTCTTACTGCAGGTGAGCAGTACTTACATTGATATCTTGGACTTACAACCAAGATTGACGTCTAGGACTCGAGAGAAACTTGAGATCTCGGAGAATTCTTCACGTCTACGCATTCCTCTCGCCGCGGGGATCCCGAATATAGAATTATCTCTTGGAGAAGAGCCTTGACCGGCCCCCTAGAGCTTGGTGTAGTTTCGCCCAGAAGAGGAGGGGTCGGCGTGAGGGTTTGGAGAGGAGAGAAAATAAAACTTCTCTCTTTAATTACCTATTTATACTTATGGGGCGGATTAACCTAACTACACCTTAAATATAGGTCTCTCCATCCTTTTCTGTGCTTGATACCCTAGCCCAGCTGGTCGCGCGCGTTTCTGGTTTCGTGCTGGTCGCGGGTTCGATCCACCAGCTGCACTTAATTGGTTTTTTCCATTTATACTTATGGGGGCAATTCGACCTAACTACCCCTTAAATATAGGTCTCTCCTTCCTTTTCAGTGCTTGATACCCTAGCCCGGCTGGTTGCGCGCGCGGGCTGTTACGTGGTGGTCGCGGGTTCAATCCACCGGCTGCCCTTAAACGTTTTTATTATTTTTCTTTTTATTTTTCTTTTTCTTTTTCCAAAATTACCAAACGGACTCGGAAAATTCCATAAAAATACTCTAAAAATTCCTAGAAATATCTAGAATATTTCTAAACCATTTCTAAATAATTCTAAGGACTTTAAGTACTAAAAATGGAAATTTTGGGGTGTTACAATAAGTGAATGTTTTTTCTCATCCGTGATTTAGGTTTTGCTCCATTACATTCTGAATTTACTGAAGAGGAAGGAAAAGAAAGAAAATCTGAATAGAGAAGAGGGAAGAAGCAAGTTGGCACGAAATAAAAAAAAAATTTGGCACAAAAGGGACTATTGAGAGATTTTCATTGAATTGTTGAAGTGCAAGGCAAGAGTTTACTCCAGGACACTTTTGATATTACTAGAGGAATGACAAGAGGGGGCAAAGTACATGGAAACATTTCCGAGCACTCAAGTCTTCCACTTCTCACATTTCTCCATTTCCTTGATTTTTACTCCATTTCTTACCATTTCCTATGTTTTTCGATTTGTTTTTGTAGATGTTGATCCCAATCAGGATAAATGGTAGAGAGTAGATAATAAGCAAGCCTATGGTAGTGCAAGAAGCATGTGTGTTTGAGTGAGCTCCACTTCCATCATCAACTTAGAATTTAAGGAGAGAGCCACCAATATTTATCTTGAAAGGCTAATGATTTAGATTCATCTCAATGATTCATGATAGATGAAAAGGCCAAGTTGTTGATTTAAGGACAAGATAGTAATCCATAGAGCTTAGATTTATGAGAATTGGCAACCCTAGGTAATTTCTTTTCAATTGCTTCTAATTATGCTTAAGTAAATCTAGGGGATACATCTTTACTGTTTTCGCGAGACGCTCAAGCTCAAGTGTGGGGGAGTTGATAGATTCCATTTTATTGATCATTCGAGTTGCTTAAATCCCTATTTGATCTATGTTTTTATTGCCAAAATTGTGAAATTGCCTAGGTTTTAGAACTTATTCATATTTTGGACTTAAATGCAAAATTACACATATTTGATTTAATTGGCCACTAAATTCTTGATTTATTTTTTGTAGGCATGAAAGGTTCCTGAACCTAGAGCATATTGGGTCAATCTCGAGTCGGAAGTGACCCGGATCAGATTATCAAGATCACGATTAAATATGGGCCGTTCGATTCGAAAGCGGCTAGGTCTGAGCCATCCGGGATGATCTGAAGCCATCCGAGCTAGGGCTAGGGTTGATCAAGCACCCTGATCAAGATCTGAAGGTTTCACCACAATCAGAGCTCAATCAACCGTTGGATCAAGCTTGGAGGGCTCTAGAGCGTCCAATCACAGATAGAGTTGATCTGGACCGTCCGTTGCATATCTGGAGGATCCGAGCTACCACGAGGCAGATCCTGACCCCAGATCATCATCATAAAAGTTTGGCTAAAATCAGACCAAGATCAGCCGTTGGATTGAAGCAAATCAATCTGGGTCGTCCACTGTTTCCTATTTAATCAGAAAATTGCCGCAGCCCTTCCCCATCGCGTCTTCGCCGCTACAGTGTTCTACCTCCGTGTGTTCTTCGTGTTCTTGAGCTTTTCTCTTCATCCGAAGGCGTGATCACTCGATTCTTGATTCAGAGCTGGTGCTAGGTCGTCGAGGAAGCCATCAGTGGAGTTTCCGGATCAGATTTGCTCAATGTGCAGTGCTGTTGAGAGGTTTCCGCAGTTCTGTTACTTGGCATCTTTGGATCGGCTGTGATCGATTTCATTCCAACTGAGCTATCTAGAGGGGTTCTCTAGAGAGTTTAGATCATCATCCATTCATCTTCGTACACAAACACAGCCGAAATGAAGATTCCGAGTGGAAATTTCAGAAATGAAGCAATCTGAACTTGACTCAATCGCAGATGGCATTTTCTCAACGATTTGCTGAGTTTGCGGGTCCGATTCTCTCCCTTGCTTGACAACCAAGGAGTACCTGAGCTGAAGAAGGAATCGAGGAGTAGTTTAGATGATAACTTTTCATTGTTTTGCTGTAGATTTCATTTCAGCCGAATTCCACTCTGTTTTCTGAAATTTTCTGTAGTAGCAACTGTCGAGTTTGAATTTCTGAGTTGTTTAACTTAAGTTAGTTTTAATTCTGCAAGTAGAGTAAATTAGGAACTTGTTTAGTGATTAACTTAGTTAAATTTCAGTTTGTTTCAGCTTAATTTCTTGCGTGCCAACCATACAGCTTGCGTGCCACTTTATTTCTGAAAATTCAATTCAGTTTCTGAGTTGTCTCTGATTTCTTATTTTCTAAGTTGTTTCTGAGTTTCTTAGTTGTCGATCCTTGCTCTAGCATTAGATAGATAGGTTATTTAGTTTAAATAGCACTCAAATTAAGCTAGGTAGCAATTCGATTCCTTGTGTGCCACTTTCATTTCTTGCCATTTTATTTCTACCAAACCAAATTCTGTTCTGCATTGTTCCAGCTGCTGTTGGAGAATTCTAGTTGGGTAAACACAAGACATTTTGGCTTAGTTCATCTGGTTTTTCGATCAGTGTATCAAGTTGAGTTGGTTTGTGTTTTGAGCCCAAACCTTGTGCTGAAAAATCTGAAAACTAAGTTTCCATTTCTGCATTTTCCATTTCCGAATTCCATTTCTCTTCTTAAATCTGATTTCAGTTTCAATTCTCAGTTGTGTGCCATATGCTTTGGATCTAATTGACTCTGAATTTAACTTTTCATTTGAGGCATCTGATTGAGTTGGAATCAATAAGTTGTGGCTTCAAAAATTGTAGTTTGTTGTAGTTAACATGTGTAGCTTGTTTAATTTCCTAAAGGCATAAATAACAATTGCTTTGGGCTTGATTTGTTTCAGATAACTTCCATCACACTTGCGATTTCTTTCCATCAGAGTTACTGTGTACTTGCATTTGAGCTTGCTTTCCAAGTTTCGGTGAAAATTTATAGCTTGACTCGATTTCCATTGGTGGACGTATCAAGTGTCATCTCTTGCTTAGTTCCATTGTTCACTTTCCTTGATTTTCATTTCCATTTTCATTCACAATTGCTATCCAAATTCAATCACTTATTTGAAACCCAAAAACAAAAACGACATATAACTACGAGTTTGAATCAAACACGACAACTATCCCCGTGAAAAATACGACCTGTGGCCCCTTTGCTACATTCTTATATTTTTACTTGGAAAAGGGTTTCCAGTTATTCATTTACATCTAAATTTGAGGCCTACTTTTGTGACACATAGTTTGGGCCCGTCAGACACCTAGTAGTACATCATGATTCCCAAATAATCGAAAGATCAACGGTTGACCTCAGAAATTATTCTGAAACCCTTCAGCAGCTCTAATGAATCGTGCCTCATTCCCTTCACCATCTTATACCCACTTGGTTCAGGACATGGTCTATATGTGTCAGTCTCCACTAGGCTGACTACGTCACACCTAGCCCAAGTAATGTCTTTCTCGTCCAATGGAATCTAATTACTCTCATGTATTTCAGAGACTCATACTCTGAACATGTCATGCTCTGGCCAGAGGCTTTAAGTAACAATCCGACGATAGGCCTTAGGTATACATCCCCTCGCAAGGAGTGGTGAATCTTTTGTAGGCTGTTCAAACATCTTCGGGCACTTCGGCTTATACCCAACCATCCTGGGTCCACACCTCCTTGGAGATGCTTGCTTAAGATGTTAAAGTATAAGTCTCCATGACCAAGATGACTTGAACACCACAAGTCAAAAGAACATCGCACTTAAACTGCAGTAAGAACTTCACTGACATGTCTATATGTAGACTACCATATGAAGTTTTACAGTCAGTCACTCCAATGAACTAGTTCCCTTAACTAGCATTCATGTTTATCTCCGGACATTCCAATGTCACCAGCCAGTGAGAATCAGCTGATTAGAGAATAACCCATGCTAGTCTCAACAGAATTGATAGTGTCCTTATTTATCAATTCATCGACTAGGGACAATTTCAATACTTCATAATTGCACATGTAGAGATAATCACTAGTTGTGAATTCATCACAAATTCTCTCATGCTGTGAATTGTATTGCGGATATTCAGTAAATGAGTTTAAGATCTCAATCAAATACATGAACATGTATACTCAAATAGTGAATATTCATTTATTAAAGTAAATGATTACAATCATAAGGCGATTGCCTTAGGACACTTCTCTCATATTACTAACAGGACTAACCTAAGTTGCAGGGTCGAAGGACTGGTCCTCTGCAAGTGAGGGACTTCACTGGGCCTAGGCGTCCGAATGGACACAGGCGCCCGAATGGGCTCAGGCGCCCGTATGGATACGGGCGCCCAAGAGTAAAGGCAAAACCCAAAACATAGCTGCGAAGCCTCTGGACCAAGCCGGATCAGGCGCCCGTGAGGTCACGGGCGCCCCCATCAACTCAGGCGCCCAAGTGGAGGTGGATAAGCGCTGACCGAGCCCACGGATAAGGATTCGCAAATCGAAGGGCACGTGTTAGGCGCCCCCAACGTCACAGGCGCCCGTATGAGCACTATAAAAGGAGGCTCGACCCCAAGGCTTCAGTATCCATTCTTTCCAATGCTCCAAACACTTTCGCTTACGCACTGCGCTCCGACAAAGTTCCATTTCGAGATTTCAGCGCCGACGACGACCCTCTGCTCCAGAATTCGATCCATCTCGGGCGTCAGTAAAGTTTTAAATTTACGAAAGTGTTGTGATTTAGTTGTCAAATTCTATATCTGTACTCTAAATCTGTAAAGATCTTTCCGAATATAGAATTGCCCAAAGTAAACGGTCAAGGACTATGGGCCTTGGAGTAGGAGCCGACCGCGACTCCAAACCAAGTAAAAAATCGACTTGTGTTCTTGCGTACTTTATTTCTTTCCGCTGCGTATTTGCTCTTTCTTAGTTCAAAAAGTTTTTAACGATATTCACCCCCCCCCCTCTATCGTTTCCTTCGATCCAATAGATCAATGTAGGGATAAGAAAGCTAGGCTTCAAGTACCTACTCCTCCTTCCAAAACAGGAAAGTCATCAGGTAATTATTGTTCTCAACGCATGGTAATTAGGGTCTTAATAGACACAATGGTCGTTACCAGAAGAAAACAGCTATCAAGTAACCGATGATTAAGGACCGTGGAGGAGGACGTGGGGACACGTGTGAGGAAGGCATTAGGTATATAAGATGTCTCAACACCGAGGTAAAGGAGGTAAGCTTTTCAGAGTTATAGTACTTTGATTCCTCATTGTTCTCCTAAAAAGAGAGAGTTCTGACTTGAGCATCGGAGAGGGCTCCACCAGAACATCTTCCGGTGCATCCCCTTTACTCCCGCGTTAATCTCACAGGCGTTGACATCCTCTCCCCATCATCGTCGCCGTGGGCTACACTTTGGTGATTCGCCATCCCTGTCGTTCACTTCCGGAATATGTTTGGCACTGTCTGTGGGATACATCTAAGCACCAGAAGGAACATTGCGATGGAGGAACCAAAAGGACAACCCATCATCTTTACACGGGAGGAGTTGGACCGCTTAGTCGCCAACGTCGTTCGAGGAGCGCTGGAGCAACATTAGATCGAACAAGTCACCTCGCAACCAGTGGCTCCGATGCAGGCCAAAATCCCAAGAATGTCAGCCTCACACAATCGAAATCGAAGATCCGTCTCACCACCAGAGGGGCCCACAATGATAGCTCCGGTGCCCAGGCGAGATTCCATGGGAGAAATGGATAGAGTGCATTCCATCGCCTCCAGCGTTTTACGGCAGGAGAATGGACAAGGGAAGATCAAGGCCACCAAGTTCTCCTGAAATCTCCATCTACTCCTTTTTCTCCATACATCGTAACGGATCTCATGCCCAAGCAGTTTCGCGGTCCAGGAATTGCTGATTAAGATGGGAATACGGATCCAGAAGACCACATCTACATGTTCAAGAACGCAGCTCTGTTACACTAATACACAGATGGTGTGAAGTGTCGGGTGTTCCTGAACACCTTATCAGTGGCCGCCCAAAGATGGTTTCAGAGGTTACCTCAAAATTCGATAAACTCCTTTCTAGAGTTTAAAATCGTCTTCCTCACCACTTTGCCAGTAGCCAACGATACCAGAAGATGACTTTGAACTTGTTCGCCCTGAAGCAAAAGAGTAAAGATCCGCTGAAGGACTATATCCAACGGTTTAATCGGATGGCACAAGACGTGTTGACGGCTACCTCAGAGATCCTCATCACCACCTTCATGCAAGGACTCTTTGAAGGTGATTTCTTTCGGTCGCTGGTCAAGATACCACTGGCCAGTTTTGATGTCTTATTGGGGCGGTCGGTCAAGCATGTCAACGTGGAGGAGGTGCAGTACTCCCGTCGCAAAGATTCGACGGGAGTCCCTATCCAAATCTTTGTACAATCTAAGAGGAGAGAACCACCTACTCCAACCTGAGCAAAAGATCCTTGCTCCAGGAAAGATTACTGAACTGGCAAAAAGTGATGGTGCAGGAAGCACCAGATCGAACCTTGTTTTGATATTGGCAAAGGATTCAAAGTTAAGGGTTGTTTGGTATCTAACAATGCTGCTTGAGTGTGCAGGAAACCAAGTCCTAGCGAAGGGTTGCTAGGCACCTGACGAAGGGCTGTCAGGAAACCAAGTCCTGGCGAAGGGCTGCTGGGCAAAAACCAAGTCCTGGCGAAGGGCTGCTGGGCGAAACTCAAGACCTGGCGAAGGGCTGCCGGGCAAAAGTCCAACTGGAGGAGCCGGTTGGCACCAGGTAAATTCTCCCGAGAGGAGTAGGTGAGGACGCGTTCCCCTTGAGGGAACATTAGGCGTCGGTTCGACCTAGGGCTCCATTTTGGAGACCAAAGTCAGAACCAAGACAGCTGAGGCTGTATAAATTAAATTAAATATTTGTTTTATTGTGTTTTGGACTAACCCTGGATGCAGGACCGAAGGAACGTGTGTCTGCAGCTCAGAATGCCTCAAAGGAAAGAGACAACTGCTGACCAGGGCGCCCGGAGTGTCCCGGGCGCCCCCAAGGTGAACACAAAACACAAAGAAGGCAAATAAACCTCGACAGTACATTATGAGGGCGCCCCCGCTGTCCCGGGCGCCCCCATGGCAAACCAACTGAAGAGTTAAGCTGCTGCCGCGTCTGCACTGCGCACCCAGGGCGCCCCCGCTGTCCCGGGCGCCCCCAGCCACTCTTACGCAGGAGACTTCAGCGCTGCGGATAAGAGTTGGCCGAGTCAACCAGGGCTCCCCCAGCGTCCAGGGCGCCCCCGTCAAGACCTTATCCCGAGGTTCAAGGGATAAATCGTTGACTGCGCCTTGTGTGGATCTGCTGCCACGTGGGGGGGCGCCCCCGTTGACCAGGGCGCCCCCAGGCACTATAAAAAGGGCCCTAGACCCTCCTCTTCAATACACTGCTTTCATTCAACGCATCCAAATGCTCTGACGACCGCGCTCTGCTCTGGAAACTTCCCGACTCAAGAACGAAGCGTCGTCAACCTCCCACTGCACCGAAACTCGATCTACACCGGGAGTTGGTAAAACAAAGTGTATATTTCTATTTACAGTAATTTTGTAATCTCACTCTGTAACCGTTTTGCGCACTATAGAATTGCCCAAAGTAAACGGTCAACGACCGTGGGCCTTGGAGTAGGAGTCGACCCAGGCTCCGAACCAAGTAAAACCTTGGTGTTTGCGTTGTTTGTTTTTATTCCGCCGCGCACTTACTCTTTCTTTTAAATCCGAACATTTTCCGATATTCACCCCCCCCCCTCTATCGGTCTTTCTCGATCCAACAAAAAGAAGTTGGTAGAGACGGTGGACATAGAAGGACCTAAGCCACCAAAGAAATACTACGACTTTCACGGCAGCACAACTCACTCTACAGAAGAATGTTATACCTTAAAGAAGAAGAGGTCTAAGGATGCGGACGCCAAACCACGTAAAAGGTGGAATAAGGTAGGGTATCGATGAAGATCTCCTCGCCGAAGTCCTTCCCCCTTATCGACGACAGCTGGGGGAGGACAGATCCAGGTGTCGATCTCAGTTGCCCTCAAGAGGAAGAAGTCGGGATATAGTGCCCCACCAGTCTATCTCCCCGGAAAAAGATCCGAAGAAAGGCAAGGCTCTGGCTCGCGGACTGTAACGCCCTTTTTTTTCATAAAGCGGCGTTACGCTAACATACTTAGGGGCATGTGAACATCGTAAGGCAGCGGAATACTTAAATCTTATACATACATGCACCCAACTCTTCTTTCTAACATAGTGACAAGGGAACTTAGCATACTAACTTCATACTTATCATCACATCATAAAGTCACATAAGTCATTCATTAAGCACATAAGTAGCAAACGTAAAGTTTTAGTAAAAGACTCGTAAGTATATCTCTTTCTTGGCCAAGTCACTACCACACACATACTCTTGTCCCTCCTGCTGCTTCCCTTATTGTCCTCTTGCTTGATCTGCGGTATAAGAAAATAAGACTATAAGCACATCGGCTTAGTAAGACTCATTCCTACTCACTAAAACCATTTGTCGCTTAAACATAAGCACACAAAACATTAACATAACTTGGTGCTTAGCATGAATCATAAGCATAAGACATAAAACATCCTTAACATGGCATGCTACATGGCATACATATAAACATAAAACCTATTGAACATGGCATGATACATGGCATACATAAAACATACTGAGCATGGCATGCTACATGGCATATATATAAACATAAAACCTACTGAACATGGCATGATACATGGCATGCATAAAACATACTGAGCATGGCATGATACATAACCTAAACCATAGGCATATTCTTAACATAAACTTAAGCATAAAACATTTACTATCATGCATCATTCATAAGACGTGGGCGTAACACATATTCTATCATGGCATGATGCATAACATGAATGAATGCATGAGTCGAATGCATATACATAAGGATGCTTACTTTTAAAATCATACTTTTAAATACATAAACATAATCATAACATCATTGGGGTCCCCGGCTTGTACCACATACATACATCATAAGCGCGCATCCCTAAGTAAATACGAGGTGGCGAGCCTCGACCTACTAGAGTAAGGACAGCATAGTCGGTAGTCCTAGAACCGGGGTGTTCTTAAGGTGCCCATCCCTGTTGCACAGCTTCCGTAGTGCCAGAACCGTGGACAGCATAGTCGGTAGTCCAAAACCGGGGCGTTCTTAAGGTGCCCATCCCTTGGACCCATACTTCGGTCCGGTACAAGCTCATTCATAAAGTAAAGTAACTTCACATGCTTCATTATTCATGGGACATTCATAGCATATTTAAACATAGCATAAACTTGTTACATGAAGCATGACATAAATCATATTTGACCTTTCATCGTTCATACTTAATGCATAGCATCATGATGCCCTAAGGCATAAGCATTATCTTCATTCATAAACATGGCATGCTTACGTAAACATCATTCTTGTTCATAGTGCTTGCATAATCATGGTACATAAGGTAAGCATTGCATTGTATTCATAGAACACGGCATATTTACATAGACCATCATCCTAATTCTTAGAGCTTGCATGATCATGATACATAAGGTAAACATTGCATTATATTCATAAAACATGACATAATTACATAGACCTTCATCCTAATTCATAGAGCTTGCATGATCATGATACATAAGGTAAACATTGCATTATATTCATAAAACATGACATAATTACCTAGACCATTCTCCTAATTCATCTATCTTGCATGATCATGATACATAAGATAAGCATTGCATCACATACATAAGTATAATATCTATCACAAGCATGCATGGGATCTAACATAACATATGACATTCATAAATAACCCTACTAAGCATGGCATCTAACATAAACATATCTAACATAACATATAACACCTAAGATTAGGGTTAAAGGTAACATAATTTCTACCACATGCTTGAACCTATATATTTACATCATAATAAGTCATAAACCATCATTCTTGAAACCCTAACTCCACCTAAACCCCATTTACATGGCTTGGCCGAAACTTGTAAGGGAAGGGTTCAACCATTCAAATGACATGTAAGGTAGCATAAGGTAAGTAAAAGACCATACATTACTTATAAAGTCATAGGAAGCTATTAGGGCTCATGTTTTAGGGTTAACCCTAACTCCTAGCCCTTCTTCCTAGGGTTGGCTGAAACATGCATGGGCCATGGGTCCATGGAAAATTCATAAAAATTCCAATTAAACATCTAACACCATCCATACCAAACCATAAGAGCCATTGGAACCCATACTTGCAATAAACCCTAACTCCTTGCCCTAGGACCCTTCTTGGCCGAAACCTTTAGGGTTACAAAGCCTTGTGAAAATTCACATAAATCACCTCAACTTCCCTTGTATCATGAAGGTACACAAGATACATACTTGAAGGTTTGGATCCAACCCTAACCATGGGTTCATGGTGTTGGCCGAAACCTTTAGGATGCTAGGGTACTCCAAAAATTCTCCAAATCATATTTTAACCTATATTCATCATGGGAAAACAATAGAAAGCATGAGTAAGATTTTTAACATCATCTTGGACCCAAAAACCATGGTGGCCGAAAGTTATAGGGGTCCAAGTCATGGTTTTCTCAACATCAACCCAAACCAAACTTCATATTATGATAAATAACAAGGAGAACTATTATACCACAGGTGAGGGAGTCTTACCTTAGATTATCTTAGTTTTAGACCTTAGATAGGGAAGAAGATGAAGATCTTGTTGTCTCTTGACCACCCCCTAGCCTTTGTAACCTTGTAAAAGCCTTGGATCTTGGAAGAGAGACCTTCTTGTGAAGCTTTTCCAAAGGGAACCTCCTCCTTGAGGTTTCGGCTAGAATGAGGAAGGAAGACGAAGAAGGGTGGACTTGGTGGAAGAAGCAAAGTAACTCCCATGCCACCTCTTTAAACCACATTAAGGAGGGCAAGTGAAGAGTCATGGTGGATGACTCTTCATTTTCCCTAAGCCTTAACCAAAATTCATTTCATTCCCTCATAGCACTCCCTTGCTAGGTGAATTGGTTAGTGCATGCATGGTGGTACAAGAGGTCCAAGGTTTAATCCTTGGTGCAAGCACTCATTTTTTTATTTTATTTTTATTTTATTTTAAAAATCCCCCTAAAACATAATCATGCTAATATCCCTAGTTAAAATCCATTTATTTTTATATTAAATTCTACCTAGAATCCACCAATAATCATGGTACTAGGAAGCCCCTATAAGGCCCATTAGTACTTAGTTTTTCTCAATTTAAATGAGAAAACATATATTTCTAGGCTAAGGTTCGTACTAATATTTCTAGGTCCCTCGGCAAATTATCTAGACATGCTCATTATTTTAAAGAAAATATTTAAGAAAATTTTCCGGGTCGTTACACGGACCTCCATCAGGTCATGTGGGAGTAATCTCAGGAGGTCCAACTGGAGGAGACTTTCATCAGGCAAGGAAGGCCCATACCTGCAGGCTGAAAAATTATGTCATCGGGACGAACAAGGAGAAGCGCCATGGCCCTGTTATCTCCTTCAGCCCTGACAATTTGGAGGATAAGGAAGCCCCTCACGAAGATGCACTGGTAATCCTCGACAACTCTACAACAAGAAAGATAATGATCAGGAACGACTTATCGGCCTAGACCTAGTGACAGAAGTGCGGGACAAAGCCGATGCTCGACTAGCTGCATACCGGCAACGTATGCAGCAAGTGTACAATTGCCGAGTGATCGTTCGGACTTTCCAAGTCGAAGATAAGGTCTGGAAAAGAACCAAACCAGTCGGCGACGCCAGAAAGCTCGAGCCTCAATGGAGCGGGACTTACATCATTATCAAAAAGCTTGCAGGATGGAGCTATTACTTGCAAGATGCTGAAGATAAAAGGTTGGAGAGGCCTTGGAACGCAAATCACCTCCAGTCGTATTGCACTCGGTGAGCCATGTGAGCAATACATGTATTTGTATGCCTAAATGTTCTTCGTTGCAGTTTGAGTAATTAAAGAAACAGAAGAAATGTCTCACCAAGAACAAATGCAAGAGTCCAAGTTCCTACCATCTTGTGGTGCCGAGGATGACCGAGATGTGTAGACCTGGTTGTGGTGCTGAGGATGCTCGACCAAGAGCATCCTAATATACTATCATCTTGTGGTGACGAGGATGCCCAAGATGTATAGACCTGGCCGAGGTGCTGAGAATGTCCGACTGAGAGCAGCCAAAGATCCTACCATCTCGTAGTGTCGAGGTTGTCTGAGATGTGTAGCCTTGACCGAGGTGTTAAGGATGTCCGGTGATGTACCCGAACTAGGTGTCACAAATGTGGGTCTCAAAATTTAGATATGTGTAAAGCTAGAAACCCTTTTTGCTAGCAAAGATGAAAACGTAATAAAGGGGCCACAAGTCGTATTTTTCCTAGGGCTAATTGAGATTGGTTGATTCGAGCTCGAGTTTATGTGTCGTCAAATATTTTTTTGGGTTTCAAATAGGATTTGGGTTTGCGTTGTAATCAGAAATAAAATCACAATAAAAAGAAAGGAAACTTAACTATGGAACTTAACAAGTGATAGCAAGTTATAACTCAACCAATGGACCACTTAATCCACTAAAGCACTTAATCAATTTTGGAAACCGAATCTGATTTCAATCGTAAAACAAATGCTAAGCAATGAAGCAACACAGCTGACTTTCGATTGAAACTAATGTAAAGACTTACTTCCAAAATCAAACTCAAGACAAACCAAATGCAAAGCAATCTAAAAACAGTCCACTACAAATCCAATCCCGAGACTTCACTTGATACCAATTACAAGAATCCAAACTGAACTGCAGAAGGAAGAACCAAATTTCGGAGGCAATCAAATGTAAGCACTAATTCAGAATTGGACTTGGTACGCAATTGAAACAGCTTTTGTGCCGAAAGCTTAACTAAATGCAAATCTGTAAATTGATGTAAAGCAATTGATGTGAAGCAAATGAATGAGAAACAACAAATAGAGTGCAAGCTTCTCGAGCAAAAGAAAGTGCAGAAACTGTAATTGGCACGCAAGGAAAGACTGATACGCAAATCGAAACCCAAATTCAGAACTTGATATCAATTGCTTTGGAATGAAACGAACTGCAAGTGAATTCAGAAGTTAAAACTAAGCTCACTTGACACAATTTCAGAAACAATAAACTAAAGATTGCAGAAATTAAAGCTGAATGGCAGAATTGGGATTCAGGAATGCAGAAATTATAACTGCAGAAACGCAGCTTCAAGCCACAAGCAGCGCAAACCAAGCAACTGAAAACGAATGCACAAAACCAATGATCAGAAAAGATTAAGAAGGACTGATGATCAGTTAACACAAAATTCAGAATCTTTAACTGAAACTTGCTGTAGGAAAACTGATACGCAAAGCAAATGATTGATATGCAGAAATACCAAGCTGAACAAAACTCAGAAATGAAGCTAAAGGTGAAACGAACTTAGATCAACTAAATTAACACACTAAATGTGGTATCTAACTTCAGGAACTAAGACTAGGCATAGAATGATATCGAAATAAGCTGAAGAATTCAGAAACTAAAGTGAATTTGTAGAATTAGAGTTGATACGCAAAAATGAAACAGGAAACTAATTCGAACAGCAGAAATACAACTGAAATCAAAACAATTGTTCACCAAACACGTGATCGAGCTAACAATAGTGCAGAATTTAATCACTAATGAATGTAGAAATGATTCAGACAAATTAAATTCACTGAAACAAAATTCAGAAGCTGAACATGAACTACAGAATTCGATATTACAGCTAATTGTTGGAGCAATCGGCCCTAAGATGGTCCGGAGTGACCATAGGTTTTGATGTTTGAGCAAAGGGTTTAAGTTAGGTTTTCCCTTGTTATCTCATATATGTATGTTGAGTGTGCAGGTTGTACAGGTTACACATATGGACTTGACTGGACGACCTCGGTATGGTGAAGGGTGGCATGGAGACAAGCTGGAGGCTTGTGTGCACCCGAGGGACCTTGGAGAGCAGGGACGATGAGCTGATGGGTGCGGACTTCGAGGCATACGTGAAGGATGGCATGGAGGCAAGCTGGAGGCTTGCGTGCATCCGAGGGACGGGAGCCGAAGATGAAGAGGGCGTGAAGGCAACAGTTGAGGCTGTTGTGGAGGAGTCAGTCGAGTCGTGAGGGTACGAGTGCGAGTGAAATGTACTCGGGAAGGGAAATCCTAGGTGAGTGAGTAGGGCAGTCGACTGCCCTTGGGGCAGTCGACTGATAAAACTTACAGAAGGGTTCTGGCCTGGGACCAGTCGACTGCCCTGGGGGCAGTCGACTAGTAGGTGGCTAGTGAGCTGGCAAATTCGAACGTTGGGAGTGTCAACGGTCGAATTTGGCTGGCACTAGTCGACTGCCCTGGGGGCAGTCAACTGGTAGCGAGAAATCAGCCCCGAGTCCTATTTAAAGAGGACTACGTGGTGGCTGAGTTTCTTGACAAAACTTGTCTTGGTTAAGGGCAAGTTAGTAGTCTTCGTGTCCAGAGCTTTGTTTGGTGTTGTGGTGAGATTTCTCCACCCACAAGGAGCGACACGTGATAGCCGGAGGTTATCCGGGGAGTGATCCACCGACGGATTATTGGATTAGTCACTCGGCCGGGGTGGATACCAACTAAATACGGTTTGTTAGCATTGTATTTATTGTTTTATTTGTATTTCCGCTGCGCTAACAATCTTGTAGGAAGAAGGGGTTCGACAAATTGCTATTCACCCCCCCCTCTAGCAAGGCATATCGATCCTACACTAATAACTGAAAAACATAAAGAAAACTATCATCAATCCCTTCTCTTAGCTCAAGAACTCCTTGCCGTCACACAAGGTTAAGCCTCGAACCCGTAAACTCCACAAATCACTAGGAAAATTGAATCTGCGATCGAATCCAGCTCAGCTTGCTCAAATCCGAAGACCCCATTTGATTAGCTCAATCCGGCTGTGTCCGATTGCACTGAAGCTTGTGGATGATCCGAGCACTCCAGGGAACCCCTCCAGATAGCTCAGATGGATGAAATGGTGCACACCCGATCCAAGGAAGGCAAATGGCAGAGTCGAGGAAACCTCTCTCAACTCTGTTCTTTGGGCAGTTTGAAGCTGGAAACTTCACGGATAAATCTTCCTAATGACCTAGAACCTGCTCTAAGATCGGAATTGATGTGGTCACACCTTCGGATGAAGAAATTTGCTGAAGAAAAATGAAGAACAATCGAAAGAGATGAACTGCGGCGAGGAAGACTCGACGCTGAGACCTGGGGAAGTTTTTGATTTAAATAGTTTGAATCGGACGGCTCAGATTGTTCAGGACCGATCCAACGGTTGATCTTTATCCAATCTGAACCAAACTTTGACGATGTTGATCAAGGGTCAGGATCTGCCTCCCAGTAGCTCGGATCCTCCAGATTTGCAACGGATGGCTCAGATCAGCCTGATCTTTGAATGGACAGTCTAGATCCTCCCGAGCTTGATTTAATGGTCAAATGATCTCTGATTTTAATGAAACCTTCAGATCTTGATCCAAATGCTTGATTAACCATAACCCCAGCTCAGATTCACCAGATCAGTGGCAGATGGTCCAGATCTTCCCTTTTCTTGAATGGATGGTCTAGATCCTCTTGGCTTGATCCAACGGCTGGATCTTCTATGATTTACCCCTAAACATCCAGATCTCATTATGAAGGTCAGATCTACCTTTCCTCAGCTGGGATCCATCTGATTTGCCTTGGATGATCGAGATCTACTTAACTTCTGAATGGACGGCTCACAGTTCTCCAGAGCTTGATCGCCTTGATCTGAGCCTGATCCTGACCATTCTTGACCTCGGTTCATGATCCTTTCAAAGCCTGCAAACATAGATTCACAATTAAGTTCCAAAATCTTTCAAATGTGTAAAGATTTATAATAAAGCCCAAAATTAGACTAATCTATAGAACCGAGGGTAAATTCAAGGTTAAGCATGTAAAATATGGGTCAAACATGGATTTTAAAGTCTAAAATGATCAACAAAATGATACCTATCAACTCCCCCACACTTAAGCTTAAGCGTCTCGTGAAAACAACTAAATATGTATCTCCTAGATTTTCTCAAATATAAATAGAAGCAATTGAAAAGAAATTACCTAAGGTTGTCAATTCTCAAAAATCTAAGCTCTATGGATTAGTATCTCGTCTTTAAATCAACAACTTAGCATTTTCATCCTTCATGATTCATTGAGACGAATTTAACTCACTAGCCTTTCAAAGGAAATTTTTGGTGGCTCTCTTTTTGAGTTCTAAGTTCATGATGGAAGTGGAGCTTGTTGGTGCAGAAAGCACTCAAGTCGAACCTGAGTTTTGATAATGGCAAAAGGGTTCAAAAGTTAAGTCTTATTTGTTATCTAACATGTTACTTAAGGGTGCAGGCTGTAGCGACCCGCCTTCTCTGCTTCAGACGGATCGTTACTTTTCTCTACTTCTCGTCTCTAATGCACGACTAAAAATGCGGAAATCTTTTTTTTTCTTTTTAATCTATCTAAGAATGATATTCTAACTTAAATAGTCATGCATGATACCATATCACACTTACTATCTCAAAAGCTCGCAATTGGTACACTTGAAGCTTACCTCGCCCAACTCAAACTGCAGGTATCAGTCGACTGATACTGTATCAGTCGACTGATAGGCCTGTAATTCGAAACTCAGGTTTCGGCCAGTTACTTCACAGCTCCTCCAAACCTATAATTTCGAGCCATATGGAATCATGACACCATTTCTACACTCTATGACAGTTTTCTAATGAGTTTAGCCAATCAAAACGAATCCATAAACTTGAAATTTAGACTTTTGCGGAAGAAAATAAACTATTCAAGATATATGAACGTTAACACTAAAGTTTGTACCAATCTTGACTTCTATACATTCATAATACCAAATACATGTTCTATGACCTTGCTAAAGCATTATGAAATGTGAATGCAACTTTTCTAAACATTTATAAGCAATGAAACTTAATTCAAAGAGAATTTGATACTATCTTGGCACATGTGTCTATTTTCCTAACAAAGTATCAATATCTCCATCTACTCACATTTCCACTCATCTAATGCAAGCATAAGAATATATAAGCTAAATGAAATGACATGAAATCTTTACTCTAAGAAATTGAGCATGTAAAACTGTCCAAAACTCAAATGTTCGCTAAACTTTATAAGCAAGAACTTGAAATTCAAATGATCTATAACATTGTGAATTAATAGCTAAATTGTCTTGCGCCAACGATCTCTCCATAATCAGCCACCACACACACTCTACTCAGCACCGCCTCGTCGTCTTCCTTCAGAATTGCTTGCCTTTACCTTTATCTGCAATAAGAGGAAATGCAACTAGTAAGCAAAAAGCTTAGTAAGTACTATCTAGCTCACAAAAACTCGAAATATGCAAACATGCTTCTAGATCAAACTGAACATCATATGAGATACTAATATGCTTGAAAGAAAAACTAAGAACATGTATAACTCAAAACATGCATACTCAAGCAATAATAAATCTCAATTTACTTTTCTTGGCTCAACTTGAAACTTTAGCTATTCTTTAACTTTTTGAAAACTCTTTAAATTTTCGAAACTTTGCTAAAGCATATACTTGAAAATAATAATCACTTGGATCCACTGAAGACGTAAGTACCATCTCATATGCGCGTTCCCTAAAAGGTTGGGGTAGCGAGCCACCAATCCTAATAGAGCAGACCTTGGTCTACCAGGGCCAAGACCTTGGAATTGGACACCTGGATTTCTTTAACGACGCCCTTGGACGCCGGGTACTGGCCTTATAAAATAAAATAGCTTTTCTTTCTTTTCTTTCTTATCTGTAAATGCCTTGGCATTTTCTGGAGCACCTTGCGTGCTAAAATCCCTAAGTCTTGACTTTTGGGGATTTCTTAAGGCCTTGGCCTTTTCTTTTCTTATCTTTATCTTTTCTTTTCTTTTCTCATAGCTTTTCTTGGACCCTAAACTCACATAGGGTATTAATCAACATATATAAGCATATAATGAACTAAGATCACATGCAAAAACTCAAACAATAAGGAAATATCTCTTTTAAAAACTTTTAAAGGAAATTCTCGCGGAAAAACCGCCTCTTACTGCAGGTGAGCAGTACTTACTTTGATATCTTGGACTTACAACCAAGATTGACGTCTAGGACTCGGGAGAAACTTGAGATCTCGGAGAATTCTTCGCGCCTACGCGTTCCTCTCGTCGCGGGGATCCCGAATATAGGAATATCTCTTGGAGGAAAGCCTTGGTCGGCCCTCTAGGGCTTGGTGTGGCGTGCGCACAAGAGAGGAGAGGAAGAGGGGTCGGCGCAACCTTGGGAGAGGGAGAGGGTTTGAGAGAAAATAAAACTTCTCTCTTTAATAACCTATTTATACCTATGGGGCGGATCGACCTAACTACCCCTTAAATATTCTTCTCTCCATACCTTGTTGTGCTTGATACCCTATCCCAGCTGGTTTGCGCGCTTGCCTTGTCTTTCGCTGGTCGCGGGTTCGAACCACCGGCTGCCCTTAAGTGGTTTTTGGTTTTTCCCTTTTTTTTATTTCTTTCTCTTTTTTTTTAAATACCAAACGGACTCGGAAAATTCCATAAAAATATTCTAAAAATTCCTAAAAATATCTAGAATATTTCTAAGCTATTTTTAAATAATTCTAAGGACTTTAAGAACTAAAAATGGAAATTTTGGGGCGTTACACAGGCAAAGTCCTAGCGAAAGACTGCTAGGCACTGGCGAAGGAATGCCAGGATAAAAAGTCCTAGCGAAGGACTGCTAGGCACTGGCGAAGGAATGTCAGGGTACTGAAGCCCTAGCGAAGGACTGCTAGGCACCAGGCGAAGGACAGCTTGGGACTAAAGACCTGGCGAAGGAATGCTAGGCACCGGGCGAAGGACAGCTTGATATCCAAGACCTGGCGAAGGACCACTAGGCAAAAGTCCAACCGGAGGAGCCAGTTGGCATCAGGTACATTCTCCCGAGAGGAGTAGGTGAGGACGCGTTCCCCATCGAGGGAACAGTAGGCGTCGGTTCGACCTAGGGCTCCATTTTGGATGCCCAAAGTCAGAACCAAGACAGCTAAGGCTGTATAAACTAACATCTTATTGCTTTATGGTGTTTTAGACTAACCCTGGATGCAGGAACGAGTGTCTGCAGCTCAGAGAGCCTCAAAGGAGTGAGGCAGCAGCTGACCAGGGCGCCCGGAGTATCCCGGGCGCCCCCAAGGTGAACACAAAATACATGAAGCGAAGGAACTGCTTCTGCAGCTCATGGGCGGGGCACCCCCGTGCTCCCGGGCACCCCCGCTACTCCCGGGCGTCCCCAGCGTCCCGGGCACCCCCAGTGCAAGCCATCGAAGCAGAAGCCAGCGAAGCCAAGGGATAAGCTCTGACCCGGTCAACCCGGGCGCCGCCAGCGTCCCGGGCGCCCCGGTCAAGATCTGATCCCGAGTTTGAAGGGATC
>JAGFNQ010000440.1:903183-930557 GCA_024364735.1 Boesenbergia rotunda
AAAAGCAAGTGAGGAAGAGAAAGCCAAGGAATTCAATGAGTTAGTGGAGCTATTTAGCAAGGTGGAGATCAATGTACCTTTGTTGACCATGATCAAGCAGATTCCCAAATATGCTAAGTTTTTGAAGGATCTTTGTGTTCATAAAAAGAGACTCAAGGAAAATGAATTGGTCAGCTTTGGGAAGAACATCTCAGCACTTATCCACACTATTCCTCAGAAGTGTGAAGATCCAGGGGTATTCACTGTTTCTTGTGAGATAGGGAGCACCATTTTCCACGACGCCATGTTAGATCTAGGAGCTTCAATAAATGTGATGCCCAAGTCAGTTTTTCAGATGCTTGGCATAGGCCCTTTACAGCCCACTGGGGTGGTGATACAGCTAGCAGATAGGAGTCAGACCCACCCAGCAGGTATGATGAAGATGTCTTGGTGAAGGTAAAGGAGCTGAATATTTCCTGCTGATTTCTATATTTTAGATATGGAGGGAGATTACTTGGCACACCGTTCTCCACTTATTTTAGGCAGGCCTTTTCTGAAGACGGCCAGAACGAAGATTGATGTATATGCCGGGACACTTTCTATGGAGATAGGAGATACGGTGGTACAGTTCAGCCTTTTTGATACCATGAAGCATCCAAGAGAGGACCACTCTATCATGAGCATGGACATTCTAGAGAGCTGGCGCAGACTGAGTTGGAGACTGAGGGATTCTAGATGATTTTTCTGGAGGAGCTATAGATTCAGAGGAGGCTGAGAGAGTATGACTGCTGATACTGAGGATTTTTCAGAAGACATTTCAGACACACTTCCAGCTGGTGACATTTTTCTAGGTGTAGGGGATTGCACAGAGCCCCAAGGATCACCTATTTTTACTGATATTCAGAGTGTAGGGGATTGCACTAAGCCCCAGGGACCACTTATTTCTACTGAAGAGGACCAGAGTGAATTGAAGCCATTACCAGGTCACTTAAAGTATGCATACCTAGGAGAGGAGCAGACTTTTCCTGTTATTATTGCACAGCATTTGGAGTCAGAACAAGAAGAGAAATTATTGCAAGTCCTGAGGCACTACAAAAAGGCAATTGGGTGGACACTATCAGATATACCAGGTATCAGCCCAGCTATCTGCATGCACAGGATCTTTTTAGAGGAAAATGTCAAACCTGTGAGGCAACCACAAAGGAGGCTCAACCCACTTATTTTGGATGTAGTAAAGAAAGAGGTGACTAGACTTCTACAGGCAGGTATTATTTACCCTATTTCTGACAGTCAGTGGGTTAGCCCTATTCATGTGGTGCCTAAGAAATCTGGAGTGACCGTGGTGGCAGATGAAAGTAATGAATTAGTACCCACCAGAGTCAAGAATTCCTGGAGAGTCTGCATTGATTACAGGAAACTCAACAAGGTCACAAGGAAAGATCACTTCCCTCTACCATTCATTGATCAGATGCTTGAGAGACTGGCAGGGAAGTCACACTACTGTTTCTTGGACGGATTTTCAGGCTATTTTCAGATTTGCATAGATCCAGAGGACCAGGAGAAGACCACCTTCACTGCCCCTTTGGTACATTGCCTATAGACGTATGCCCTTCGGACTCTGCAACGCACCCGGTACCTTTCAGAGATGTATGGTGAGTATATTCGGTGAGTTGCTAGAGGACTGCATGGAGGTATTATGGATGATTTTTCAGTTTATGGCACGTCTTTTGATTCATGTTTGAATAACTTGTCTAGGGTTTTACATCGTTGCATTGAAACTAACCTTGTTTTAATTTTGAGAAATGCCACTTCATGGTAGAGCATGGGATAGTTCTTGGACATATAGTCTCTCAGAAAGGTATTGAGGTAGATCCTGCTAAAATCAGTGTTATTTCTTCTTTATCTTACCCCGTATGCGTACGGGATATTCGAGCTTTTCTTGGACATGCAGGATTTTACCGCAGATTTATTAGAGACTTTAGCTTGATTGCTCGGCCCTTGACACGACTTCTGCAGAAGGATGTTGAGTTTCACTTCGATGAAAATGCAAAGAAGCTTTTCATAGACTCAGGGAGGCTCTTACCTCAGCTCCTATTATTACATCACCTGACTGGTCTTTACCTTTTGAATTAATGTGTGATGCTTCTAATTTTGCAGTGGGAGCTGTATTAGCACAGAGGGTAGATGGAGCACCACATGTCATTTCCTATGCCTCCAAACCCTAGATGCCGCCCAAGCCAACTACACCACGACTGAAAAGGAGCTTCTTTCCATTGTTTTTGCTTTAGATAGATTCAGATCATATTTATTGTGTTCTCATGTTGTTGTGTTTTCTGATCATGCAGCATTGAAGTACCTCCTGAAGAAACCAGATGCGAAGCCAAGGCTTATTAGATGGATGCTACTACTACAGGAGTTTGACTTGGAGATACGAGACAGGAGTGGCAAGGAAATTTAGTAGCGGACCATTGAGCAGATTGGAGGGAGATGGAGATCCCACGGCCATAGATGATGATTTCAGAGATGAGCAGCTTTTACAGATGCATGGTGAGTCACCTTGGTATGCAGACTTAGTGAATTTTCTTGTAGCTCATGTTTTTCCTACACACTTTTCGAAAGCTCAAAAGGATAAATTTAAAAGTGATGCAAAATATTATGTGTGGGATGATCCTTACTTGTGGAAATTTTGTAGTGATCAAATCATTAGGAGATGTGTACCAAATCATGAGTTTCATTCTGTACTCACTTTTTGCCATTCTTCAGCATGTGGTGGGCATTTTGGACCACAAAGGACTGCTAGAAAAATATTAGAATGTGGATTGTACTGGCCCACCCTATTTAGAGATTCATATAGGTTTTGTACATGTTGTGATAGATGTCAAAGAACAGGAAACATAAGTGCTAGAAATGAAATGCCTCAACAAGCTATTTTATTTTGTGAAATATTTGATGTGTGGGGTATAGATTTTATGGGACCATTTCCTACTTCTTTTGGATTCTTGTACATTCTTTTAGCTGTTGATTATGTTTCAAAATGGGTGGAGGCCATTCCCACCAGGACTGATGATTCATCTGTGGTTGTTAGTTTTGTCAGGTCAAACATTTTTTACAGGTTTGGTATTCCAAGAGCTATCATAAGTGACCAAGGATCCCACTTTTGCAATAAGCACATGAAGGCTCTTCTTAATAAGTACGGGGTATTACATAAAGTTTCTACTGCTTATCACCCCCAAACAAATGGACAAGCCGAAGTGTCAAATAGAGAAGTCAAATCAATTTTGGAAAAAACTGTGGGACCTCATAGGAAGGATTGGAGTAAAAGGCTTGAAGATGCTTTATGGGCATATCGCACTGCTTACAAAATACCCATTGGAATGTCACCTTATAGACTTGTGTATGGGAAATCATGCCACTTACCTGTAGAGATTGAGCATAAAGCATACTGGGCAGTTAAAGCTTGCAATTTTGATGCTACTAAAGTGGGAGAAGAAAGGAAGTTGCAACTTCAAGAGCTTGAAGAAATCCGGTTGGAAGCATTTGAGAATTCAAGGATCTACAAGGAGAAGACTAAGAAATTTCATGACAAGCACATTGTGGACAAGGAATTTCAAATTGGTGACAAAGTGCTACTATACAAGTCAAGATTGAAATTGATAAGAGGTAAGTTGAGATCAAGGTGGGAAGGTCCATTCATTATAACTAATATTTTTCCCTATGGAGTTTTTGAAATTAGGGACGAAGCTAATGGATTGGTGTGGAAAGTTAATGGTCACCGGCTCAAGAGGTATCTTGAAGAACTAAAGGAGCTAGAGGTGGAGGATGTGTACATTGAGGACGCTATCTACCCAACTTGAAAAGGGGAGTTCACTAAATTTTGCATTCATTTTTTCTTTGTATATACCATTTCCTTACATTTTGCAAAAATAACTTCAAGTTTGCGTGAGCAAGAAGTTTTCTCAAGTAGATACTTTTAAGTTTCAAATAAATTCTTCAATGTAAATACCATGTCTTCTCACTTAGTACATTTTCATGGTTCTAGGAAATAAATGCTTAAGATACATGACATGAATAAATAGAATCATTGTAAATATTATGTCTTATGTTTTTAGCACTTTTCCTTACATGAGTAGGAATAAATGTATCCCTTTAGATTTTCTTCATACCATATTAGAGTCTTTTGAAAATAAATTAAATTTGGTTGTCAAGACTTAGAATTTGAGTTCATGGATGAAATCTTTGATGCTTGAGTACGATTTGGCTTTGGATTCTTAATTGAGAATTTGAGATGGATTATTTTTACCTAGTGAGATTAGCCTTATTTTGTGATACACACATGTTATTGTACTCTAGAACTTGCTTAGGTTCTTTCAAAATCATATTTCAATGGTTGGATCACATTTATAGGGACGAATCATTTTGTTTACCTTTCAACATCAATTTTAGCAAAATCATGTCTATTCTATTTGTCTTTCCTTATTCCTAATTCTAACCCCAA
This sequence comes from Boesenbergia rotunda, assembly GCA_024364735.1. Lineage (NCBI taxonomy): Eukaryota > Viridiplantae > Streptophyta > Magnoliopsida > Zingiberales > Zingiberaceae > Boesenbergia > Boesenbergia rotunda. Next base: position 907,658 of record JAGFNQ010000440.1, read on the forward strand.
TTTTTCTATGAATTTGTTTGCTTGGGATGTTTTCATGATGCTATTTTGCCCGAGACGGACAAAGATTTAAGTGTGGGGGAGTGATTAGTGATTTGGAAGCTATTTCGTTTCGAAAAAAAAAATCTTGCTATGGAAGGATGGAAACAATCACATTTTGAGGGAGTTGGAATGCCAAGAATGCGCAAGAGAGATGGAAGCAATTGGAGTTGAGATTCTTCATTACATGTTGAAGAACCAAGTGGCACGCAAAGAAGATCCAAAGAGGTACATGTGCCAAGTTGAATTAAAAATGGACCAAGACTGAGCAAGGCTGAAAAATCAAAGCTGGAAATTCGGAATTACAATTCATTTCAGAGTTCACAGCAGCTAAACAGTTGTGCAAATCAATGATTAAAGTGAAAACAAGCTGAAGAAATTCGAATTGGAGGCTGTAAAAGATGGGAAGGCAGCTATCTAACATCCTAATGTCGAATTGAAGTTAAACAAGTTGGAAATTCTGTTTGGATTAGAAATTGAAGTGAAGGAACTGATTTGAATTCCGGAAATGAATTCAGGTAGCAGGGGCTGTTTACAAGAATTGAGAACAAAATTAGAATGGAACAAAAAGCAGAAAAAGAAGAAAAGAAAATTTCTGAAATGTTTGTGCCAAAAAGGGTAGCAAGTCCTTTAAAGCTCAAGGCCAGGGTTAAATTGAAGCTTAGATGTGATCAGAATTCTGCAGCTGTTTAATTTGGAATCAATGCAGGATTCGGTGCCAAGGTATTAAATAGAGATGGAGTTGCAATTTCAGAAACAAATTGACTGAGATTGAAGCAACAAACGCAGAAATCTGTGCCAAGCTAACCAAAAATCTGAGCTGAATTGCAATTAGAACTGCTGAATGAGTAAGCTGCTAGGTTCTAAATTGATTGAAGGATTGTTGTGAAGCTGATTTGGAAGAAGCAGATTGGAATGTGAAGCTGAATCAAATCTGAACTAATGCTGAAAATTCTGGCCAAATTAAATTGCTGAGAAGCAATGAGCTGATTGAAATTGTTTTGGATTGTAGCCTAATTAGATTCGTAATTCTGAGTGGGATGCTGCACAGATCAGTAACTTAAACTAAAGATGAACAGATCTGAACTGAAACAGAAGAAAAGAAGCTGAAAACAATGAAATGCAGCAAGGGAAAGAAGCTGCACACAAACTATATAATCTGAAACGTGGCAGAAATTTATGCCAAAATCAGAGGAAGGAAAGAAAAATCTGGGCAGTGGTACAATCTGAAGTAAATCTGAATTGAAAGCTGAGAAAAATTTGAATGGAAGCCAGGGAGAATTGTAACCTGCCGAGCATGGACTGGGAGCTGCTGAAGGGAGATACACAAATCTGCAAGCTCTAATCTGGTAAAGGAAAAACACTGCATGAAGAAAAAGAAAGTTTGAAATGCAGCTGTATTGAAGCTAAAGCTAAATTGCCATTGAAGCTGAAAAATTAGAAATTCTGAGCTTAAGATCAAAGATAGCTGCAAGTTAAGAAATCCTGTGCTGTGCCAAGTTCAAATGTGCAGAAATAGGTCAAGTTGGAAATGAATACAAGCTGAATGGAAGGCTGATGACATGAGAAATGAAGCTGAAAAATCTGTATTGAAGTTTGATTGCAAAGAAAGTCTGAACAAAGGCTGAAAAGGGAGTACTGAATCTGAGTTTGAAGTGATGAATCTGTTGTTGCCGAGTGCTGGGAAGAAATATAATCTGGATTGAATTCTGATCAAGGCTGAAATGAAGCTGAAAAGTCTAAACTGCAGTGCATTTGTTGCTGCATAGTGCTAAATCTGAGTGAAGCTGATTTTGGAAAAACCAATGGCAGTTTGTACCAAATTGCAGTCTAATTGAGTTTTTGAAGCTATAATTCAGAGCAGTAGGTTTAGGAATGTATTTGAACTTGTTAGGCACATCCACTGCTGATCAAGGAGAAAGAAATATGATTAATGGGATTTTTCAGATCGAGAAATAGATTAAGAAAGAAATCAGGCAGTGGGCTGAATTCAAAACAGTTGATCAACCTTTCATTCTCTATTTAATGCTAACTGCCCACCAGAAAAATGCAGAAGTTTGCAAGGTATAAGAAGAACCAATGGATGCTAGAATCTGATGCAGGAAGATGCAAAGAAAATTTGAAACAACTGCTGATCAGAATAGAAAGTGAAGAAAAGAGAGAAACAAGATGGTAAACAAATTGAAATTTGGTTCCATGAGATAAGTGAATGTTTTTTCTCATCCGTGATTTAGGTTTTGCTCCATTACATTCTGAATTTACTGAAGAGGAAGGAAAAGAAAGAAAATCTGAATAGAGAAGAGGGAAGAAGCAAGTTGGCACGAAATAAAAAAATTTGGCACAAAAGGGACTAGTGAGAGATTTTCATTGAATTGTTGAAGTGCAAGGCAAGAGTTTACTCCAGGACACTTTTGATATTACTAGAGGAATGGCAAGAGGGGGCAAAGTACATGGAAACATTTCCGAGCACTCAAGTCTTCCACTTCTCACATTTCTCCATTTCCTTGATTTTTACTCCATTTCTTACCATTTCCTATGTTTTTCGATTTATTTTTGTAGATGTTGATCCCAATCAGGATAAATGGTAGAGAGTAGATAATAAGCAAGCCTATGGTAGTGCAAGAAGCATGTGTGTTTGAGTGAGCTCCACTTCCATCATCAACTTAGAATTTAAGGAGAGAGCCACCAATATTTTTCTTGAAAGGCTAGTGATTTAGATTCATCTCAATGATTCATGATAGATGAAAAGGCCAAGTTGTTGATTTAAGGACAAGATAGTAATCCATAGAGCTTAGATTTATGAGAATTGGCAACCCTAGGTAATTTCTTTTCAATTGCTTCTAATTATGCTTAAGTAAATCTAGGGGATACATCTTTACTGTTTTCGCGAGACGCTCAAGCTCAAGTGTGGGGGAGTTGATGGATTCCATTTTATTGATCATTTGAGTTGCTTAAATCCCTATTTGATCTATGTTTTTATTGCCAAAATTGTGAAATTGCCTAGGTTTTAGAACTTATTCATATTTTGGACTTAAATGCAAAATTACACATATTTGATTTAATTGGCCACTAAATTCTTGATGTATTTTTGTAGGCATGAAAGGTTCCTGGACCTAGAGCATATTGGGTCAATCTCGAGTCGGAAGTGACCCGGATCAGATTATCAAGATCACGATTAAATCTGGGCCGTTCGATTCAAAAGCGGCTAGATCTGAGCCATCCGGGATGATCTGAAGCCATCCGAGCTAGGGCTAGGGTTGATCAAGCACCCTGATCAAGATCTGAAGGTTTCACCACAATCAGAGCTCAATCAACCGTTGGATCAAGCTTGGAGGGCTCTAGAGCGTCCAATCACAGATAGAGTTGATCTGGACCGTCCGTTGCATATCTGGAGGATCCGAGCTACCACGAGGCAGATCCTGACCCCAGATCATCATCATAAAAGTTTGGCTAAAATCAGACCAAGATCAGCCGTTGGATTGAAGCAAATCAATCTGGGTCGTCCACTGTTTCCTATTTAATCAGAAAATTGCCGCAGCCCTTCCCCATCGCATCTTCGCCGCTACAGTGTTCTACCTCCGTGTGTTCTTCGTGTTCTTGAGCTTTTCTCTTCATCCGAAGGCGTGATCACTCGATTCTTGATTCAGAGCTGGTGCTAGGTCGTCGAGGAAGCCATCAGTGGAGTTTCCGGATCAGATTTGCTCAATGTGCAGTGCTGTTGAGAGGTTTCCGCAGTTCTGTTACTTGGCATCTTTGGATCGGCTGTGATCGATTTCATTCCAACTGAGCTATCTAGAGGGGTTCCCTAGAGAGTTTAGATCATCATCCATTCATCTTCGTACACAAACACAGCCGAAATGAAGATTCCGAGTGGAAATTTCAGAAATGAAGCAATCTGAACTTGACTCAATCGCAGATGGCATTTTCTCAACGATTTGCTGAGTTTGCGGGTCCAATTCTCTCCCTTGCTTGACAACCAAGGAGTACCTGAGCTGAAGAAGGAATCGAGGAGTAGATTTCCTTAGTTTAAATCTTGTTTTAGCTGTAGAATTCAATTCTGTCGAAATCTGTCCTGTTTTCTGCGATTTACAGTTTTCAGTTATCTTAGTTTGTAATTTCTGAGTTGTTTAGTTTAATTAGGATTCTAATCTTCAATGTTAGTAAGTAGGGAACTTGTTTAGTGATAGTTTAAGTCAGATCACAGTTTGCTTTAGTTTTAATCCTTGCGTGCCAACTTCAAATTGCTGCGTGCCAAGTTGTGGGCTGCGTTTCCATATTTTCAGCTTTCTTTCATTAGTTTCTGTTAAGAAATTGCTAGATAAGTTTCCTTGCACCTAGATTAGTTGCTTTAACTTGTTTTGCATTAGCTAGTGCAGCCTTTGATCCATTGCAAATGAAAACTCTTTAGTTAGCCTTTAATTTTTGCATCCTTAGTTTCAAGCAATTCTGAATTCTGCATATTAGTGATTTCAGTCATCTTTTCACTAGTTTAGTCAAGTAATTGCTAGCTTAACTTCCTTGTTTCTAGATTAGATACTTGTATTCAAGTTATGTTAGCTAGATCAGCCCTTAGCTATAGCAAAAACAGAAAAATCAGTAGCTAAACCTTAATTCCTGCAATCTGAATTTCAGCATTTTGTTTCTGATTTCCGTGCTTTTCTAGTTCTGATCTCAGTCCGAATCCTCTACAGGATCTTGCTTTGTTCTTTCTTAATACCATTGTTTCCCAATCAAACCAATCAGTTTTAAGAAGTGGAGTTGAAAGCTAAATCAAATTTTCACTTGGAGCTAGTTTTTGGCACAAAAATTCTCCCTTGCGTGCTAACTGCCTTGAACTCATTTGCATCAAAAGTTAACTTGTTTTGTGGTATGTGAGTGTGTTTGAATCACTAAGTTTGAATCTACCTAATTCTGAAAAATCTGGGCAGTGATTGGCTTCCAAAAATATTGCATGCTTAATAGATATTTGATGCTTGTGAGAATTTCGAATTTCTTTTGCTTTAATTTGTCTTAGCTTGTTCATTTCCGAAACTGGCCACCACTACTTTTAAATCACAGTTAGTGTTTGTTTGCAATTGAATTTAGATTTGTTTTCCAATTTGGTCAAGTACCCTGTGCGATTTAGTTTACTACCAGTTGAGTTTTTTTTCTTTAGTGCCAAGTTCTTATTTGGTTTATTAGCTTAAGATTCTTGCTTCTTGTCTCTCCATTGCAATTTCATTTTCGATTAAAACCCAAAAACCCAATTTCTTATTTGAAACCCTAAAACCCAAAAACGACACATAACTACAAGTTTGAATCAAGCACGACAACTAGCCCCGAGAAAAATACGACCTGTGGCCCCTTTGCTACATTCTTATACTTTTGATTGTAAAAGGGTTTTCAGTTATTCATTCACATTTAAATTTGATGAGCCCATACATTTCGTGACAACTTTAATTAGTATATTTGGGCCTGTCAACGAGCTCACGGCTAGTCCTTATGTTATCCTTCGCATATGCCTCGAAGTGCACTTCCCTCGACTCATCGTTCCTGTCTTGTCCATGGTCCCTCGGATACATAAAAGCCCACGACTCGTTTCCTCATACAATCCTTCACCGGATCTAAAGTCGTCCGGCTAAGTCTATGTGTATCCTGCAAACCTGCACACTCAAATACACATATCAAACACAAGGGTAAACTTAACTTAAACCCTTTACACAAACATCAAAATGCATGGTCCCATAGACTATAAATTGCTTCGATAATTTTTTTTTTTTGATGTTTGACAATACGTTTATGTTAGGAAAAATAAATAGCAAATAACAAATACTAATCAATATTTGGACTTACGTTGCCAAGGCTTCACCTTGGACTTATACCGCCAATGCATATACCAATGCAATGCAAACGTGCATGGATTCTATCACAAGGCATCCCCACACCTAAACTCCCCAATGAGTTAGAATTTTTTACCAAACGGGGTTTTTAAGAACCTCTCCAAGGCTCCCCCTACATTGGACTTACAAAGGCTTTTTAAGAACCTCTCCAAGGCTCCCCCTATATTGGACTTACAAAGGCTTTTTAAGAACCTCTCTAAGGTTCCCCCTTTGCCAATAAATGAACAACAATGCTTCCCCTTCACCTAAGCTCCCCTTGACCTAGGATTTTTTGCAAAGGCATGTTTGGTTTTCCACTTATACCTAACACTTCTCCCCCTTTGTCACACATCAAAATGGCTCTAACAACATCCCAATTATTGGATCCTTTAACCTCTAATGATTATAAACATTGTGCAATGGCCCCCCATAAGATTATACATAAGTTTAACATCATTAAGTCACTTTTCGACCTAGCTGAAAACAATTTCAGCATGTATCAGTCGACTAAGACAGTTACCAATCGACTAATCTCTATCGAAAGGAATCTCACAGTAACATCAGTCAACTGATCTAGTCGAAAGACCCAATTCATAGAATTATCAGTCAACTTTCCTTTGCATCAGTCGACTGATACCCTAATATCAGTCTTTTTAGCATTCTAAACCCAATTTCATAAATGTGCAATTCTCCAAAAAATTTTAAATTTTGTGGAGAGGTTTGTTATACCCGTATCTATTTGGAAAAAAATACATTTAAAAATGTATCTATTACCAATCCCAAGATTGATACAAAATCCAAAACTAGCTAAATGGTTCAATTGAACCTTGACCTAAAGTCCTAGTTTTGACTTCCTCTTGATGTATCTGCGCATGCCAAACCATAATGCGCTCCTAGCATTGGTTTATATGATATTTTTACATCAAAAATCAATTTTCATGCAATATGACCCCCATATCATATTTTCATGTATGACAATTAATTCTAATGTGCCAAATCCCTATGATTGAGACTAAAATTCATCTCCAAATCCTTTGGCACACTCCATGGTCCATCTAGACTTCCAGAAGAATCCTCCCGAGATCCATTGGTCATGGGTCCCAACTTGGCTCCTAGAGCTCCCCCATGAGCTCTTAGCCTTAGCCACCTCCCTAGGTGACTCATCTATAATCACAAGGCCACACCGGTGTACCTTCGATGATTCTTGGACTACAAACCTAACCTTTTTAACCTTAGATACCTTGTCCTTAGTTAAGATTTTCTTCCCTTTAATCTTGGACATCTTGTCCTTGGTCAAGGTCTTTTTGCCCTTAAATGACATTCCCTTGTCATTCTTGGACTTCCCCTTGCTATAGTCATATGACACTCTTACATATGACTTCTCCATAGCATTGGAGAACTTAGATCTGTTAGTGATATGAGAGAAGTGTCCTAAGGCAATCGCCTTATGATGTAAACATTTATATTAATAAATGATAATTCACTATTTGAGTATACATGTTTTGTGTATTTGATTGGGATCTTAAACTCATCTACTGAATGTCCGCAATACAACTCACAGCATAAGAGAATTTGTGATGGGATCACAACTAGTGATTATCTCTAATGTGCAAATGTGAAGTATTGAAAATATCCCTAGTCGATGAATTGATAAAAACGGACACTATCGATTCTGTTGAGACTAGCATGGGTTATTCTCTAATCAGCTGATTCTCACTGGCTGGTGACATTGGGATGTCCAGAGATAAACATGGATGCTAGTTAAGGGAACTAGTTCATTGGAGTGACTAGCTGTAAGACTTCATATGGGAATCTACATGTAGATATGTCAATGAAGTTCTTACTGCGGCTTAAGTGCGATGTTCCTTTGACTTGCGGTGTTCAAGTCATCTTGGTCATGGAGACTTATACTTTAACATCTTAAGCAAGCATCTCCAAGGAGGTGTGGACCCAGGATGATTGGGTATAAGCCGAAGTGCCCGAAGATGTTTGAACAGCCTACAAAGGATTCACCACTCCTTGCGAGGAGATGTATACCCAGGCCTATCGTCGGATTGTTACTCAGAAATCTCTGGCCAGAGTATATCATGTTTAGAGTGAGAGTCTCTAAAATACATGAGAGTAATTAGAAATCCAAAGGACGAGAAAGACACTACTTGGGCTAGGTGTGACGTAGTCAGCCTAGTGGGGACTGACACCATAGACCGTGTCCTGAACCAAGTGGGTATAAGGTGGTGAAGGGAATAGGGCACGATTCATTAGAGCTGCTGAAGGGTTTCAGAATAATTTCTTCTGAGGTCAAACCGTTGATCTTTCGATTAATTGGGGATCATGATGTACTACTAGGTGCCACTCATGATCGTTCTATAATTAATGGGTTAATTATAGACGGTCAACATAAATCGAAAGCCTATTTAGTCACACGCAATACGAGTAATCCGAGGGATTTAAAACGAGTTGAAAATTGGATTTTTCGATCAAGAGAAATAAGTCGAATCTGAATTTATCAGAGACGCAATGGAAGCTAAAAATGGCTAAGTCTTTTGAAGGCTTTTTGGACGAATTAAGTGAGTTTAATTCGCGGCGGTTCGGGTTGGTTTGGCCGGCCAAAGAGGGTGTCAAAACCCCCTTTGGTGGCCGGCCACAATAAGAGGAGAAAACCAATTAATTTTGGTTTAATTAATAAAATAAATCTAGCGCGATTTGTTTTATAAATTATGGATAAATAAATTTGTATAAAGAAATTTATATAAATAAATTTATAGAAATTTATTCTTTTATGGAAGATTAAAATAATCCATAAATTGGTTTATTTTAATTTTATAAAATCAATTATGAATTGATTTTTCCATAATAAGAAAGTTTATAAATTTCTTATAAAATTTTATTCCATAATTTAAAGAGAAGAAGAATTAGTTTTATTATAAATTGGTTTATAATAAAGACTCGGTTTAAACGGAATAATTAATAAGAAAGTTTATAAGATAAATTTCTTATAACTAATTCCGTTAATTCGGTTTAGAGGGAGACTTAGCAAAGGAGTTGCTACTATATAAAGGAACCAAAGGCTAGCCCTTAATCCTAATTAAGAGATTAATCACTCTCTCCCTCTCTCTCTTATTCTCTTCTCCTTCCCTTCTCTACACCTAGGGCCGGCGCCCACCAAGGAGACCTAGGGCCGGCGCCCACCTTCCTCCATCTAGGGCCGGCGCAACCCTCTCCTCCCCTTGAGGTTGGCGTGAGCTAACAAGAAGAAGGAGAACCCGAACAAGAAGAAGAAGAAGCGGATAGCGACTCCTCTCTTCTCGGAATTCGATTCCGTTACTTCATTGGTTAGTTTCCTAATTTTTCTCTTGTTCTTCTAGTTGTGCCTTCCGAGAATCTAGTAGTTCTCGTCGGCACAAAAACTCGTGACTTTGCGAAGTCATCCCGAAGAGAACTCGGCGTGGACGCGAATAGAGGCGGAGCTTCCAAGGGACGCTACGGTTGGATCTCGTCCCTTACTTCGAGTTACGAGAGGTACTTGGTAAATTAGTTTACTTTTCGCAAAATTTTATTTTATGATTATGTCAACACACCATAGGGTTGCATGCTAGATACGAAGTTAAAATAATTTAGGAAATTATTTTATGCAAACTCTTCCGTTGCACGTAAAAATTTTGAATTTTACGAACTCGTATCCTTGTCGACATGCACCCGGTCCCAACAAGATTATTATCCTAGACCCGATCTATCATTATTGAGTTTTTGACCACCCAACACCATACCTAAACCCTTAGATCTAATAGAAAATCTATCTAGGATTTTCTCTAATTTATCAAGCTTTGCCCTCAAAGCTTGATTTTTTCCTTTCTATGTTCTTAAACCTAGAATCGACATGACCATCTTGGACATTCCTAGATCTACCCACCTTTCTAGGCAGGTGTTTCCCCTTCTTAGGATTAATGCCTTGGTCCTTAAGTCTAATGATCTTGGTTTTATCATGACATGATTTCCGAGGGTTTTAATCTACATGATTAACCCTATTTTTATCATGATATCTAAAATCATAATTATGCATAGGAAAATAATTAACATTCTAATTCCTAGCATATATGGAGGAACTTAAATTTGAATTAAATTTAAGGTAAGGGTTTACCTCCCTTACCCTTGTAGCTCCCCCTTTATGTGAGCTCCTCCTCTTCTCCTTCTTCTCTCATTTTCTCAAATGCTCCAATTTCTTAAATTCTTCTTTTCTTGAGCATTTGGTGTGGTAGTCTCCTATTTCACCACATGTGAAACATCTTATATGCTTCTTCTTCTTCTTTGCTTCATCCCTACAACTCATGTTAGTTTTCAAATTAATTGAATTGAGTTTAGGGTTTATCTCCTTTTTACCTAATGGACACTTGTCCTTGTAGTGTCCCTTTTGATTGCACCCAAAGTAAATTATGTGATCTTTGGATTTTGCTTTGGTCGAGGTGGAGGCTTCTTCTTGCTCCGATATTGAGGATGGTCTCTCCTCCCCCCACCCCCTCCCAATCCTTGAAGCGGAGACTTATTCTATTTCTTCCTCACTAGAATGTGGATGACTCATTCTCAATTCCCAATTCACTTGAGGAGGTGGATGGTTCTTCATTTTCTTTCTTCTCTTCTTCTCCTCCTCGGATGTTGAGCTCCTCTCCTCATCCGTTTGGTCCTTTTCCTCCTCTTGGACCATTAAACCCATCTTCTTGGGCTCTTCTTCTTCTTTTACTCATGTAGGGTTTTCATGAAGCACTAGCATCTTGATCCATAGGTCATTCGCATTTTATATTCACCTACACGACTAATCACTTCGTTAGGTAAAATATTAAGTAAAATTAAAATTATCTTATCATTTGCCTTCGATTGTGTTTGTTGCTCCTTAGTCTAATAGAGTAGTCGGAGCTTTTCCCCGTGCTTATCTTTCAGGGCTTCAAATGGTTCTTCGAGTGTGATCATTAGATCTCAATCCATGTTGAACCACGACTTTATCCGCAACATCCAATAATCAAAACTCTCACGGTCGTAGGAAGGTGGAACATTGATGTCGTCCCCTAAGCGTTCTTCAAGCATCATTTCCTATAGCCGTTTGCTCTCCCAGCGGTTAGTCCGTAGACGAGCGGCCCCAGCTCTGATACCACTTGTTGGGGATCGATAGACCGACTAAAGGGGGGTGAATAGATGGTCATCCACATTTCGCGTCGATTCTTCCTATAATGTTAGCGTGCGCAAGCAGAAATATAAATAACACAAATAAACAAATGTTAACACAAACCGATTACGTAGTTCAAAGATAAAGCTCCTACTCCACGGTAGTCCGTAAGGTGGACGATCTTGATCTGTCGGTGGATGAGTCCCTAGAAGACCTCCGACTAGCTCTTGTCGCTCCTTGTGGGTGGAGAAACCTCACCACATTCCTTACAACAAACTCTGAGCACTAAGACTACTAATTGACCTTTGACTAAAGCAAATTTTGTCAACCCTAGCTAACCAAACTGAGCTCTCTTAAATAGAGCTCGTGGCTAAACTAGCCATTACCAATCGACTGGTTCCAACACTAGTCGACTGGTTCCAACTGAATCCGAACGTTACAGTTCAATGTTTGAATTCCTAGCTGACACCAGTCGACTACACAGAAGATCAGTCGACTGATCTTTCTGTGCTAACTACCAATCGACTAATCCAAGCATCAGTCGATTTCCTAAACCCTAAACCTAGGGTTTCCCTTCCTGAGTACCTCTCACACTCGGACCCTCATGACTCAGCTAACTCTTCCTTTACAACTTCGACCTGTTGCCTTCAAGCCTTCTTCGACTTTGGCTCTCATCCCTTGGATGCATACAAGCCCGCGGCTTGTCCTCATGTCATCCTTCGCGTATTCCTCGAAGTGCGCTTCCCTCGACTCATCGTTTCTGTCTTGTTCACGGTCCCTCGGATGTATACAAGCTCACGGCTCGTTTCCTCATGCAATCCTTCACCGGACCCGAAGCCGTCCAGCTAAGTCTATTTGTATCCTATAAATTTGCACACTCAAATACACATATAAAACACATGGTAAACCTAACTTAAACCCTTTGCCTAAACATTAAAACACATGGTCCCACAGACATGATTAGCAGTGTACGTGAATATAAAATGCGAATGAACTATGTAGGCTAATCACCGTAAAAGTCAGACTTATCCGGTTGTTGATGTGGCACTTATAGGGTGCCCGAGTGCTCTTGAGCACCTGACACATGGCCTAATAGTTATCCAAAGAGCAATGTTTGTAAACGACTAAAAATAGTCTCTCAGGCGCCTGTTTGCACAGGGGCGCACGAGTGCTCGGGCTCCTAGTGCTTAGGCACCCGAGAGCCCAGATGCCCGTATGCTTACGGGCGCCCGAGAGTGGGTTTGGTCAGCAATCATTGACCACTCTCCAGCGTGACTTCTGGTCTTCTTGGGTGATTTCTGGCTAACCGGAGTTAGGCTCACCTGAACCTGACTCTGACCTTTCGTCCCTTGAGCGTCCTTCCTCCCGGCTTCTTGTCCCTCAAACATCGCGTGCATCCTTCTCGCTCCACCGGCATACTCTTCCGCAGAGCTCCGCGTCCCTCGGATGCACCGAGCGTGTTGGCTCCCTTTCTGTGCAATCCTTCTCAACCGCTGCGTCTTCCGCTCGACTTTCTGCACTCCTAAGTTCCTATACACTTAGACACAGAGATTAAAAACACCATGACCTAACTTAAATTGGTTGACCACATCAAAACCAACCTGGGATACTTACAATCTCATCTTTTTTTTCTTTTTGTGTTTTTTGTTATCCAGAGAGTTGTTTCATGATGATAGATAATTATGAATAATAAGCAATAAACAAAGAACAATAAAACTTGAGATGGAGAATTTTTCTTCGATTCGAAATCCACTTATATAAAATCTTACACAAATATCCTGCAAGTTTTTAAAAAAACATAACAATTCAATTGTTTTAGAGTAAACCAATAAGAAAGGGTCGGAAAACAAACTTGAACCATAAGAATACATAGATTGCAATCTTGAACCATAAGAATACATAAAAATACATAAAAATCTAGTGTTGTGCTTGGCTATTGAAGGTACAGAAGAATACATAAAAATACATAAAAAATACATAAGAATACATATAAGGAATTGAAGAAGTTTGCTCATTCAGAATCTAAATACAAGAACAGTAGATGTATGCGAGTGTCGTCCGGGTAAGCTGCTGGGAGGATGTTGTTGGACCGGTGCCGTCGATAGAGAGGAGGGTGAATATCGACTGTAAATCTTTCGTGGAAACTTCCGATCGTATATTTACGAATGTTCGTTCTAAACAGAGCGTTAGTAGCACAGCGGAAAACAAAACAAAATAATGGACAACACAATATGTACGCGGGATTTTTACTTAGTTCCCGACCCCCCAGGGTCAATACATCCAAGGCCTAAGCACGGGAACACCCGTCCATTGATGGTTTCCTTTCCGGAGGCAGAGAAACCCATCTTACAGTGCACAGTTTACAATCAAAAGAATAGATAAAATACGTGCGGAAAGTAAATTCAAACCGAACAAAACAGAGTTGAAGACTCCACCGATCTGGACCTCCGAAGTGCCGCGCACTTCCTCCTGGAGCCTCCTGGTTGTAGAGTTTCATCGTTAGCGCTTTGTCATCACTTGGGAAGCTTAGAGTGGTTTCTGAATGTTGTGTTTTGAGTTGAGGGGTCGAAGCCTCTTTTATAGGCTTCATTGGGGTGCCTATGTTGAAGGGGGCGTCTCATACAGCTTGGTCAAAGCTTATCTCCACGCCGAACTCGCAGCAGCCGATAAGACTCTTGACCAGGGCACCCTAGACCATTGAGGCGCCTCATTGAACACAGGCGCCTTCTTCAATGAGGCGTCTGGGTCCATTAGGTCGCCTCCTTCAATGGGGGCGCCCAGGAGCCCTTTTCCAGCCTTGTTTGTTTGGTTCTTTGTCTGCTTTGTCTTCACTTTTAGGTACCTGCAAGATACATAAATACAAAGCAAATACACATACAATCTTATCCTTAACGAAATGGTTCTAACTTTGGATTTCCGCAAAACCCTAGGTCGAACCGACGCAAGTTCCCACCCCCGGGAACACACCTTCACCCTACTCCTCTCAGGAGACGGTTGTCACCCAGTCCATTCAGGTGGACTTTTACTTAGCCTTCGATACTCTCGGATCTCGAGACGTCCGAACCTCGACCCGTCTCTACTTTTGTCCTTAGTCATTGCTCAGCTAAGTTGCTCAATCCCTCGGGCTAAGACTTCGTGCCCAAACCCTAGGCTCAGGACTTAGGTGCCCAGCCCTCAGCCATGACTTAGTGCCCAATTCCACGAACCAGGACTTAGTGCCCAACCCTCGGTCAGGTCTTAGGTGCCCAGCCCTCGGCCAGGACTTAGTGCCCAATTTCACTCACCATGGCTTAGTGCCCAGCTTCACTCACTAGGTCTTAGTGCCCAGCTTCACTCACTAGGTCTTAGTGCCCAGCTTCACTCACCAGGTCTTAGTGCCCAATTCTTAGAACCAGGACTTAGTGCCTAGGTTAACTAGGATTTTTCTTCACTTTGTTACTCCTCTTTTGACTCGCCCTTCTCTTGTTCAATGTATCACTGACTTAAGCATATTGTCAAACATCGAAACACTTAGAGGAGGATATCACTGATGCATCTTGCACCAACAGATGCAAGCTGATATAATTTCGTCAAGGCTAGTATTGGACACTATCTCTGTAAAACGATATTGCCCCGTTACAGGTGCTCACGGGTAACAACAATTTATTTCCCAAGATACAACAACGATGTATTGAAATAGCAACACTACAAATTTCGAGATTAGCGAACCTTCTCGTAGGCTTTTCGGACTCTGGATGCACATGATGAGATGAATGCTAATGACTTTGATGATTGAATGAAAAATACATCATCTAGAGGACTTTATTTATACAAGGGAAGAAGTGAGGTACCCTTTGGTGAGTGGGTGTGACCTTTGATTTAGGATTAATTTAGGTCGTTCGATCTGAAGGGTTGTAACCCTTCAGATAGCCCTTTGATCTCATCCATCAGATCTAAATGGTTGAAACCTTTCAGATCTCCCTTTGATCTTTACCGCCAGATTTGATCTGATGCTTCAGATCAAGTCTCTCTTCACCAACAGTCAGATTGTGACTCTTCATGATCAACGTTTCAGATCGCGTTACTTGCGATCTAGCACCTATCATCGATCCAACGGTTGCCATTTGTTTTCCCAATCAGCAGTCCAGTCATTTCTCTCCTCCTATCTGAGTGTCACGCAGGCACTGCCACATTACATGCCACGTATGATTATTCATCATAGAATCGATTTCATTATTGACAGCCTCTTGCCATAATGGGGCGTCAGAACTAGAGAGAACTTCACTTAATGTTCTTGGGTCCATTTCCAACATAAAAGTCATGAAGTCAAGCCCAAACGATTTCTCAACTCTAGCCCGTTTGCTCCACGTGGCTCTGAGCTTTGATCATCAATAGTCCTTTTATGACAACTAAGTTTTGAAACGTCTTGTTCGTTAGAATTTCCGTTGTAATCACTTTAAACGTTTCCCTTCTTATTTGGGAATATGTTTTCAAAAAATGTTGCATTCTGAGATTCTATGGTTGTTCCCACATGAATATAAGGAATGCCTGACTTATAAACTATGAAACGACATGCACTACTGTGGTGGGTATATCCGACAAATATCGCATCGAACGTTTTAGGTCCGATCTTTAGTTGCTTTGGCTTGGGTACTTCGACCTTTGACAAACACCCCCAAACTTTCAAGTATTTGTACGATGACTCTCGGCCTTTCCATAGTTCGTATGGCGTTTTATCACTTTTCTTGTGAGGGATTTTATTGAGAATGTGATTTGCCGATAATATAGCTTCCCCCCACAAGTTCTGGGGTAAGCCTGAATTCATCAACAAGACATTCATCATTTCCTTTAGTATCTAATTTTTATATTCGGCAACACCATTTGATTGAGGCGCTATGGCGTCATTGTCTGATGGATAATGTCAGATTCTAAACAAAACTCATCAAACGGTGGACCATAATCGCCACCTCTATTGTTATAAATTATTTTAATTCATTTATCAAGTTGATTCTCAATTTCTGTTTGATAGGTTCTAAAAGCCTCCAAGGCTTCATCTTTACTTCTTTAAAGAAAGACATAATAGAACCTCGTGTAGTCATCGATAAAAGTATTTTAGTATTAAAATACTTTTTACCACCTCTAATTTGCACGAATTTTAAGTTATATAGATCATTATGTATCAATTCTAGAGGAGTCGTTGACCTTTCGAACGAATAAAATGATAGTCTCGTCATCTTTACTTCCACCCACACTTTACATTTGTGCGTTTCGTCAACATTGACGTTTGATAATAAATTTAATTTGACGAGATGTTTTAGAGTATTATTATTAACATGTCCAAGTCGATTATGCCATAAATTAAAAAACTCAACAACGGAGCTGGAAGCTTTTATTTTATTACCATCAAATTGACGGTGTACAGTCATTACAACCATTTTGAACAGACTCTGTTCTAAATATCCCTTACCTATGAAGAAACAACATTCTTCGTAAGTACAAAGTTGTTTGACTGTAACACTAGTCTAAAGTCGGCCTTTACAAGTGTCGATCGAGAAAGTAGGTTCTTTCTAATGTCGGGAACATGGAGCACATCAATGAGTGTTAGCTCATTCCCAGATAGGATTGTGCATTCGGTTAAAACCGAACCGCCGAACCAAATAAACTGAAAATCGAATTAACTGATTTTTTTTGGAACTGACCGAACCGATCGAATTTTCTATAAAAACCGAACTTACCGAACCGATAAAATTTCGGTTAATTCGATTTTCGACCGAATAAATCGAATTAACCGAAATTTTAAATTTTATTCGATTTTAATTAAAATAACCAAATTTTCTTTAATTAATTATATTTTTATTTTATTCGGTTTAAGCGAATTACAAAATTCAAAACCGAAACTGAACCGATTTAACCGAAAAATCAAACCAATTTAACCGATTAATTCGGGGTTTCTGAATTTTTGCTCACCCCTATTCCCAGATGTCATCTTCAGGACAACTTTCCCGAGTCCGACAATCGACGATGTAGTTGAATTGCCCATATAGAACTTTCTTCCACTTATCAGCGTATACTTGGAGAGCATCGTCTTATCAGAATAGATGTGATGTGTTGCTCTAGTATCGATCCACCATTGCTTCGGGTTGTCCACCACCGTGTTGGCTTCAAACATGACCGCAGTGAGATCCAGTTCTTATAAATCAGGGAGTTTGTCATCAGAAGTTGCGACATGGTTTGTATTATCCTTCTGACTCTTGGTTGGTTTATTCGGGTGTCTACAATCTTTGGAAGTGTCCTAGCTTTCCGTAGTTGTAGCACGATCCCTTGAATTTTTGCCTTAAGCCTTCTTCTTGAATTGCTTCGGCTTCTTGGAGTTCGGTTCAACCATGTTGGACATCTTGTCGATAGTCTGCTTTGTTCCTCTAGAGTCGGATAACATTCGATTACCCTCCTTTATTCGTAGCCTCAGGATCAGACCTTCAAGTCCCATCTCCTTTTGTTTGTGCTTGAGATAATTTTTGAAATCCTTCCACGATGAAGGGAGTTATTCGATTACCGTGGCTACTTTGAACGACTTGTTCAGCTTTATACCATCGGCATCCAGATCATGCAGTATCAGTTGCATGTCTTGGACTTGAGACGTTATGCTCTTGGAATCCACCATCTTGAAATCCAAATATTGGCCAACGATGAATTTCTTCAATCTGGCGTTTTCGATTTTGTATTTTTTTCTAGTGATTCCCACAGAGATTATGCCGTCTTTATTGAACTATACACGTTATACAATGTGTCGTCCAAATCGTTGAGAATGTAGTTGCGCACAGGAAATCTCTATGCGACCATGCATAATATGCAACTCTACTGTTGGCATCACCTTCCTTAGTGGCTGGTGGGTCTTCACGCAAAAATCATATGAGGTTTAGCGTTATCAGATATAACAATATCTTCTGCTGCCATGTTTTGAAGTTAGCTCCTTTGAATTTCTCCGGCTTCTCTCCGTGCGAAACGGCGGTCCAAACATCGTTGATCAATGTCATATCAGTTTGTACGATATCGTTTACGATTGTTGGGAGTCGATTCCGAGGTTGTTGCGAGGAGGATGCAAACTGATATGATTTCGTTGAGGCTAGTATTAGACACTATCTCTGTAAAATGATATTGCTCGGCTATAAGTGCTCACGGATAGCAATAATTCGTTTCCTAAGATACAACGACGATATCTCAAAATAGCAGCACTATAACTTTCGAGACTAGCGAACCTTCTCGTTGTCTTTTTGGACTCTCGATGCACAAGATGGGATGAATGCTAATGACTTTGATGATTAAATAAATGAATCATCATTTAGGGGACTCTATTTATACAAAGGAAGAGGTGAGGTACCCTTTGGTGAGTGGGTGTGACCTTTGGTTTAGGATTAATCTGGGTCGTTCGAATTTGACATTTCAGATCAAGTCTTATTACCAACGGTCAGATCGCGACTCTTCACAATCAACGCTTCAGATCACGTCAATTGCGATCCAGCACCCATCTTCGATCCAACGGTTGCCATTTGCTTGCCCAGTCAGCAGTCCAATCATCTCTCTCCTCCTACCTGAGTGCTACATAGAATCGACAACGCCACATGCCACGCCACTTGAGCGCCACGTAGGCACTGCTATGTCACATGACACGTCACCGAGTGTCACGTCACCTGGAGCATATGCGTACATGCGAAATATAAAGTACGCTAACAAAACACCCATTGCACGCGTGGCGGCTGGCGGGCTCGAAGGCACGAGCACCTGCTCGCCTATGAGAAGAGACCACCTGTATAGTTCTTTTTTAACTTCATTAATATTGAAATACATGTAAGGAGGCAGACTCTTTTGGAAATTTCCCTATCTATTTTCTTCTATGTCAATTTTTTTTACTGACTTTAAATAATTAATTTTTCATTCACCCTTAATCGATTTTGAGCAAATTAATAGTCTAGATTCATCTATGCGAAACGTAAATTTCATTTTTGAAGTCAATTTTGACTTTCATCGATTGATGATACCCCAATATTATTTTGCAAAATCGTATTTGGTCTTTTTAATAACCAAATATCCAACACAATGAATAATAGTTCTTCACATCTAATACTTTCTATTAGTTATCTGACATCAAATTCATGTCTAATATTTAATATTTTTGATTTATTAGGACTTTCGATCACGTATCTACCATCTAAGTTTAGGTCAACATGACCTACTTAGATTCATATTAATTAAGTATTTAATCAACCTAATCTATTAAAACTTGACCCACTTAAATTTTTTATCAATCAAATATTTGATTAATCTTGACTCACATAAATTGTTGGGACCGATTGGCGAGCTAGAGGGGGGGTGATTAGCTTCGATTCGCTTGTAGAAGATTTGTCGCGGCGAAAGACTTCAAGCAATCGCTAACACAAGGATTTACTTGGTATCCACCCCGGTCGGGTGACTAATCCAAGGATTCACTCTCCTCACACTCTCATACACTATGAAAGTCTCCTTCTTGAGGTGGAGAAACCTCTTACAAGCTTGTTACAAAGATACAACAAGAATAAAGCAAATACAAAAGAAATCTTACAAGATTTATAATGAATAAGCTCACACTTTGCTTTTCTTGCTATCTTCAAGCTTGTGATCGCCTCTAGAACTTTGGAAGTGCAGCAACACTAAGCCACAAAGCTTCTCTTGAAATGGCGTGGAAGGAGGAAGAAGAGCTACGGCCAAAACCTACGCGAAAGACCTTATACCCGACGCCTAGGGTTTCTGAATCGATTACCCAATCGATTACTACGTAGGATTTAGCCGTTCAACGGCTAGAATTCGAACCGTAATCGATTAGCCAATCGATTACCAGTGCCCTGAATCGATTCAGAGCCTCTCTGCTCTCTCGCGCAAACCTCTGTGATCGATTACCCTAATCGATCAAGAGACACCTTAATCGATTAGTCAATCGATTACCAGAGCCCTGAATCGATTACCCAATTAATTCAGGGCCCTTCTGTTCTCTCGCGCAAACAACCCTAATCGATCCTCCAATCAATTCAACCAATCGATTACCCAATCGATTGCGTCCAACCTAACTTGTTTTCACAAGTCTAGGATCCCCTACCAAGTGTCCGGTCAACCCCTTTGACCAACCTGGATTTCTACTGCCTTGCTCCCAGCTCGGACTTAACCTGGTTCCCAACCAGATTCACCTAACCCTCGAGTTAGGTCATCTTGCCAGCCTGCGATCTCCCCGATCCAGCTGGACTTCACCTAGTCCCACTAGGTGTGCCTAGTCCCACTAGGTCTTTTGCCATGCTAGCGTACGATCTCCCCGATCTACCTGGACTTCACCTAGTCCCACTAGGTGTGCCTAGTCCCACTAGGTCTTTTGCCATGCCAACGTACGATCTCCCCGATCTACTTGGACTTTACCTAGTCCCACTAGGTCTTTTGCCAGTCAAGCCTCCAGTCAACCTTGACCCACCTGACTCACACATCATGATCACTCAAACATTATTATCAAACATCGAAACATACGACCATACCATAAGCTTACCAAAGCTTAGTCAAACTAGGTTAACCCTGACCTAACAAAGATTGCACCAACATAAATTTCTCTCTATTAACTCTCTATTAAACTTTTAACTTTATCCACGTTTACTTAACTAATGCTATATATATATATATATATATATATATATATATATATATATATATGATAGAAAGCGTAAATTTACACCGTGAAACTCAATATGAATGACGTGATATTTTTTATGTACATGTCCAATTGCAGTTTGGATATCGGCGGCAACCATCGTTCCAAATCAAATTATATTCTGGAGGGATACGATGAACTCATCGAGAATCATTATAATTAAAATAACATATTATTCATGTTGAATTTTATATTATAAATTCACATTATGTATCATTTTTATATGAAAATCTCACACCATACTTAATCTGTACTAGATGTGGTGGTATCAACACAAAAACAACTCTATATTAATAGGGGAAAATAGAAATCAATTATAATTATTTTGTTATTTCCTTTATCCCTATATGACATATTAGTATTTTTTATCTTATTTAACAGATTCCAAACTTGAATGAATAATATACATTGTTTTTTTTACTACAACTTGTTCGTCAAGTATTATCTTACAATTATTTAAATTTTAAATTATAAATCTCGGTTAAATATGTTAAAATTAGTTTGAATCCATGAGCAATAATTTGATATAAATATTCAATTTCAGTATATCAATTTTTATTATTTTCTAAAAATTAAGAATTGGTACCGAAGAAATAAAAAATTATAAAAACCAACTTCCTTGCCAACTGTCAGCGGGACCCAGTTTCTTGACCAGTATCCGCCCAGGTACGAATCATATCTGACGACCCAATGAGCATATGTTCGTGTGGAGCTCTTTAATAACCTCTCCCTCAAAGTTGCGTGGCGGCGTGCCCTAAATCCTAATTACCAAACTCTCTCTTTTATTGTCATTTTATTCGCTCGATCTTCCGCCACTCTTCGTCCTTTGCGGAAGCGAAGCAAAAACCCTAATTCATGTCAAGTTCCTACGGCTCCGGTGGACCTGATGACACTGCGCAGCCTCCTCGCGGCGGCGGTTACGGACGAGGCCGTGGAGGCGGCGGCGGGTACGGTGGAAACCAGGGGAATCGAGGTGCTGTACTCTTTCTTTTTGTCGTTTGGTTCTTATTGTTTACTCGCCTACCTGATTGCATTAAGATTTTCCAGATCTAGGGTTTGGAGTTTTTACGCGTCGTTTTGTGTAGGTGGAGGCGGCGGCTACGGTGGCGGTGGCTATCAAGGCGGAGATCGTGGTAACCGGGGAGGTGGCGGTGGACCTCGAGGTGGTGGTCGTGGTGGCGGAGTTGGTCGGGAGGGAGATTGGCGCTGCCCCAACTCCAGGTAAGTTTCCGTTTCCGAGGTTGGCTTATGTTCCTGTATTGTGATTCTTTTCTTCTGTCAATTGTGGAATTAAGTTAAGTTCTTGGTGCAGTTGCGGAAATATGAACTTCGCAAGAAGAGTGGAGTGCAACAAGTGTGGAGCTCCGTGTCCCGGTGGTGGTGGTGGCGGCGGCCGTAGTGGTGGTTCCGGTGACAGCAACAGAGGAGGTGATGGTGGCGGTGGTTACAATAGAGGTGGCGGTGATTATAATGATGGTCAAGGTGGCGGTGGCCGGGTGGTTATAACAGTCGGGGTGGTGGATATTCTGGGAACCGTGGTGGTAGAAGTGATTATGAAGGAAGAGGTGGAGATTTGGGGGAAGAGGTGCTTCTTATAATGATCATAATCGAGAGCGAGAGGATGACAGTTATGGTCAAGTTGCACCGCCTCCCTCAGCTGGCTATGGCGGTCCTGGTGGTGCTGCGGGGAATTATCCTCCCAATTCTTACGGTGCAAATTAGCGCCTATGCTGGTGATTCTGTTACACCTCCTAATAACTATGGTGGCCCTAATCGTACCCTCCTCCATACGGTGCACCCCCTCCAAATGCATATGCTAATGAAGGTTCTTTGGCTCGTGGCGGTCCACCATCTAGCTATGGCGGTCCACCATCCAGACATGGTGGTGGATATGGTGATCGTGGAACCCTGGCCGTGGTGGTGGTGCTCCACCTCGCCACGAGGGTGGTGCATATGGTGCTGCTCCTACTGATGCTAGTGCTCAGATCAAACAATGTGATGAAAACTGTGGAGAATCTTGTGATAATTCGAGGATCTACATCTCAAACTTGCCTCCTGATGTGACTACGGATGAGCTACGTGACCTTTTTGGAGGAATCGGTCAGGTATTAAATATCATCAACATTTGATTTATTAATATTGGTTAATTTA
>JAGFNQ010000440.1:935596-1025113 GCA_024364735.1 Boesenbergia rotunda
TTTCAAGTAGTAATTCCTTGAAAATGTCCCAAAGTGCCAACTTCATCAAGGTTGGGTTAACTACCCTTCCAATTAGAGTTGACACTCCCTAGACCTATCTAGGGTGTGGCGAACACACTCTTAGGAACCCAAAACCTATTGGTGCTCCTTGGGTGTTCTAGGTATTCACTAGGGATGACTTCCCTTGATACCTTCCTAAAAACTTTCTTAGGCTTCTCCGAAGCCTTAGTCACCTTTGTCTTGTCTTGGTCAACTCTAGGGATGGCTTCCCTTGCGACCTTGACTTGACTCCTAGACCTAGATTTAGTTCCATATTTATATGGAACTCTATGATAGGATGGACCATCATCCTTAGTCTTAGGTTTGTACCCCAAACCTTTCTTGCTCCTAGAAGGTCCTTGATTTCCTAAATCTAGGTTTTGATCCTTAGATCCCTTAAATAGATTTTCTATTCTTTTGAGGGATTTTTCTAATTTATCAAGTTTTGACCTCAAAACTTGATTTTCAATCATTACCTCCTCAAGGCTTGGTTTTCTAATATAGCCTTGGTGATTATTTTTCTTAGCCTTGGATTGGGTAGGTCTACCTTGGAAATTCCTAATTTGTTCCCTATCCTTAGAGGTGGTAGTCCTAGCATGGAAAGCTCTATAGTTTTCCTTAGGGTTTTTATACCTCCTATTTTCATGATAAATAGCATTAAAATGATAATAGTTATCTCTAGCATGCATATTATCATGATTTAAATAAGTACCATTACCTAATGGTACCTTAGTGTTGTTCTTGGAGGCTCCCCCTTGACTTGAGCTCCTCCTTTTAGCCTTGGTCGGATTCTTCCCCTTTGGACATTGATTTCGATAATGTCCCTTTGCTTTGCATGAGAAGCACACAATGTGCTTCTTATCCTTCTTTGCCACGGGGCCGACCTCCTTTGGCTTCTCTTTGGTCTTGGGTGCCACTAGCACCTTCTTCTTGACCAATTTGGGACACTTACTCTTATAGTGTCCTCTTTCCCTACACTCAAAGCAAATAATATGATCTTTATTTTTACAAATTGAAATTTTTATACCTTTGCTTGTAGGGGTGTGGCATGACTCTTCACTTGATCCGGAAGTAGATACTTCTTCTTCTTCCGGAGTCAATGACCTTCGCTCCCCCTCAATCCTAGAGGTGGAGACTTCTTCTTTCTCCTCATTGACCTCGGATGATGATGTTGACGCTTTTCTTTGATCCGATGCCAATGGCACATCTTGCTCCTCTTCAAACCTTGAAGTGGAGGCTTCTTGAGCTTCATCTTCGGATGTTGAGCACCTCTCAACTTCCGAGTCCTCTTCACTTGATGAATCTCCCTCTTCGGATTTTTCTTGATTTGGTATAGTGGAGGGATCTTCATGAAGCCTTTCCAATTTGCTCCATAGCTCTTTGGCGTCTTGAAATTCTCCAATCTTGTCCAAGATGGTGCTTGGCAAAAGATTGACCAATAGCTTGATCACTTTGTAGTTGGCCTCGCATCTCTTGACTTGCTCCTCATTCCATTTGCTTTTCTTGAGGAGTTTTCCTTTTGAGCTTGTTGGAGCTTCAAAACCCTCCATTAGAGCAAACCATTGCTCTATCTCCATCATGAAGAAATTTTCAATCTTTGACTTCCAAAGATTGAAATTTGCCTTGTCGAATGGTGGAGGTGCCCTTGTGTCATAGCCAAACTCCATTTTTGAAGTTGAACCTTTTTGATGATGATTTCTTGAAATTAGGGTTTCTTCCAACTTCTTCTTCTTCCTCTAGCTCTTGCCCTCTTGGCGATGAGTCCAAAGAAGAGCAACCTCGCTCTGATACCACTTGTTGGGACCGATTTGCGAGCTAGAGGGGGGGGGGTGATTAGCTTCGATTCGCTTGTTGATGATTTGTTGCGGCGGAAGACTTCAAGCAATCGCTAACACAAGGATTTACTTGGTATCCACCCCGGTCGGGTGACTAATCCAAGGATCCACTCTCCTCACACTCTCATGCACTATGAAAGTCTCCTTCTTGAGGTGGAGAAACCTCTTACAAGCTTACAAGAAGATACAACAAAAAGGAAGCAAAATACAATACAAAATCTTACAAGATTTACAATGTTTAAGCTCTCTTTGCTACCCTTGCTATCTTCAAGCTTGTGGTTGCCTCTAGAACCTTGGAATTGCAGCAGCAATGTCCTCCAAGACTTCCCTTGAGATGGCACCGAAGGAGGAGAAGAATAGGAGAAGAGATGCTCCTTCAAACCTGCGCGAAAGACCTTATACCCGACACCTAGGGTTTGGTAATCGATTACCCAATCGATTACCACGTAGGATTTAGCCGTTCAACGGCTAGTTTTCGAACGGTAATCGATTAGCCAATCGATTACCCGTGCCCTGAATCGATTACCCAATCGATTCAGAGCTTCTCTGTTCTCTCGCGCAAACTCTGTGATCGATTACCCCAATCGATCAAGAGACACCTTAATCGATTGACCAATCGATTAAGGGAAGGCTGAATCGATTACCCAATCGATTCAGCCACCCTCTGTCCTCTCGCAAAAACTTCCTTAATCGATCCAATGATCGATTCACTCAATCGATTACCCAATCGATTGAGTCCAACCTAACTTGCTCCCACAAGTCTAGGATCCCCTACCAAGTATCCAGTCAACCCCGTTGACCGACCTGGATTTTTACTGCCTAGCTCCCAGCTCGGACTTAACCTGATTCCCCACCAGGTTTGCCTAACACTCGAGTTAGGTCTAGTCTCTCGGTAGACTTCCACCTTGCCAGCATGTGATCTCCCCGATCCATCTGGACTTCACCTAGTCCCACTAGGTCTTCTCCCATGCCAGCGTGCGATCTCCCCGATCCACCTGGACTTCACCTAGTCCCACTAGGTGTGCCTAGTCCCACTAGGTCTTTTCCATGCCAGCGTGCGATCTCCCCGATCCACCTGGACTTCACCTAGTCCCACTAGGTGTGCCTAGTCCCACTAGGTCTTTTCCATGCCAGCGTGCGATCTCCCCGATCCACCTGGACTTCACCTAGTCCCACTAGGTGTGCCTAGTCCCACTAGGTCTTTTTCCATGCCAGCGTGCGATCTCCCCGATCCACCTGGACTTCACCTAGTCCCACTAGGTGTGCCTAGTCCCACTAGGTCTTTTCCCCTGCCAAGTGTCCGGTCAACCTTGACCCACTTGACACCATACGGCATTCAAACATCAATGTCAAACATCGAAACATACACCTCAAGCTCACCCGAGCTTGCTAGACTCAAGCTCACCTGAGCTTTGTCAAACTAGGTCAACCCTGACCTAACCAAGATTGCACCAACATCTAGATCCTTAACTGAGAAGGTTCAAGAAGGAACCTCTACTCAAGTTGAAAAACTTGAGAGAGAAAACTCCTCCTTGAAAACTCAAGTTAAGGACCTTAGATCAGCCTTAGAACGATTCACTTCTGGTTCCAAGGATCTTGATATGATTCTTGGAAAACAGAAGTCGGTTCTAAATCGATCCGGACTAGGCTATAGAACCAAATCTAGACAAAGATCCTACTATGCTGTACTGAACCAGTCCAGACCTAAAGTTCAGGCATGGGTACCCAAACTGTGCCTGAACAAACAAACTGGATCAAATCAGTATTGGATCCCCAAGGACAAGATTCACATCTTGCCAAACCATTATCGTGGCTTTAGTCCAGGGGGAGCCAAACTAAAAATAATATTTATAGTTAGATGAATTTCAATTCTTGTTTTTAAATTGCATGATTGCTTGTTTATTTAATTTCTACAATTTACCATGGTTAGACTTAGGATTGGTTAGTTTAAGGACTGAACCAACTTAACTGAAATTTGACAACATAGTATTGGGTGGAGGTGAGATGATAGTACGTTAGGGAAGCCAATTCTAATAAGGTCAAGTATACTCTACTTGGTCTCTTTAGACCGGTGAAACTAGCCGAAGCTACCGATCCAAGACCCAAACTAGTTAGACCGGAATTTTTCAAAAAATAACTTTGAAAATGAAATTTCATTAAAAGGCTTTGTCAAGGAAAGGGTTGATGATCCAATAAGGCTACGGCCAAAGATGGCCTAGTGCCTCGCCAAGACCTGGAAGCCAATTTTCGAAATTTAAATTCAAATTATTCATTGTAAAATTCGAATCTAACACAAATTTTCAGTTAGTTATAGATTCAAAATTTATTTTTAAAAATATACTCAAAATCAATTGCCTTCAAAAATTGATTAGACTTTTTCAAAATAAATCGTCATTTGTTTTTATAATACCATCAAAACCTGTCTCACAAAAACTGTAAGGCTAACGTGATTGATAATCCTAGATTGGGTGAGACGACAAACTCAACTTAATCAAAATTCATTTAATAACTGCATTGTCGGTTAAATACAAACATTTAGTTTAGAACGGCATTGACCTAATACTAGTCAAACATGGTCAAAGTAGTCAAACCATGGTCAAAATGGTTAAACCATGGTTAAACCAGTCAAAAGCAGTCAAACAAGTCTATTAAAACAAACTTAGACTGTCACCTAGGGCGCCCGTGACCCCTCGGGCGCCCCCACCTCTCTCACTTCCATCCTTCAAGGCAAAAAGCTGAAAAAGGAACTGATCAGGGCGCCCGGGTCAGCCATGGTCAAAAGCAAAAAGGCTGCCAAAAGACAGCTGCAGCCTGCGGGGGGCGGGGGGGGGGGGGGGGGGGGGCGCCCACATCCTCCGGGGCGCCTTCACAGTCCGGGGCACCCTCTCCCTCCAGGGCGCCCGGCCGAGGCCTATAAAAGGGCTCCATGCCCCCATCCTTCTCTCCACACCCAAACTTCTTCTTCTCTCCAACCACCTTCCTTCCAAGTGACCTTGCAACCCTCTCGAGCTCTCATCCTTGACAATGCCTCCCCGAGTTGCCACTCGGTATAATTTTATTTACATTTAAGTTAATTTCAACTTTCTTTAATGCAATTCCTTAGAAAACGCCGAGCAAACCAAGCAAACCCCGGTACCGAACATAGTCCCGATCCTAGGTTCCCAACTTTAGAACTTTGTAACAAGTTTGCTCAAACAACCTATAAGCCCATAAAAACTAGTTATCTCAATAGACAATTCTTCACCCAATCCTGGGGCAATGAATGTTATAAATTTTTACCAACTCGATAACCTAGTATTCTGCACTCATCCTATTAATACAACCTTATGTGCAGAATTCTATAATAATATAGTCAGACAAGATCAGCTTAGCTTTGTCACCACAGTCTAAGGGATGCCTCTATCCATCACACCCTCCTTACTTAATCGATTTCATGGACTATGATTCTCTCAGTCTACCTTTTGTTGCTATCCTCCTAGGGATCCTCCATTTGATGCTCCCTACTCACACATTACCCTAGACACTCTCCACTCCTACTTCTATAGGGAAGCTAGAAATCCCGTAGCTAGACGATTTCAGTACGTTGACCTTCAGGTCCAGGACTACGCCCTGTATAGAGTTGTGGTCCGCTGCCTCCTACCTTTATCCACCCGGGACGTCGCAACCATGCGACCTTTTCACACATTCTTATTGTATGTGTTGATCCACCACCTAGACATTGACATTGGCCTTCACATGTTCCACGCCATCCTATATGCCTCCAGTGTCACCACTCAGGGTCGGGTACGCACCCCCTTCTGCCACATCATCACCTCTATCCTTCATCACCACGGTCATAACATTACCGTAGGTGAAATGACCGCGATGACTGATTTCGACAAGATAGGATTTAGGAACTTTTCCCTAGCTGGTATAGAGGTCTCCATTACCGGGGTTTTGTCGTGGAGACACCAGCGAGCCGGACCACCGATCGACTCCGACGAGGAGATTGAGGTCGATATCGGAGATCTGGCAGCCGAGGTTCATGAGCACATAGACGAGCCACCACCGCTGACCATCGACCAGCGCCTCACTCAGATGCAGACAGAGCTCCACAGCCTCAGAGAGGAGGTCGAGGCTTACCACTTCGAGTAGATGGATGCTCGAAGAGCCGATCGAGAAGTAGATGACGCTCGATACACTGAGATGATGTCACTACTTAGAGCAAGGCAGGCCAGCTCTTCTTATCATCCTGGTCCCTCCTCCTAGATTTGTTTAGCATTGTACTAGTAACTATTTGACTGTCCCTACTCAGTAGGGTTGACTCATGTTTGACTTGTATGACTGTGCTAGTTCTCTCTCATACCAGCTGACTTATGGAGTTGACTATTTGCTATTTCATGATTATCTGAGTTAGGATTATGCTTGGTAGATAGGGTTACTAAATTTTTTTTTGCTTTATTTGATTTATAATAGTTTCTAAAACAATTTTAAAAAATACTTTACTTAATTTTAAAATCAGCTTGAAAAATCTTTTTAGCATTTTAAAATAAATCTTTTTTAACTTAGTTTTATTCAAAAATTATCCCCTTCAAAACTAGGGCTTTTTCGCAAATGGACTTAGTCTAGGCCTAACCCTAGAAATGCATGCACCTATAGATCTAGAAGCCAGCATCTCACAAGCACCTTAGGGCACTTTTTGATTGATAACCTAGAATGGGTTGAGATGCTTAGGTCTTTGCCTTAATTCAAGATGCTTTAAGTCAGTGCATCTGCAGTAATTGGGACACTGAATACAACTTAAACAACAATCAGGTTAAGTGTCAAGTTTGGAAAATCTAACTTGAATAGAACACTTAACTTGACTAACCCTAGTAAAAACTACTGTTTATAACAGTTAGTAAGTAGCTAATTGGGTTAGACAAGACCCGAAAGAGATAATTGAAATTGGTTTGGTTCAGTTGGTTATCTTGCATTGGTTCAGTACAGCACATTAATTTTTTTCTTATGCAATTTATTTACATTGCCTTGTTTTTGATATATGGCAAAGGGCGAGATATAGGAAAGGAGAGAAAAGCTTTAAAATTTTTCTCTCAAAATTCAAAATTTCAAAAAATTTATCCTTTCTTCAAAAAGTACTTAATCTATTTGTTTTCAAAAGTACTAAATTTTTCCTCAAAAGTTTCTCTAACTTAAGTTGTGTTTCAAATTTTAAGTTTTTTCTCAAAAGTTTTTCTAACTTAAGCTGTTTCAAAAATCCTTTTTAAGTACTTAAACTTAAGCTGTTTCAAAAATCCTTTTTAAGTACTTAAACTTAAGCTATTTCAAAAATCCTTTGTATAGGTACTTAAACTCAAGCTGCTTTTTTTAAAAAAGGGATTTTCTAACTTAAGCAATTGTAAATTTTGCTAAGTACTTAAAACTTCAGAAGATGTTTCTTTTCTACTAACTTGAAATCCTTATTAAGTATAAATCTTCAAAAAGTGGATAACCAATTTTTTGGAAAATATGTTTCTAAAGTTTCTTTTGAAAATTGTTCTAAGTGTTTGAAAAATTAATTCCATCCTTAGACTCAGAAAATTCTTTGAGAACCCCACGAACTTTTGAAAAACCTAGGGGGAGATTCCTTCCAGGGGGAGGAAACTAAAAATTTATTTCATCTGTTATGATTAACATAACTTTTTGAACCAGGTTGACATAAATCAAAAAGGGGGAGATTGTTGGTGCAGACAACACCCAAGTCGAACCTGTATTTTGATCAATGGCAAAGGGTTCAAAAGTTATGATGTTTTGTTTGTCTAACATACTACTTGAGTGTGTAGATTGAAGTCCTAGCAAAGGACAGCTAGGCACCTAGCGAAGGACTGCTAGGCATCGGAACCCAAAGACCCAGCGAAAGACTGCTGAGCACCTAGCGAAGGGCTGCTAGGAGTCAAAGACCTAGCGAAGGACTACTAGGCACCAGACGAAGGACTGCCTGAAACCGAAGACCTGGCGAAGGACAGCTAGGCACCTAGCGAAGGGTTGCTAGGAGCTGAAGACCTAACGAAGGACAGCTAGGCACCTGGGGAAGGACTGCCAGGCAAAAGTCCAACCGGAGGAGCCGGTTGGCATCAGGTAAATTCTCCTGAGAGGAGTAGGTGAGGACGTGTTCCCCGTCGAGGGAACAGTAGGCGTCGGTTCGACTTAGGGCTCCATTTTGGGGACCCAAAGTCAGAACCAAGACTGCTAAGGCTGTATAAAACTAATACCTTATTGCTTTATATTGTTTTGGACTAACCCTGGATGCAGGACCGAAGGAACGTGTGTCTGCAGCTCAGAATGCCCAAAGGAGAGAGGCAAGTAGCTAAGCAGGGCGCCCCCAGAGTCCCGGGTGCCCCCAAGGCCAATACAAAACAAGTGAAGCAATGAAGTGCTTCGGTAGCTAACTGGGTGGGGCGCCCCCAGCGTCCCGGGTGCCCCCAGTGCCCAGGGCACCCCGCGCTTAAGCCAGCGAAGTGGATAAACCCTATCCAGCCGAGAAGCCCGCTGAAACAGTCAACCAGGGCGCCCCCTGCTTCCCGGGCGCCCCCGTCAAGGTTCGATCCCTATTTTTGAGGGATAAAACGCTGACCGAGACTGTTGCGGATCAAAGGCCACGTGGAGGGCGCCCCCAACGTCCCGGGCGCCCCCAGACCTACTATATAAAGCCCTCGACCCCCAAGGCTTCTCAACAACTGCTTCCAACGTAAAGACGCTCTTCTACTCAAGCGCTCTGCTCCAGAAGCCTCCCAACTCGAGATACAAGCGCCGACGACGTCCCTCTGCTCCGAGATACATTCCACACCGGACGTCGATAACAAAGAGCTGTCATTTCATTTGTTTTATACTACAACTGTAATCTTTTTGTAAAACTCTTTGCGCACATATAGAATTGCCCCCAGTAAATGGTCAACGACCGTAGGCCTTGGAGTAGGAGCCGACCGCGACTCCGAACCAAGTAAAACTACTTGCGTATTTTATTGTGATTTGATTTTCCGCTGCGTTTGCTCTTATCTTTAATCCGAAAACGATTTACGATATTCACCCCCCCCCCTCTATCGTTTCTCTCGATCCAACAAACACTTCTCCCCTTTTGCCACACATCAAAAGGGCTTCAACAATATCTCAATTATTGGATCCTTTAACCTCTAATGATCACAAACAATGTGTAATAACTCCCGTATGATTATACACAAGTTTAATATCATTAGGATACTTTTCGACCTAGCTGAAAATAATTTCAGCCTGTATTAGTCGACTGAGACAGTTACCAGTTGACTGATCCCCATCTAAAAGGAATCTCATAGTAACATCAGTCGACTACTTCCTTCATCGGTCGACTGATCTAGTAAAAAATCCCATTAGTAGCTAGTCTCTCTCTAGACATCACTGTTACCAGTCGACTGAGACAGTTACCAGTGGACTGAGACAGTTACCAGTGGACTGGTACCCTGAATTCAGCCTTTTCAACATTCTGAACCCAATTGCAGAAATGCGTTGATAATTTCATAATTCTCCTAAAATTCTCAACTTTTATGGAGAGATTTGTGGTACCTATGTCTACTTGGGAAAAATACATTCAAAAATATATCTACCACCAATCCCAAAATTGACACAAAACTCAAAACTATCTAAATGGTTCAATTGAACCTTAACCTAAAGTCCTCTTTTTGGCCTTCTCTTGATGTATCTGCCCATACTAAACCATAATGCATCCCTAGCATTGGTTTATATGATATCTATACATCAAAAACTAATTTTTATGCAATATGACCTCAATGTCATATTTTCATGCATGGCAGTCAATTCTAATGTGTCAAATCCCTAGGATTGAGACACAAATCCATCTCCAAATTCTTTGGCACACTCCATGGTCCATCTAGACTTCCGGGAAAAATCTTCCCGAGATCCATTGACCATAGGTCCCAACTGTTGGTGTAGGTAGCACCTAAGTCAAACCTGGGTTTTGATAATGGCAAAGGGTTCAAGAGTTAAGATGTTATTGTTATCTTATGTGTTTACTAATTGTGCAGGAAGAAGTCCTAGGTACACTAGGCAAGAAGTCCTGGCAAAGAAGACCTGGTCAAGGGGTTGGGCACTGAAGACCTACTCGAAAGGTGGGCACGAAGTCCTGGTCGAGGACTGGGCACGAAGTCTTGGCAAGGGGCTGGGCACTGAAGACCTGCTCGGAAGGTGGGCACGAAGTCCTGGTCGAGAACTCGGCATGAAGACCTGGTCAAGTGGATCGGGCAAAAGTCCAACCGGAGGAGCCGGTTGGCAAAATGTAAACTCTCTTGAGAGGAGTAGGTGAGGACGCGTTCCCCGTCGAGGGAATAGTAGGCGTCGATTCGACCTAAGGTTCCATTTGGGAGACCCGAAGTCAGAACCAAGACAGCTACGGCTGTAAGAATTGACTAATATTCTTGCCTTTTTTGTTTTGGAACTAACCTTGGATGCAGGGACCGAAGGAGTGTGTTTCTGCAGCTCAGAATGCCCCAAAGGAGAGGGGCAGACAGCTGGGCTAGGCGCTCAGGAGGTCCTGGGCGCCCAAGGTCAAAACCAAACAAGCAAGGAAGCAAGAATCGCTTCGAAACCACACTGGGCTAGGCGCCCGGGTGGTCCCGGGCGCCCAAGGTCAAAGCCAAAGAGGTAGATTTTAAAGAAATTAACTTGGGTTTAGGGTTTACCTCCTTTTCTTACCCAATGGACACTTGTCCTTGTAGTGTCCCTTCTCATTGCACCCAAAGCAAATAATGTGGTCTTTGAATTTTGCTTTGATGGAGGTGGAGGCTTCTTCTTGTTCTGATATTGAGGATGGTCTCTCTTCCCCCTCAATTCTTGAAGTGGAGACTTCTTCTTCACCCTTTGATGAAGTGGATGGTTCTTCTTCATCTTGTGCAACTTCACTTGAAAAGGTGGATAATTCCTCATCTTCTTTCTTCTCCTCCTCGGATGTTGAACTCCTCTCCTCATCCGATTGGTCCTTCTTTTCTTCTTGGACCATTAAGCCCATCTCCTTGAGCTCTTCTTCTTGTGTAGGTTTTTTATGAAAAGCAATCACTTTGCTCCATAGTTCATGAGCATACTTGTACTCACCTACATGACTAATTATATCATTAGACAAAATATTAAGTAAAATTGATATTACCTTATCATTTTCCTTCGATTGTGTTTGTTGCTCCTTATTCCAATATAGTGGTTGGAGCTAATTCTCGTGATTATCTTTCGGGGTTTCAAATGGTTCTTCAATGGTGATCATTAGATCCCAAACCATGTTAAATCACGTCTTTGTTCGCAACCTCCAATAATCGAAAATCTCATGGTCATAGAGAGGTGAAATGTTAATGTCGTCCCCTAAGCGTTCTTCAAGGCCATTTCCTCTAGCCTTTTGCTCTCCCGGCTGTTAGTCTGTAGACGAGCGAGTTTGGCTCTGATATCACTTGTTGGGGATCGATGGCACGACTATAGGGGTGAATAGCTGATAACCCACTTGATTCACCGATTCTTCCTACACGTGTTAGTGCGCAACGGAATGCAATACAAACTAAAACTAACAAGGAAGAACACAAACCAATTTAACATGGTTCGGAGATAAAGCTCCCACTCCACGACAGTCCGTGAGGTGGACGATCCCGATCCATCAATGGGTGAATCCCCAAAAAGCCTTCGGCTAGCTCGTGTAGCTCCTTGTGGGTGGAGAAACCTCGCCATAACCCGCAATACACACCTGAGCACTTAGACTACTAATTGATCTTTAACCAAAGCCAATTTCGTCAACCCTAGCCATCCAAACCAAGCTCTCTTAAATAGAGATCGTGGATGAACTACTCGTTACCAGTCGACTGGTGCCAACACCAGTCGACTGGTTCCAACCAAATCCGAACGTTACAACCCAATATTCAAATTCCCAACCAACACCAGTCAACTGCATAGAAAATTAGTTGACTGATCCTTCTGTGCCAACTACCAGTCGACTGATCCAAGCATCAGTTGACTGCCCAAACCCTAAACCTAGGGTTTCCCTTCTTGAGTACAATTCTCTCAGCACTCGGACCCTTACAACTTAGCTGACTTTTCACCTAGCAACCTCGACCTATTGCCTTCAAGCCTTCTTCGACTTTGGCTCTCGTCCCTTGGATGCATACGAGCTCGTGACTCGTTCTTGTGTCATCCTTCTAGTATGCATCAAAGTGTGCTTCCCTTGGTTCATTGTTCCTGTTTTGTCCATAGTCCCTCAGATGCATACAAGCCCACGACTTGTCTCCTCATGCCATCCTTCACCGGACCCAAAGCTGCCCAGCTAAGCCTATGTGTATCCTGCAAACCTGCACACTCACATATACATATCAAATACAAGGGTGAACCTAACTTAAATCCTTTGCCCAAACATCAAAATACATGGTTCCACGGACCATAGATTGCATCAACAGGTTGGTTAGGTTGACAAAGGGTTAGCTAAACAAGACTTGATGTTTGGTAGAGTGATCAAACCTAGATCTGACATGTGTGACAATATACCAAGGTTTGGTCAGTTAGAACAAGGGTTAGCCAAACAAGATCTGATGTCTGGTAGAGAACCTAGGGTTGGTCAGTTTGACCAAGGGATAAGCCACATAGGACTTGATGTTTGATAGAAAGAAGTCTAGTCAGGATTAAGATGACTAACAAAGAAGTCCTTATTGAGGCACCGAAGTCCTAGATCGAGGAATCATGCATGAAATCTTGGTGAGTGAAGCTGGGTCCTAGTGAGTAATGTTAGGTAGACGAAGTCCGGGTGAGTGAAGCTAGGCACAAAGACCTGGCCGAGGGTTGGGCACCGAAGTCCTGGTTATGAGAATTGGGCATGAAGACCTGGTCGAGGGTTGGGCACGAAGTCCTGGTTCAGGTAATTGGTCATGAAGACCTAGCTGAGGGTTGGGCACAAAGTCCTGGTCGGGGACTGGGCACGAAGACATGATCTAAAAGATCAGGCTGAAGACTTAGACGAGCGAGGACTACAAATAGAAGTAGAGACTGGTTGAGGATCAGATGTCTCGAGATCCGGGAGTTTCGAAGGCCGAGCAAAAGTCCAACTGGAGTTCCCGGTTGGAAAAATGTAACTTCTCCAAAGTGGAGTAGGTAAGGACGCGGTCCCCAGAAAAGGGAACAGTAGGCGTCGGTTTGACTTAGGATTTCATTTGAAATGCCAAAGTTAGAACCAGACAGCTTTAGTTGTCAATCATTTAGGCTTAGGATTATTTGTTTATCTTGTGTTTGTTTGTCTTGCAGGAACCTGGAGCTGGAGACAAGATAGGAGAGCAAACGCAAACAAACAAGTCTCAGAAAAGGAGATCCCGAGCGCCCTCAAGGGTTAAGGGCACCCCCATCCTAGCTGCCCTCAAGGTGATTGGGGGTGCCCTCATGGTGAGGAGCCCCTATGGGCATGGGGGCGCCCCCATGACCCAGGCTCCCCTATGGGCATGGGGGTGCCCGAGACATTGCCTTATCTACTCGCACTAAGTTCGTCGATGCGGATCAGATTGGACCACATTAGGGGCGCCCCTATAGTCTCTCGAGTGCCCTGATGCAGCATATATAAGGGGATTTGAGTCGTGCTTTCAGAGCATCAATTTTCCCATCCGATTACTCATTCCCTGTGAAGAAAAAGTGCTAAGATGAAGCTCTACGACCAAGGAGGCTCCAGGAGGAAGTGTGCGACGCTTCAGACATCCGGATTGGTCAGGATCGTCATTGTTTGTTCGTTTGCATTTACTTACAAGTTGTAATTCTTTACATTATTTGTGCTTGTACCAAAAACTATAAGGTGGGTTTCTCTGCCTCTGGAAAACTTCCGGAAAGGAGACCACTAGTGGACGGGCGCTACCCGTAATTAGGCCTTGGACGTACTGACCCTGGGGGGTTGGGAACCAAGTAAAATTCTGCTTGTTTGTGTTGTGTGTTTTCACTTTATCTATTATTCTGCTATGCTACTAACGACTCTGTTACAAAGTTGACCAAACGAATGACTCAAAGACGACAAAAAGTTACAAGTCGATATCCCCCCCTCTATCGACGCCACCGATCCTACATAAAATATTTGAATTTTCTATTATGGACAACCCTCTTATGTGAATGGTTCTTCTGCACTATTGAGTCAAATTACTGAACCAGCTGATATATTGAAGTTATCCCATTATTTTCGCTGAATCTGTTTATTGATTTACCTACTGACCTATTGCTATTATATTTCCTAAATATCTTGGAAATTGATTGTAATCAGGAAAATATGTCACAGTCATGTGACAATACTACTGAACTTAGTACTCCCACGTCTGTGAAACCAACCAAAGTTCCTATGATAGAAGGATGCAATGGAAAATAAATTAAAAGCTTGTGAAATGATTCCCCTGCATCATCAAGTAAGATGAGGAAGATAAACAAAGAAGATTAAAGATTTGCTATGCTACTTTTTGAAGATCTATGTTTCGTTGAGATGCTTATAAATTTGCATATCAGTATCAATGGATCAATATATGACTATCTACTTTTTATTTTAATCTAATGGATGGTATTTCAATTTGATATCTTCAATTAATTGAATGGGAGTCTGTGGTGCTTCGAAACTCATTAAAATATTTTACTTCGGTGCTTCGAAACTCATGAGGAATAAATATATCAGAACAATAACCTAAACCACATTTTACTTTTACTTGTATCTTAATAAATATATCTACACTTGATAGAATGATTGTCTTTGGTGCTTCGAAACTCATTAAAACATTTTACTTTGGTGCTTCAAAACTCATGAGGATTAAATATATCAGAACTATAAACCTAAACCTCATTTTACTTTTACCTGTATCTTAATAAATATTGGCAAAAAATATATTAGAATTATGAAGCTAGGCCTTCTATAAATAATCAATTAACAGGTTAATATGAAAACATGATAATTTAGATATATGATTTACATTGCACACCATCTAAATGTACAAACATTGTATATATAATAAATGAGATAATAACTTCATTGCATTAAATGTCTTTTATTGATAAAATTAAACGGTATATCTAGCTGGCCAGAATCTGGCTATCTAGAATTACCTTAAAATATAATTTACTATGAAAATAAAATGCAAATAATATAATTGGGTTTAAACTCCTTTAATGATTTCAAAATTTTTAAAAAAAATCATAATAGATATTTATCTTCTATGATAGGTTTAGTTGTATTTATCTTTAAAGTTTCAATGCATCTCATATTTATTTTATCGGTTAATGTTCTCTTAATATCTCACCTGCATTTATCTACTACTTTTTAGGGAATGATACCATGTGTTAAATGTATCTATAAGCATTACAAGCTTCACAAGAACCACATTGATCCCTCTGTTCAATGGATATATTTTATAGTTAGTCGTTTGTAGTATTTATCTTCTATAATAGGTTTAGTTGTAATTATCTTTAAAGTTTCAATGAATCTCATATTTATTTTCTCGGTTAATGTTCGCTTAATATCTCACCTGCATCTATCTCCTTACTTTTAGGGAATGATACCATGTTTTAAATGTATCTCTAATCATTACAAGTTGTTAAAGACTATTATAGCTGTAAGTGATATCGCTGTAGGAATTCCAAAGGTTTTGCTCTCTACTTCTCTTACACATTTTCCACTTAAATCAAACATTGATTTGTAACAGAACTACATTGTTCTACTGATCACCATCACTTATTAACATTGAACAGGTTCTTACTGTTGCCAAGAGGACTTATCATTCTAATTTTGTAATCCAAACAGGGAAAATGGATTACCTCCATACATGGGACCAAAGGCTTGCTAGATTTAGAAGGAGGTTGATACTAGATAGAAAAAGAAAAAGGATTGTAGAAACTGAATATCTTAGATGTTATTCTTCACG
Organism: Boesenbergia rotunda; assembly: GCA_024364735.1. Lineage (NCBI taxonomy): Eukaryota > Viridiplantae > Streptophyta > Magnoliopsida > Zingiberales > Zingiberaceae > Boesenbergia > Boesenbergia rotunda. The sequence goes on from JAGFNQ010000440.1 coordinate 951,369, forward strand.
TATTTTCATATCACTATGCTTTTATCATATGCTAGTTCTTTCTATAGTTGAATTATTCTTCCCACGCCTATATATTTGGCTCCATTTTCTATTCTTTCAGTTTATGTCGATAATCCCATGAATTATGAAACATCACTAAGAAATGTTGATGAACCACAAAGAAAGTCTTCAACACAGAACACTCTGATTGAGCAATCAAGTTTCAAAAAAGGGACAACGAACTTTGGGCCAACCACCATTTTCAACACAATAAGTTCATCACACAACTATAATGGTAAGTAGTTCAGGTAACATTACTTAAATAAACATGACAATGAAAATGTCAAAACTTTTGAATGTGAATGTATATATCTTTGTGTATTTTTATCTTGCTGTTGTAACTGAACTCATGCTACCCCAATAGGATATTGACATCTCCACCAAAAACATCATCATTTCATTCAGCATTGTATGAAAATGAAACAAGATTTAGTTTAACTTAATATAATTTAACATAATTGAATTATTGCTTCACAACTATTTTAGTATGAACAATCTGCATTTATAATCTTTTGTAGGAAATTCAACTCAGCATATTCGTTTCAAAAGGAGCACCAGTAAATATGGCAACGAAAACATCTCTAAGGAGTGTGTGTTGGTGCAGAAAGCACCAAGTCGAACCTGTGTTTTGATAAATGGCAAAAGGGTTCAAAAGTTAAGGTATAATGTTTATCTAACATGTTACTTAAGTGTGCAGGGAAAGTCCTAGCGAAGGACTGTTAGGCACCTGGCGAAGGAATGCCAGGATACAAAGCCCTAGCGAAGGACTGCTAGGCACCTGGTGAAGGAATGCCAGGATACAAAGCCCTAGCGAAGGACTGCTAGGCACCAGGCAAAGGACAGCTTGGTACTGAAGACCTAGCGAAGGACTGCTAGGCACCAGGCGAAGGACAGCTTGGTACTGAAGACCTGGCGAAGGACTGCTAGGCACCGGGCGAAGGACAGCTTGGTATCCGAGACCTGGCGAAGGACCGCTAGGCAAAAGTCCAACCGGAGGAGCCGGTTGGCATCAGGTACATTCTCCCGAGAGGAGTAGGTAAGGGCGCGTTCCCCGTCGAGGGAACAGTAGGCGTCGGTTCGACCTAGGGCTCCAATTTATGGAGGCTCAAAGTCAGAACCAAGACAGATAAGGCTGTATAAAATTAATATATTATTGCTCTGTGTTGTTTTGGACTAACCCTGGATGCAGGACCGAAGGAACGAGCGTCTGTAGCTCAGAGAGCCTCAAAGGAGTGAGGCAGCAGCTGAGTAGGGCGCCCGGAGTGTCCCGGGCGCCCCCAAGGTGAACACAAAACAGATGGAGCAAGGGTTCGCTTCAACAGCTTACTGAGCGGGGCGCCCCCGTGCTCCCGAGCGCCCCCCATGCTCCCGGGCGCCCCCAGCGTCCCGGGCACCCCTAGCTCAAGCTAACGAAGCAAGCCAGCGAGAAGCCAACAGGATAAGAGCCTGACCCGATCAACCCGGGCGCCCCAAGCATCCCGGGCGCCCCAGTCAAGATCTGATCCCGAGTTTGAAGGGATCAGAGCTGACCGAGAAGAACTCGGATCAGCTGACACGTGGGGGGGGGGGGGGCGCCCCCGACGTTCCGGGCGCCCCTAGGGGCTATAAATAGGCCCTTGACCCCAAGGCTTCAAACAACAATTCTTCCAACGCTCCTACGCTCTTCTGCTCCTGCGCTCTGCTCCGGAAACCTCCCAACTCGAGATACAAGCGCCGACGACGTCCCTCCGCTTCGAAAATTCAATCTACACTGGACGTCGGTAATGAAGAGCTGTGTTTAAGTTTACTATACTACATTTGTAATATCTCTCTGTAAACTGTTTTGCGCACATATAGAATTGCCCGTAGTTAACGGTCAACGACCGTGGGCCTTGGAGTAGGAGCCGACCGCGACTCCGAACCAAGTAAAAAACTTGGTGTTTGTGTGTGGTTGATTTAAATTTCCGTTGCGTAATTGCTCTAACTTTAATCCGAACGTTTTACGATATTCACCCCCTCTCTATCGTTTCTCTCGATCCAACAAGTGGTATCAGAGTGGGGAAGCTCAAATTTGGTGCAACCACCAGTTTGAGAATTTTTTTTCGGATTTTTACGAAATTTTTTTAAATTTTTTTCGAATCTCTTCTCGTTAATCGAGGTTGGTGCAACACCCCTCGACACATATTTTTTATCCCGCACTACTAATCCAAGACCAAGTCTTGGGATATTTCTTTTCTTTTAATTTAATTTTCAGATAAAATGGCCATGCAAGAAGGCTTCAGCACTGCAAGACCACCTCTCTTCAGTGGGGAGGACTTTTCCTACTGGAAGAGCAGAATGGAGGTCCACCTGAAAACTCAGGTGGACATGTGGATAATCATCCAGTCCAGACTGGAGATTCCGAAAAATGCTGAAGGAGTACCTCAAACCTACACAGAGTGGGACACCGCTCTAAAACGGAAAATTGAAGCTGATGCAAAGGCGACCCAGACTCTCCAATACGGCTTAACAAAAGAGGAGCTAAACCGGGTGGGTCCATTCAACAGTGCCAAGGAGCTGTGGGGGAAACTGATCGAGCTGCATGAAGGAACATCAGACACTCGGATCAGCAAGAGGGATCACCTCCTGAACAAGCTGTATAGATCAAAATGACCGATAACGAAACAGCAGCTCATCTTCACGCCCGAATTCAGGAACTAATGAACGGACTGCACACCATCGGTCACAAGGTAGAAAACCGTGACCTAATAAGGTACGCTTTAAATGCTTTCCCTAGAAACACCTTGTGGGCATCTATGGTAGATGCATACAAGGTTTCAAGGGACCTTTCAAAAATTAAATTAGATGAATTGTTCTCTGAATTAGAATTACATGAGCAGACTAACTACACCCTGACCGAGAAAGGCATTGCCTTTATTGCAGGTAAATCTGAAAAGAAATCCAAGAAGAAACCTCAACTAACACCTGAGTCGAATCAAACTCAGACTCAAAAGACGAAGGAGATCGACCAAAGCTGGTTCGACTGGCCCGTAACTACTACAAGGAATTGAAGAACCAAACCAACAGAAGGAAAGCCATCCGAAGAAAGGATGAACCAGCAGAACCCTCAAATGAAAAGAACAAACCCAACGTGACCTGCTATGAGTGCAAGAAGAAGGGCCACTACAAGATCGAGTGTCCGAACCTAAAGGAGACCAAGAAGAATAGAAGGAAAAAGGCACTTCAAGCAACGTGGGACGAGTCCTCCTCCGAAGAAGAAGAAGAGGTTCCACAGTCAAACTTGCTCGCACTAACCGCCTCAGAAGAAGTCGAGACCGAGTCAGAATCAGAACAGGATGACGACAGACTAACATTCTCAGAGGACGGCGAAATCAAGGTAAGTGGTTTTACTAGAAGTCAGTTAAATGAGTTAATTTCATATCTTTCTCGAGATTTGGCTCCCTCCGACAGGAAGTAAAACTCTTGAAAGAGGGAGCTGACTCTAGACCCTTAACTGAGAAGGTTCAAGAAGGGACATCTACTCAAGTTGAAAAACTTGAGAAAGAGAACTCCTCCCTGAAAATTCAAGTTAAGGATCTTAGAGCGGCCTTAGAACAATTCACTTCTGGTCCAAGGGTCTTGACATGATTCTTGGAAAATAGAAATCGGTTCTAAATCGATCCGGACTAGGCTATAGAACCAAATCTAGACAAAGATCCTACTTTGCTGTACTGAATCAGTCCAGAAATAAAGTTCAGGCAGGGGTACCTAAACTGTACCTGAACGAACAAACTGGATCAAATCAGTATTGGATCCCCAAGGACAAGATTCATATCTTGCCTAACCATTATCGTGGCTTTAGTCCAGGGGGAGCCAAATTAAAAACTATATTTATTGGTAGATAAAATTCAATTCTTGATTGCAATTTGCTTGTTTGATTGTCTATTTAATTTCTGCAATTTACCATGCTTAGACTTAGGAATGGTTAGTTTAAGGACGGAACCAACTTAACTGAAATTTGAACAACATAGTATTGGATGGAGGTGAGATGATAGTACGTTAGGGAAACCAATTCTAATAAGGTCAAGTATACTCTACTTGGTCTCTTTAGACTGGTGAAACTAGCCGAAGCTACCGATCCAAGACCTAAACTAGTTAGACCAGAATTTTTCAAAGATTAACTTTGAAAATGAAATTTCACTGAAAGGCTTTGTCAAGGAAAGGGTTGATGATTCACTAAGGCTACGACTAAAGAAGGCCTAGTGCCTCGCCAAGACCTGGAAGTCAATCTTTGAAATTCAAATTCAAACTAGTCTCTATTAAATTCGAATCTAACACAAATTTTCAGTTAGTTATAGATTTAAACATACTTTTCAAAATAAATTCAATTATTTTCAAAATTAATTAAGTTTTTCAAAATAAATCATGTTTTTCTCAAAAATTCTATTATCAAAATTTATCTCACAAAACCTGTAAGGCTAACATGATTGATAACCTAGATTGGGTGAGACAGTAAAATTAACTTAATCAGAATTCATAACTGCATTGTTGTTTTAGTTTAGAAAGGCATTGACCTAACAATAGTCAAACCATGGTCAAAGTAGTCAAACCATAGTCAAATCATTTCAAACCATGGTCAAACCAATTAAACCATGGTCAAATGATGACAAGACAACAAAAATGCCAATCAATACTCAATCCGGGCGCCCGTGACTCCTCGGGCGCCCCCATTACTTTCACTCCTCTCAAAGCAAAAAGCTGCCCTTGTCCCCTGACCGGGGCGCCCCGAACCTCGCGGGCACCCCTAGTATCAGTCAAAGCAGCAAAAGCTGCAAAGACCAGGCTGACCGGGGCGCCCGGGCCATTGCGGGCGCCCCCAACCAGCCCTAGTCACTTCCAAAGGCAGTAGGCTGCTGTCTCGGGCGCCTGGGAGCTTTCGGGCGCCCCCAATAAACTGCCTATAAAAAGGCACCCGAACTCCCTCTTCTTCCCATACCAAAAATCATCCTCCTTCCTCACTTCCTTCCTTCCAAGGAGATCAAGTGACACTTGTGCTTCCTCAATCTCAACCATGCCTCCCCGGTATGATTTCTTTTATGCATTTAAAATTATTTTTTAATTCCTTTCTTATAAATGCATGTTTCTTAACTTAGTAAACGCCGAGCTAACCAAGCAAACCCCGATACCGAACCGAGTCCCGACCCTAGGTTTCCAACTCTAGAACTTTGTAATAAGTTTGCTCGAACAACCTATAAGCCTATCAAAACTAGCTATCTAAATAGACACTTCTTCACTCAATCTTGTCCTTTAGCAATAAATGTTATAAACTTCTATCAACTAGACAATCTAATGTTCTGCACTCATTCAATTAATACATCTTTATGTGCAAAATTCTATAATAACATAATTCAACAGAACGATCTCATGTTTGTCACTACTGTTCAAGGGATACCCTTGTCGATCACCCCTACTTTACTAAATCGATTTCTTAGACTACGACTCTCCCAGTCCACCTTTTGTTGCTATCCACCTAGGGATCCTCCATTTGATGCTCCCTACTCCCACATTACTCTAGACACTCTCCACTCCTATTTCTATAGGGAAGCTAGACTCCCCGTAGCTAGACGATTTCAGTCCGTTGACCTTCAGGCCCAGGACTACGCCCTGTACAAAGTCCTGGTCCACTGTATTTTACCACTATCCACTAGAGATGTCGCGACCATGCGACCTTTTCATGCCTTCCTTCTGTATGCCCTGATCCATCATCTTAACATTGACATTGGACTGCACATGTTTCATTCCATTCTGCATGCATCCAGTGTTACGACTCAGGGACGAGTGCGCACTCCCTTCTGCCACATCATCTCCTCCCTCCTTCATCATCACGGTCGTGACATTACCATGGGTGAAATAACCGCGATGACCGATTTTGATGAGATAGGGTTTAGGAACTTCTCTTTAGCTGGTCTAGAGGTATCGGCCACCGGGGTTTTGAGTTGGAGACGACAGTGAGCTAGGGCTCCGATCGACTCCGACGAGGAGGTAGACGTTGACGTTGCTGATCTCGCAGCAGAGATACGGGACCATATTGACCAGCCTCCACCACCGACCATCGACCAGCGCTTCGCACAGATGCAGACGGAGATCCACAGTCTTCGAGAGGAGGCCGAGGCCTATCACTTAGAGCAGATGGACGCTCGTAGAGCCGATCGAGAGGTGGACGATGCACGATACATTGAGATGATGTCGCTTCTCAGAGCATGGCAGCCTGGCTCATCTGACCACCCTGGCCCGTCTTCATAGTTAGACCATTTCAGCCGATGCATTGTATTAGTAACTAAAACTTGACTCATGTTTAACCTGTATGACTGTGCTGATTCTCTCTGTTGACTAGCTAACTTATGGAAATGAGTACTTGTTTTTATTACTATTTGATCAACAGTTAGGATTATGCTTGGTAGAATAGGATAAGTCCACTTTTAGTTTTCTTACTACTTTGTCCATTTCAAAATCAGTTTTTAAAGTAGTTTTTAAATGCTTTCAAAATCAGCTTTTACTTAGTTTTGAAAAGGTTTGAAAAATAAATTTTTCGACTTAGTTTTATTTTAAAACACTACCCCCTTCAAAACTAGGGCTTTTTCGCAAATGGACTTAGCCTAGGCCCTAACCATAGAAATGCATGCACCTATAGATTTAGAAGCCAGCATCTCACAAGCACCTTAAGGTACTTTTGATTGATAACCTAGAATGGGTTGAGATGCTTAGGTCTTTACCTTAATTCAAGATGCTTTAAGTCAGTGCATCTACAGTAATTGGGACACTAAATACAACTTACACAGTAATCAAGTTAAGTGTCAAGTTTAGAAAATCTAACTTGAACAGAACACTTAACTTGACTAACCCTAGTGAAAACTACTGTTTATAACAGTTAGTAAGTAGCTAATTGGGTTAGACATGACCCTAAAAGAGAAAATTGAAACTGATTTGGTTTAGTTCATATCCTGAATTGGCTCAGTACAGCAAATTATGCAATTTATTATTTCTTATGCAATTTATTTATCCTGTTTTTGCTATATTTATTTGTTTTTGATATATGGCAAAGGGGGAGAGATAGGAAAGGAAAGAGTTTAAATTTTTTAAATCCAAAATTTCAAACACTCTATCCTTTATTCAAAAAGTACTTAATTCATTTTCAAAAGTACTTAAGTTTTCAAAATTTTCAAAAGTACTTAAGTTTTCAAAATCTTCCTAAGTACTTAAGCTTTCAAAATTTTCCTAAGTACTTAAGTCTTTCAAATTTTCCTAAGTATTTTAAACTTAGGTTTTCAAAAAACTTTCTGAGTACTTAAACTTAAATTTTCAAAATTTTCCTTAGTACTCAAACTTAAGTTCCTTCGTAATACTTAAACTTAAGTCTTCAAATTTATCTAAGTATTTAAACTTAAAACTTTCTACAAGTATAAATTTTCCAAAGTGCACAACCAAATTTATTTTGGAAAATATGTTTTTAAAGTTTAAGTTGAAAATTACTCCAAGTAAAGACTTAGAATTTACTTTCAAAAACCCCACGAACTTTTGAAAAATCTAGGGGGAGATTCCTTCCAGGGGGAGGGAACAAAATTTCATTTTTCTTGTTCGGGTTAACTTAACTTTTTGAACCAGGGTTGCCATAAATCAAAAAAGGGGAGATTGTTGGTGCAGAAAGCACCAAGTCGAACCTGTGTTTTGATAAATGGCAAAAGGGTTCAAAAGTTAAGGTATAATGTTTATCTAACATGTTACTCAAGTGTGCAGGGAAAGTCCTAGCGAAGGACTGTTAGGCACCTGGCGAAGGAATGCCAGATACAAAGCCCTAGCGAAGGACTGCTAGGCACCTGGCGAAGGAATGCCAGGATACAAAGCCCTAGCGAAGGACTGCTAGGCACCTGGCGAAGGAATGCTAGGATACAAAGACCTGGCGAAGGACTGCTAGGCACCAGGCAAAGGACAGCTTGGTACTGAAGACCCAGTGAAGGACTGCTAGGCACCAGGCGAAGGACAGCTTGGTACTGAAGACCTAGCGAAGGACTGCTAGGCACCGGGCGAAGGACAGCTTGGTATCCGAGACCTGGCGAAGGACCGCTAGGCAAAAGTCCAACCGGAGGAGCCGGTTGGCATCAGGTACATTCTTCCAAGAGGAGTAGGTGAGGACGAGTTCCCCGTCGAGGGAACAGTAGGCGTCGGTTCGACCTAGGGCTCCAATTTATGGAGGCTCAAAGTCAGAACCAAGACAGCTAAGGTTGTATAAAATTAATATATTATTGCTCTGTGTTGTTTTGGACTAACCCTGGATGCAGGACCGAAGGAACGAGCGTCTGCAGCTCAGAGAGCCTCAAAGGAGTGAGGCAGCAGCTGAGTAGGGCGCCCGGAGTGTCCCGGGCGCCCCCAAGGTGAACACAAAACAGATGGAGCAAGGGTTCGCTTCAACAGCTTACTGAGTGTGGCGCCCCCGTGCTCCCGGGCACCCCCATGCTCTCGGGCGCCCCCAGCGTCCCGGGCGCCCCTAGCTCAAGCTAACGAAGCAAGCCAGCGAGAAGCCAATAGGATAAGAGCCTGACCCGGTCAACCCGGGCGCCCCCAACGTCCCGGGCGCCCCAGTCAAGATCTGATCCCGAGTTTGAAGGGATCAGAGCTGACCGAGATGAACTCGGATCAGCTGACACGTGGGGGGGGCGCCCTCGACGTTCCGGGCGCCCCCAGGGGCTATAAATAGGCCCTCGACCCCAAGGCTTCAAACAACAATTCTTCCAACGCTCCTACGCTCTTCTGCTCCTGCGCTCTGCTCCGAAAACCTCCCAACTCGAGATACAAACGCCGACGACGTCCCTCCGCTCCGAAAATTCAATCTACACCGGACGTCGGTAACGAAGAGCTGTGTTTATGTTTACTATACTACATTTGTAATATCTCTCTGTAAACTGTTTTGCGCACATATAGAATTGCCCGTAGTAAACGGTCAACGACCGTGGGCCTTGGAGTAGGAGCCGACCGCGACTCCGAACCAAGTAAAAAACTTGGTGTTTGCGTGTGGTTGATTTAAATTTCCGCTGCGTAATTGCTCTAACTTTAATCCGAATGTTTTACGATATTCACCCCCCCCTCTATCGTTTCTCTCGATCCAACAGTGTGCATCTTCTTCAGTTTGGGACGTACATTTTAACACGAAATCAAGAGGATTAGTTCAGTCCAATATCAATAGAACTCCACATTCAAATTTAACAAATTGTTAGTTCTATATTTCATTGAACTTTTTGTATCAAAAGTATATATTAGTATGCATTATTCATATACTGCTGAAATCATATGTTTAAAGTTATTCAATTGGTTTAATAGGCCAAAACATGGAAATGACAATTTACCAGATGTAGCTACTAGACTAAACTAAAAGCATCAATTTTCATCCCAATTCATATCATAGAGCTCAAACATTACATCAAGGTAATTACATACCGACATTCATTCTTTATCTTTTTATCAAGTAATATAATAAACTTTATGCAATTTCCCTTAAAACTATTTTTTTTTGTTTTCATTCAACATATCAGCTATCCACTAGAATTAGTGAAGCATATGATATAAAATTCAAGAGTTATCAATTCAGTTTGCAAGCTGAACTTCTAAAGGATTCAGATATATTAGATCATGATATTCCAGAAGATTTAGATAACTCGGAGGTTTTAGAATTCAATCACACTGATCCATTTTTCGATTATGAAGGTTCTAATTATAACATTTTAATATAGTTATTAATAAGTATGGTTGATTAAATCCTGTTTCATGTATGTTTTAATTTCTGCAACCACTACAAGAATTTTTGGATTCAACAACACCCAATAGACAACGGTTTTTTGAAAAACCGTTGTCTTTTTTTATTTAACAACGGTTTTTTCCAAAACTGTTGATGTTGAAAAAAATTTTGCGGAAAAAGACAACGGTTGTTAAAAAACCGTTGTCTTATGTATGTCAAAGACAATGGTTTTTTAAAAACCGTTGTCTATTGGGTTGGTTACAACAACAGTTTTTAAATAACCGTTGTCTATTGGTGTTGCTTACGTGGTAATACACAACAGCGAGCTCGAGCACGAAAACGAAAAATGACCGCCTTTTATAAATCTTCTTTCCTCTCTCTCATGTGTCGCGAGCCCTAATCCCAGCCAAGCCAACCAGACTCTTCTTCTCCCTCGCGTGCACTGGATCGCAGCCAAGCGCCGACGCTTCTTCTCCCTCGCGTTCCCTGGATCGCAGCCAAGCGTCGACTCTTCTTCTCCCTCGCGTGCCCTGGATCGCAGCCAAGCGCTGACCTCTTCTTCTCCCTTGCGAGCCCTAAATCGCAGCCAAGCTGATTCCTTTCTTTTTCTTCTTCGCGAGACTTAGCCGCAGCCAACGTTTCCTCCCTAATACACTGGTCTTCCTCACATCCACACGAAGGTCGATCTCCTTGTTTTATTCTCGCTATCCGATCTCACTTCGTTGATCTCCGAGCGCGCGAGCAGCCTGAAGACGATCCCTTTGAGGCTTGGATTCGAGGGGAACGAGGAGGAAGCCGGTGGTAACCTGGCCGGTGCACCTCTGATCGGGGCCCTTCTTGCACTCTTTGGTCGGCTGGATCTGAGGAAGACGACTACCGCCGGCAACGTATCAGGTAAGAATTAGTTACTTGGTTTGGTTTTCGATTGATTTCGAGATGATATTGGTTGGATCTTGGAGCTTGCTGATGGGTTTTGTTGGATCAGTAAATATAACTTAGTTTCCTTCCCATTTGAATTTGGGTTTTGGTGATTCCTTGAGGTTCTAATGCTCTATCGGCAACTTGGAGTGGGTGCTGGCGAAACCTCAGGTGAGTACTATGTGATAGTTATTTGGATGAGTTGTTGTTGATTCAGATTGAGGTTTTTCGTGGATTACTGCTCACGGTTGTTTTAGATCCTAATCGACTGATAGCATCTGTCTCCCGGGCATATAGAAGCCAGCTAAGTCAAGATACAATGGAGGGAATGCTGGACAGATTAGGTACGTTGATATTTCAGTTGCTAATGTAGTAATGTTAATATGGAGGCTTTACTAAGATATTTAGTCATGATAAGAACTGCAGTTTACTTGTTCTCTAACTGTTAATTGGTTCTATGTACTATGACTTTGTGTTGGCTAAATTGATCCTCTTTTTTTTTCAGTTTTTAATCAACCAATTGCTGCTGGATACCACAGTAAAGTAGTTTTGAAATATCAATTCCAGTCTATACTCTCTGATTGATTTTTAATCCTCTTAAATTTATTCCAGCCTATGCATGCTCATTTGTTCTAATCTCAGTAAAAGACTAAAAGTCATCAAAAGGTTTTTATGCTTTTATCTAGTATTCTACTAATTAGTTATTTATTTATTTATTCTACATGATATGACGACATCCCTCATACCGTAAAATATTTCCAGTTCATGAAAAGCTACATTTAAGAAAATTTTGAACTTACTAATGTTCATCTCAAAATCTTAAATAATAGGTAATTAGTTAATACTTTTATACCATTAGCTCCTATGATGTCAAGTAATTTGATTTGCAAGCCACATCATTTCCATAGCTTTTTATTTAATAATTTAAGACTCATAATTTAAATGTTCATACCTCAGATGCCAAAGCATTGAATCATTTATGACTTCAGATTTTGAAATCAGATTTTCTTTATGAGACATGCACATTGGGAACACTATATTTGATGTCATAGGTACTACAGTTATCATTTGATCCCTTTCCTTGTTAATAATTGTGCATTTATCCCTATCAAATGTGAGCATATAAACATTTTCAACCAATTATCCCACACTCGACAAGTTTTGAGATAATTCAAGAACATAAAGCACATCTTTAATAAGTTTAGAAGTGCTTCCTTTGGTTTTCATAATGACATCACCTTTGCCTTCCACTATCACATACTTCCATCTCCAAGCTTCACTTTAGATTTAAATGAATCATCCAGGCGACAAAATTAGACTTTATACATGTCATATGATGACTTCACCCACTATCAAGGTGCCATATGTCATGGAAACAAAGGCTTCAAATATGCATTGGAGCTGCTAAAGGCTTGCATTACCTTCATACAGGAGCTTCTGAGACTATAATCCACAGAGACTACCAACATTCTCCTTGATGAGAATTTGACTGCTAAGGTAGCTGATTTTGGTTTGTCTAAGATGGGTCCTACAATAGGTCAGCTCGAGCAGATAATTGATCCTTGTCTTGCAGGGACTGTAAGCCTTTATTCTCTTGCAAAATTTGGTGCAACAGCTGAGAAGTGTTTAGCAGAATGTAGTATGGACAAACCATCTATGGGAGACCTCCCAGAATGGATTTCACAAGTGGAGAACATTGAAAATGAGCTTGATATGATCAGTGTCTCCAGTGATGTTACAGATATGGCAACAAGTAGAGTGTTCTCACAGCTAATGAATCCTAAAGGAAGGTAGCTAATTCGATATAGTAAGGCCAGATTATGTACATATTCTACTAATGTAAATTCTAATGTTGCTACTTTTATACCACAATAAAGCTTTCACTTCTTGAAAACAAAACAACCCATGTTTTTATTTTATTACATAAGATAAATTCAGCTAAAATTTCATTGTTTTTGTTAGTAGAACCACATGCTCTTAGCTGTAGTTTATAGCATCATATGCATATCTGATATTGTACTCATTTTATGCAAGTGCATGACACATATAGCGTTCTCATGAGATTAATGTGCATGAGAAAAATTGTCTTTTTGGAGAATCTACACATGTACTTCTTTACCATTCTGCTATTTTGCTGAAGCTTTGAACCAGCAAATTTGGCTTGCATTCACAAATTGCAGTTTCCAAGATTGTAGTTCTAATATGCTGACCTCCTCTTTTCTTACTGCAGAATCTGTATGTGAGTTTGATTAATTCAGCTAATCGACGGTGTTGTGGCGGTGTTGGTCGAACTGCTCAGGCAAAGAACAGGCATCCAAATGGGCAGGGTCGATGGCCTATGAAATTAGCCAGATTCATTTTGGATCTGCTTAAAAATGCTGAAAGTAATGCTGAAGTATGAATATAAGTCATCACCTTCCATCTTCAGTGCTCAGCTTAAATTGCTAACCTTTCTTTCTTTTATGTAGGTGAAGGGCTTGGATGTTGACATACTCTACATCTCACACATCCAAGTTAACCAAGTGCAAAAACAGAGGCGCAGGACTTACCGGGCTCATGGAAGAATCAATCGTAAGTTCCTTTGTTGAGCTAATATGTTTCTTTTCATCATATAATCGACTGCAATACTCTATTGCAGCTTATATGTCCTCTCCTTGCCATATTGAACTGATACTGTCTGAGAAGGAAGAGTCTGTCAAGAAAGAGGTAATTTTCTTCCTTTCAGTCTCCCGATGTGGAATCTCTTTTTCATGTCTTTGGAAGTAACAATCCAAACTACCTGGTCCTGTCTTCTCTATCCATAGCTTCTTTTGCTAGATGCCATTTGTATTGACAGATACCCTAGAGGCTGATAGTGGTTTTTTTTCACTCGCCTGTTTTGTCATTCTTTGATTTCTGACTGCATATTTTGTTGCTACAGCTGGAGACCCAACTTGCTACCAGCAAGCCCAAGAAAGCTTGAGCAAGTGAGGCATAAGAGTTTCGTAGGCATCTTTTGTTTTGGTAGTATGCATTTTCTTTCATTGGGATACGCAACAAATCTTCATGAGTTACTGTTGCTTTTTTAAAGAGAGAACTTCATTGGAGTTGGTATGCTCTGCAGGATGGTTAGCATATTAGAGAGAATCTTCATGAGTTACTTGAAGTATTAGAGATATTAGAGAGAATCTTCATGGTTCTTGATGTATATGATATTTTGATGATGTTATCTCAGTTTGGACTAATACTGGGGATATCTTGATGTATGATATTTGTGCGGTATGATGTATGATATTTGATGATATTTTCATGTATGATAGTTTGAAGTGTGTTTGCTCAATATTGTTTAATTATTTAAATTATTTAATTTTTAAATGGTATTTGTTGTAAATTATTGGCTGCTTCAACCAAAAGATAACGATTTATATTTGTTATCAAACTATTGTTTAAATCACACACAAACAACGGTTTAATACTATTGTTAACCTGTTGTCGATCATATTAAAAGATAACGGTGAAAAATCATTGCTACACTGTTATTATTGACTATAAACGACAACGGTTTGTAACTGTTGATGTAGATCACCCCTTTTAATAATATGACCTTTAACAACAGTGATTTTCGCCTACGACAACAATGAACACCCATGGTTAATAAGTATTTTTCTATTAGTGAACATTTTATTTTTGCAGTTGATAATGCATTTGATGTTCTCATTTGGTAACAGTAGTATATGACTTTGCTTTAGAATATGAAGCTAATGTACAAGCTAAATTTGGCATAGAAATTATAGTTTATGTATTTTTATAGCAATATTGCACACAACACCACTTCTTACTATTTACGTAAAAGACTATAAAATGCTAATGATGAAGGCATGTGTTTAATGCAGATTTTTTTCAACATCAACAAGATGATGGTAATTTTTTTAAAAAATCATGTGAACAAACTTTTATAAATGTGATCGCAAATTAGATGTTAGATTCAAATTTAAATAATGATTTTGTAGATACTTGGGACATTGGATACCCTATTCATGAATGTCAATTCTGCAAAGCAATGATGTGGTCCAATGAACAACTTGCACAAAAAAAAAATTTGGTGCAGCCAAGATTTTCTCTTTGTTGCATGGAAGGTAAGGTTAAACTTCCATTACTGTCCAAACCACCATAAGTCTTATAAGATCTGCATAGCAACATGAACAATAGAAGCAAATATTTTTGTGAGAAATATTAAATCTTTCAATAGCATGTTTAGTTTCACCTCTATGGTTGGAAAAGTTGATCATCAAATAAACAATGGAACCACTCCACCAATTTTTCTTCTTGGTAGCCAAAATTATCATAGTATTGGCAGTTTGCTTCCACTAGATAATCTAAAATCAAAGTTTTCTCAACTTTACATCTATGACACAGAAAATGAGCTGAATAATAAACTATACACTACCAGGTGAACTTTGCTCTTAACATTTATTTTTTATGTCATTTCTATATAGCAGTAATTATTCTATCTATGAAAATAGTTTATTAATCATATATTAGTTGGTATTCATTTGTGTTACATATAGGAAGATGAATGAGATACAAAATGAAGATTATGAAATTGTCTCAATATTAAAGAACATGATTGACAAACACAACACACTTGCAAAGTCATTCAGATATGCAAGAGATAGATACAAGAGTGGAGACTTCTCAGAATTAAAGTTAAAGTTGATAAGAAAAAGACACCAAGAAGGAAGAACTTATAATTTGCCATCTGCTTCTGAAGTGGCTGCTTTAATTGTTGAAGACATTGATCAACTTGGTGGAGAAAGAGACATTATTGTAGAGACGAAATCTAGAAGGCTACAGCGATTGGATGTCCTACATCTAAGTATCTACCTATGCAATATCCTTTGCTTTTTCCATATAAGGAAGATGGTTTTAGACCTGACATTCCTATAGCTAATTTTGTATTAGATAGAGCTAATAAGAAGAGGTCAACAAGAACCATGAGACAATTCTTTGCTTATAGAATGCAAGATAGAGTTGATGAATCTCCTATTTTAATCCAATCAAGGAGACTTTTTCAATAGTTCCTGGTGGATGCATATGCAATGGTTGAACCTGAGCGACTAAGGTATTTTCAGTTCAACCAACCAAAATTAAGAATTCATAACTACAAAGGCTTGCATGAATGCCTTTTACGAGGTGAGCTAGATGCTACAGTAACGAGTCAAAGAATTATTCTACCAAGTTCATTTACTAGAAGTCTTCGATATATGTTCAACAATTGCAAGGATGCATTTGTGATTTGTAAATATGCAGGATATTCAAGTTATTTTATCACCATGATATGCAATCCAGATTGGAAAGAAATTAGAAAACTTGTCAAGAAAAGGTCATTAAAACCAGAATATCTTCCAGATATTCTATATAGAGTGTTTAAGATTAAACTTGATGCCTTAATCAAGGATTTAAAGGTGGGAATATAATTGGCAAGATATTAGGATGTTAGTTGATTTTGACACTTTTTCATTTTTTTCTTTTTTTTCTTTTGGTCTTAACGCACTAATACATAAAAACATGCACATAATATTCATGTTTTTGCAAATTTTTTTTATTTACAAGGGGTATCCAAGCTTGCGCCCGAGTAATCCGCTTGGCTGACCGGCCCTGCCCCATAGCCTTCAATGAGAGTTCCCACCGGTCAACGAGGGTAAATCATGGGACGGAGACACGTGGCGACTTCACCACTGATGATATCGGTACCCGATGGCCCGACCACACAGCAGCATGTTTTTGTAATTTTAGATGTATGTACAGTAGAGTTTCAAAAACGAGGACTTCCACATGCACATATATTTCTATTCATGCATCCTGAATTCAAGCCTCAATTTCCAGATGACATTGATCAGTTCGTTTCAACTGAAATTTCAGATCAACATGAGGAACCAAGATTATATGTTGCAATCCAAAAGTTCATGGTTCACGGACCATGTGGTTTCCAGAATGCAAACTCTCCATGCATGAAAAATGGTAGATGTGTGAAACACTACCCAAAAGAATTCAGGCAAAGGACTATTATTGATGATGGCAGCTTCTCAAAATATAGAAGAAGAGACAATGGGAAAACAATACAAAAGAAGAATTGTATCCTAGACAACTCATATATTGTTCCTTATAATGCAAGCTTACTCTTAAAGTATGGTTGTCATATCAATGTTGAGTACACATGTTAAACAAGCTCAATCAAATATTTGTTCAAATATATTCACAGAGGAAATGATCGGGTGACTGCCACTATATCTAATGGAGCTAATACTAATCAAAGAACTCAAGTTGTTGATGAAATTCACAATTACTATGATTGAAGATACATAACACCATGTGAGGCTACATGGAGAATATTTGGTTTTGAAATTCAAATGAAAAAGCCTGTTGTCATAAGACCCACATTTCATCTTCAACATGACCAACCTACAATTTATAAAGACTCTGTTGGATCGAGAAACACGATAGAGGGGGGTGAATATCGTTAAAACGTTTCGGATAAGATTGACAGAAATTACGCAGCGGAAATAAAAATAAACAAACACGAAGAACACAAGTACTTTTACTTGGTTCGGAGTCGCGGTCGGCTCCTACTCCAAGGCCCACGGTCCTTGACCGTTTACTGAGGGCAATTCTATATTTGCGCAAACGATTACAGAGTTTGATACAGAATTATTTGCAGTAATTAAATGTAACGCCCGTGTTTTTTTTTTTTTTTCAGAGTAGTGCGTTACTTATATTCTTCTTCCTATCCTTACTATTCCTACTTGGTCTAACTTATAGTACATGGCAGCGGAAACATCATGACACAAGGAATAGTAGGTATATGAAATATTAACCTTTCTTAATATTCGTGTCTTAACATATTCGACTAAGTGACCAGTCAAGTTATAACATGCTTTCTTATTCATGATAATCTATCGACGGCGAAGTCACCATCACACACATCCAAGCCTCCTGCAGCTTCCCTTCTTTTAGTACGATCTGGGTTGATCTGTAACATAAGCAAACATCCTATAAGTATACACTTAGTAAGTCTCTTTCCTACTCGCTAAATCCGTACATCATAGCAAATCATACAACATAACATTCATGGCATATCATTCATATAGCTCATATCATGCAGGGTATCACATTCATACATATTAACATATAGCATAGCATGAATTTCTTAGGCATACATACTTATCTTGCATAGCATGGCATGGACACAAACATAGTCATGAAATGAACATATCATCAGCATATAAATCTTCTTAACTTGAACTTTCTTAACATGACATTCTTAAGTGCATAATATGAATGAATGCATGAGTGGAATGCACAAGACATAAGGATGCTCTTTTGGAAAACTTAATACATAATACTTAAAAATACATTCTTGCTTGTGGGATCCCTGGCTTGTACCCTTGTATTTGCGCGCATACCCTAGTAGGATGCGAGGTAGCTAATCCCGACCTACAGGGCCCTCTTGCTAGGCTTACTCTCGTTCAGCCTAGGGACAGCTGCGGTAGTCCGGAACCGTGGATCCCTTTCGGGATCCGGTACTTGCCATTCTTTAAAATAAAATACTTACATGCATTCTTTTCTTTCTTTCTTGATGAATATTCTATAGACGTTCAGTCATTCTTCTTTTCTTTCCTTTCTTTCTTTCTTATTGAACGTACTATAGGTATTCACATATTCTTTCTTTCTTTCATAAAGAATGCAGACATTTCATTTATTCATAATCATGAATCCATACATAATCTTTCCTACTTTCATAAGGAATGCATAGTATACAACATATATAGTATGGCATTCATACAACATGGAGGTAAAGTTTATTCATTCATAAGCATGATTCCGTAACATGACTTTTCCTACTTTCATAAGGAATCCATAGCATACAACATATATAGCATAGCATTCATACAACATGGAGGTAAAACATACATAGCATGAGAAACCTTTCTTCATTTCTGTGGTTCATAACTTGTACTTACACCTGATCTGTAGCCCGATCGGTCTGGTGATCGATCAGGGCAACTACAGAAAGTTTCATCGACCTGTACACTCACCTGATCGGTCCCCAGACCGATCAAGGTGTAGTTTGATCGGTCTGTGATCGATCAGGGTATACATGGATGGGCTCTGTACGCTCCCCTGATCGGTCTCCAGACCGATCAGGGCATGGCCTGATCGGTCTCGGTGACCGATCAGGGTGTAGCCTGATCGGTCTGTGATCGATCAGGGTATACATGGATGGGCACACAGAAGGTTCTGTACGCTCCCCTGATCGGTCTCCAGACCGATCAGGGCATGGCCTGATCGGTCTCGGTGACCGATCAGGATGCCCTCTGACCGATCAGGTACTCCCTGATCGGTCTGTGTAGCCTGAATCGTAAAGCACAGTAACATTGTAACCTTTTCCATGAACACAGAATATTTACGAACAATCGTAAGAACATCTACGAACAGAACATTTACGAACAATCATGATAACATCTACGAACAGAACATTTACGAACACTCGTAACGATTATGTTACAGGCGAGGAGACTTACTTCTTACGCTTAAGTTCCAAGGAGTGTTCGGCTTTTGGAGAAGAAAGCTCTTCCTCTCGTTCTGCTCCTTCCTTCTTTCTTTCCTGACTTCTCAAAGAACTGGGTTCTTAGGGTTCTGAAGGAAACCCTAAGTTTTGGTGGAAGGGAATCGAAAGTCTCGTTCCTTGCCGAAAAACTCCCTTCGTCACTTCTCCTATTCTTTTATAGCGAACGAAGAGGCATGCGTCTCTCCGTTGGTGACTCTTCATCTTCATGAGTCTCTTCCCCTAATTTCCCCTTAACTAGCATTTCCCTTCTCCTTTTCTCAGCACTCCCCTGCTGGGTGAATTGGTTACATGGGCATACTTAAGGTTTGGTTCTTCATGAGGTTTAAGGTTCGATCCTTGGCACCCCCCTTTCTGCTTCATTTTCCTTTTTATTTTATTTCTTTCCTTAAGCCCACATAACCAATGCCTGTCTAGGGATGCTCATATTCACACATTTCATTCATAATATCAAAATGATATTAAATCTCATTTTATTATATTTTATGAATATAATAGTACTTTTACATAAAGGTACTTCGTATTCTTTTATTTATAAATTTGGGCATGTTCCCCTTCTTACATTATCTTTCTTGAGGAAAATTCGGGGCGTTACATTAAACAAGTATGCTCTTCGTTACCGACGCCCGGTGTAGATTGTACTTCGGAGTAGAGGGTCGTCGGCGGCGCTAGAATCTCGAGATCGGAGTTTTCCGGAGTAGAGCGCTTGAACGAAGAGCGTAGAGCGTTGGAAGATTGATGTCTTGAAGCCTTGGGGTCGAGCCCCTTTTATACTGCTCCTGGGGCGCCTTGGACGCTGGGGGCGCCTGACACGTGCCTTCGGATCCGAGAAACCTCATCTGCAGCTCGGTCAGCGCTTATCCCTCCAGAATCGGCCTCGGAGCTGACGGGGGTGCCCGGGACACTGGGGGCGGCCTCCTTGACTTGGTCTGCTGGCTTCTGATTACTTTGCTTCGATTGCTTTGACCTTGGGCGCCCGGGACCTCCGGGGCGCCCTGCTTACTCCAGTTTCGAAGCAACTCGTGCTTCCTTGTTTTGCCTTGACCTTGGGGGTGCCCGGGACCTCCAGGGCGCCCTGCCCAGCTGTCTGCCCCTCTCCTTTGGGGCGTTCTGAGCTGCAGAAACATATTCCTTCGGTCTTGCATTCAAGGTTAGTTCCAAAACAGCAAAGCAAGAGTATTAGATAATTTTCTATAGCCGTAGCTGTCTTGGTTCTGACTTCGGGTCTCCCAAATGGAACCCTAGGTCGAACCGACGCCTACTGTTCCCTCGACGGGGAACGCGTCCTCACCTACTCCTCTTAGGAGAGTTTACCTTTTGCCAACCGGCTCCTCTGATTCGACTTTTGCCCGATGCACCTGACCAGGTCTTCGTGCCCACCTTCCGAGCACGTCTTCGGTGCCCAGCTCCTTGCCAGGGCTTCGTGCCCAGTCCTCAACCAGGACTTCGTGCCCACCTTCCGAGCAGGTCTTCAATGCCCAGCTCCTTGCCAGGGCTTCGTGCCCAGTCCTCGACCAGGACTTCGTGCCCAGTGTTCCTAGGGCTTCTTTCCTGCACACTTAGTAAACGTATTAGATACAAATAACATCTTAACTTCTGAACCCTTTGCCATTATCAAAACCCAGGTTTGACTTAGGTGCTGCCTGCACCAATAATCTCTCCCTTTTTGATTTATGGCAACCCAGTTCAAAAAGTTAAGTTAATCATCCAGATAAGTACGTATCAAAGTTAATTTCCTCCCCTGGAAGAAATCTCCCCCTGAGTTTTTCAAAAGTTCGTGGGGCTTGAAAAGATTTCTAAGTAAAAAAAACTTAGAAAAAATCTTAAGAAAATATTTTAAGTTTAGAAACCATTTTTCAAAATATTTTGAGTTGGACAATTTTCAGGAGAATTTACACTTAGAAAATTTTCAAGTAAATACTTAGTTTTCGCACTTTAGAAAATTTTCTAAACTTCTTCTGAAGTTTTAATACTTGGAAAATCTAAAAAAAATTCTACCATATTTTTGAGTTGTGAAAAATTTTCCAATCTCTTTAGCACTTTAGAAAGTTTTCAAGGAAATTTTGAAATTAATACTTAGAAACATTTCTATTAGAGAAGTTTAAAGTACTTAGAGGAATTTTGAAAAATACTTTAAGTCAAGTACTTAGAAATAATTTTTTGAAAATACTTTAAGTCAAGTGTTTAAAAATAATTTTTTTGAAAATACTTTTTGACAAACATAAGGCAATTGACTTAAGGAGTTTTACTTTTTGAAAAAGGAGTAAAGTTTTGAAATTTTGAGAAAAAGTTTTGAAAAATTTTAAAACCCCTTCTCTTCTTTCCTATCTCTCCCCCTTTGCCATATATAAAAAAAAACAATATAGCAAAACAATGTAGCAAAAGAAGTAAGGTACTGTACTGAACCAATTCAAGGTATAAACTGGACCAAATCAATTTGAATTTTCTCTTTCGGGTCCTGTCTAACCCAATTAGCTACTTACTAACTGTTATGAACAGTAGCTTTCGCTAGGGTTAGTCAAGTTAAGTGTTCTGTTCAAGTTAGACTTTCTAAGCTTGACACATAACTTGATTGCTGTTTAATTTGTATTTAGTGCCCCAATTACTGCAGATGCACTGACTTAAAGCATCTTGAATTAAGGTAAAGACCTAAGCATCTCAACCCATTCTAGGTTGTCAATCAAAAGTACCCTAAGGTGCTTGTGAGATGCTGACTTCTAGATCTATAGGTGCATGCAGTTCTAGGATTAGGGCCTAGGCTACGTCCATTTGCGAAAAAGCCTTAGTTTTGAAGGGGATAATTTTTCTTAAGAAAAACTAAGTCAAAAAATCATTTTAAAAATACAAAAAAAATGATTTTTCAAATTAATTAGGAACTAATTTTAAAATCAAGTAATAAAGCAGTTAAAAAAACAGAAGTAGAGCAAACCTATTCTACCAAGCATAACCCTAACTGCCTTCTTAGTGAGCTGAACTCAGACTCAGGTAAGGGTTTGGTGAATATATCAGCTAAGTTAGACTTTGAGTCTATATGCTTAAGGACTATCTCACCCCTGGCTACGTGATCTCTTATGAAGTGGTGTTTAACTTCTATGTGTTTAGTTCTGGAGTGTTGGATTGGGTTTTTAGTTAGATTAATTGAACTTATATTATCAATGTAGACTTGGGTTTGGGTGTAGTTAAGCTGAAAGTCCTTAAGAGTATGCATCATCCATAAGAGTTGTGTTACATACTCTCCTAAAGCAACATACTCAGCTTCAGTTGTGGATAGAGCTACACAGTGTTGCTTTCTGCTGCACCAACTTACTATATTATTTCCTAAGAGTTGGTAGCTTCCACTTGTACTCTTTCTATCTAGTTTACAACCCGCATAGTCAGAGTCCGAGTATCCTGATAGATCAAAAGTTGAGGTCCTAGGATACCAAATCCCTACATTTATGGTGCCCTTAATGTATCTAAGTATTCTTTTGAGGGCTGCTAAGTGCGTTTCCTTAGCACAGGTTTGGTATCTATCACACATTCCTACAGCAAAAAGGATATCGGGTCTGCTGGCTGTAAGGTAAAGTAGACTACCAATCATACTTCTATAAAGTTTAAGGTCTACTGGTTTACCGTCAGGGTCACTATCTATTTTTACATTTGTGGCCATAGGGGTACTTATGCTTTTGGAGTTATCCATTTTGAATTACTTTATTAACTCTTTAGCATATTTGGATTGATGGACATAATTTCCATCCCTAGTTTGCTTGATTCGTAACCCTAGAAAGAAGTTGAGCTCACCAACTAAGCTCATTTCGAATTCATTTTCCATTATTTTAACAAATTCTTTTAAGAAATTTGAGTTGGTGGACCCAAAGATTATGTCATCGACGTAGATTTGGCCAATAAAGATTTCTTTTCCTAAGGTATTAATAAATAGAGTTGAGTTAATTTGTCCTTGTTTAAATTCTTTAGAAATTAGGTAGGTTGATAAGCGTTCATACCAGGCCCTAGGTGCTTGTTTTAGTCCATATAGTGCCTTAGTGAGTTTGTAAACATGGTTAGGTTTTTCTAAGTCCTCGAAACCGGGGGGTTGTCCTACATAGACTTCTTCTCTAATAAGGGAGTGTTTGGGAGAGCTTCTACTACCTGCTTTTTAGATTCTGGCTACACAGAATCACTTTTGAGTGTTTGGGAAGGCTAGATTCTGCTTTAGCTTCTGTTACTTTTGCTCAGAAGTTAGAAGCAAGAATTTGATGCTTCTACCTGCTTCTACTTTTTTATTTATAATATAACATTAAAAAATAATATTTGTATCCTTAAATAATATAACATTTTACCTGATTGCCACTTGACCTAATTTTATCTCCTCATTCATTCATGTCACTTTCCAAATTGGCGGAGGAGATAAAATTATATATATATATATATATATATATTATATTATATTATATTCACGTCATTCATTCACACATTTTTATAATTATATATATATATATATTATATTTATATAAATTATATTATTTTTTATTTTTGATTTTGTATTAATTTTATATATTTTTTCAAATATTCAAATTATTAAAAAATTAATTTTAATACTATATTTAAAATATAATAATAATTATATCACTATTTAAAATATAATAATAATTACGTGAACAAACTATTGATAGTATTGAAATTATATTTAAATAATTAAAAATAATTAATTTATATAGTTTAAGGATATTATTGTCATTCAATTAAAAAATAAACTTGGAAGCAATTATTCTCCCAAACACTCAAACTTTATCTTGTATCAGCTTTTGGCTTCTATTTTCAAACACTGCTTACTTTAGCTTCTTACTAACTTCAAGATAATCACTACAAGAATCACTTTTCAAGAAGTAAAAGCTCTCCCAAACACTCCCTAAATCCATTTAGAAAAGCTGACTTTACATCCATTTGGTAGAGTTTAAATCCTTAATGGGATGCAAAGGCTAACAACATCCTAATGGACTCAAGTCTAGCTACTGGGGCATAGGTTTCGTCATAGTCTAACCCTTCGACTTGTCTGAACCCTTTGGCTACTAAACGGGCTTTATTTCTGACTATCTCTCCTTGATCATTTAGCTTATTCCTAAAAACCCACTTAGTGTCAATAACGGATTTGCCCTCAGGTTTAGGTACAAGTTCCCAGACTTGGATCCTTTCAAACTGGGCTAACTCTTCTTGCATCGCTATGATCCAATCAGGATCAGGTAAGGCTTCTTCTATAGTCTTAGGTTCAATTTTTGAAATCAGTGCAATCTGACTAAGGTTTCTATAGGAGGACCTAGTTCTGACTCCTAAGGTTGGATCACCCACAATTTGGTCAGTTGGGAGACTGAGTCTGGGTTTCTTAGTTTTTCTAGAACTTGGTTTAGCCTCAGGTCCGGCTGGTAGGTTTAGTTCAGTATTTGGTTCAACTACTTGGGTTGGTTCAATTATTGGTTCAATTGACTCAATAGTTGATTCAATAGTTAGTTCATTTAGGGGTTCAATTAATGGTTCAACAGTTTGTTCATTATCTTCATGATCAGTATTTGATGAATTTAGATATGGTTTATCAGATTTTGAATTAATTTCTTCATCAAATATTAGATTGGTTGTTTCTTCAATTTTCTTAGTTTGTTTATTATAAACCCTATAGGCTCTACTTGTTGTTGAATATCCTAAGAAGATGTCTGGGGTTGACTTAGACTGGAATTTACCTAGATAGTCCTTGGTGTTTAGGATATGGACTTTGCACCCAAAGACCCTTAGGTAGTGTAGGTTTGGAAGTCTATGGTAGTATAATTCATAGGGTGTTTTATTATGTCGTTTGTTAATTAGGACCCTATTTTGGATGTAGCAAGCCGTACTAATTGCTTCTGCCCAAAATTGGTTAGCTAGGTTGAATTCGTTGAGCATAGCCCTAGCGGCTTCTTGTAGGGTTTTATTTTTCCGTTCAACTATCCCATTTTGCTGGGGGGTTCTAGGGCACGAAAATTCGTGTATATACCCGTTTATCTTACAAAACTCCTCGAATCGTTGATTTTCAAACTCTCCCCCGTGATCACTCCTAGGCCTTTTGATTTTGGTATCATTTTGATTTTCAATTAACTTACAAAAAACACTAAATAGGTTTAGGGTTTCATCTTTGGTCTTTAGAAACCTAACCCAGGCAAACTTAGAGTAATCATCAATAATTACTAAGCAGTACCGGTTTCCGCTTAGTGACTTGGCTCCATGTGAATCAAATAGGTCAAGGTGCAGGAGCTCAAGTGTGGTTTGAGTTAGATCTGATTGAATTAGTTTATGATTAGACCTGGTTTGTTTACCTTGATTGCATGATTCACATATTAAGTTTTCATGGTTCTTAATTTTAGGTATACCTCTAATTAGACCAAGTTGGGTGATTTTTGAAATTAATCTCAGATTAGTGTGACCTAATCTCCTATGCCAGAGGTTTGATTCTTCTAACTGAGTTAACATGTATTTAGGTACTAAGGGTAGGTTTATAGTGTAAACATTATTTTTCCTAGAGCCCTTAAGCATGATTTCTGAGTCTTGTAAGTTTCTAATCAGGCAGTTAGTGTTGGTAAAGGTAACTACATAGCCAGTATCACACAATTGACTTATGCTAAGCAAGTTAAATTTAAAATCTTCAACCAAAAGCACCTTTTTAATAACAAAGTCAGATTTGAGTTCAATGTTACCTGACCCATTCACTTTGAGTATAGCATTGTTGCCAAACGCTACTGAGCCTAGGTTCTTGAACTTGAGTTTGGTGAATTTCAATTTATCCCCAGTCATGTGTCTGGAGCACCCGTTATCCAACATCCATTGGTCCAAATCTTTATGTTCCTACACATAAAGAGTTTGTTGATTTGGATCCAATTAGAATCAGGGATAGCCTAAATTGATTTTCACAACCTAGTATGTCTCACCCAATCTAGAGTTATCAATCACGTTAACCTTATGGGTTTTTGTGATACAGGTTTTAGTAGAAAGATTTATTTTGAAAAGTTAAATTAATTTTAAACACAATTTAAATTTATTTTGAAAAATAATATTTGAATCTAAGATTAACTGAAAATTTGTGTTAGATTCGAATTTGACAAAGAGTAAATTGAATTTGAATTTCAGAAATTAGCTTCCAGGTCTTGGCGAGGCACTAGGCCTTCTTTGGCCGTAACCTTATTGGATCATCAACCCTTTCCTTGATAAAGCCTTTTAGTGAAATTTCATTTTCAAAATTACTTTTTGAATAATTCTGGTCTAACTAGTTTGGGTCTTGGATCGGTAGCTTCGGCTAGTTCCACCAGTCTAAAGAGACCAAGTAGTGTATACTTGACCTTATTAGAAAAGACTTCCCTAACGTACTATCATCTCACCGCCACCCAATACTATGTTGTTCAAATTTCAGTTAATTGGTTCAGTCCTTAGTCTAACCAGTCCTAGGTCTAAGCATGGTAAATTGCAGGAAATAAGTAAACAAGCAATCATGCAATGTCAAACAAGAAAAGAGATTCATTTAACAAGAAAAATGGTTTTTAGGTTGGCTCCCCCTGGACTAAAGCCACGGTAATGATTAGGCAAGATATGAATCTTGTCCTTAGGGATCCAATACTGATTTGATCCAGTTTGGTTGTTCAGGCAATGTTTGGGTACCCATGCCTGAACTTTAGGTCTGGACTGATTCAGTACAGCATAGTATGACCTTTGTCTCGCCTTGATTCGATAGCCTAACCTGGATCGATTTAGAACTGACTTCTGTTTTCCAAGGATCATGTCAAGACCCTTGGAACTAGAAGTGAATTGTTCTAATGCTGCTCTAAGGTCCTTGACTTGAGTTTTCAAGGAGGAGTTCTCTTTCTCAAGTTTTTCAACTTGAGTAGAGGTTTCTTCTTGAACCTTCTCAGTTAAGGATCTAGAGTCAGCTCCCTCTTTCAGGAGTTTTACTTTCTGTCGGAGGGACTCGACTCGGATTTTGGCTTTCGCCAAGTCGCGAGATAGATAGGCAATTAATTCGGATAATTGAATTCTGGAAAATCCACTTACAGTGATTTTGCCATCCTCTAAAAATGTGAGCTTTCCGTCGTCCGGCTCCGATTCTGATTCGGTCTCGATTTCTTCCGAAGCAGTTAGGGCGAGCAGGTTCGATTGTGGGGCCTCTTCTTCTTCTTCGGTGGAAGATTCGTCCCACGTTGCCTGAAGGGCCTTCTTCCTTCTTGTCTTCTTGGCTTCTTCAGATTAGGGCATTCCGATTTGAAATGTCCCTTTTTATTGCATTCGAAGCAGGTCACGCTTGATTTGTTCTTGGATGGTTCAGTCGGATCCTCCTTCTTTCGGCTGGCTTTTCTTCTGTTGGACTAATTCTTCAATTCCTTGTAGTTGTTCCGGGCAAGCCGGACCAGCTTGGGTCGATCCCCTTCGCTGTCTTCTGAGTCTGAGTCAGACTCGGGTGCAGGTTGAGGCTTCTTCTTGACCATTTTTCCTGTCTTGCCTGCAACAAAAGCAATGCCTTTCTCGGCCAGGGTGTAGTTAGTCTGCTCATGTAATTCAAGTTCGGAAAATAACTCATCTAATTTGATTTTAGAAAGATCCCTTGAAACTTTGTACGCATCTACCATAGATGCCCACAAAGTATTTCTCGGGAAAGTGTTATGAGTATACCTGATCAGATCACGGTTCTCTACCTTGTGACCGATTGTGTGTAGACCGTTCATCAGCTCCTGAATTCTGGCGTGGAGCTGGGCTGCAGATTCGTTGTCGTTCATCTTGATTGTGTACAGCTTGTTTAGTAGTAGGTCCCTCTTACTGATTCGGGTGTCGAAGGTTCCTTCGTGCAACTCAATTAGCTTACCCCAGAGTTCCTGTACACTGTTGAATGGTCCGACCTGGTTCAGCTCTTCTTTGGTTAGGCCGCATTGGAGTGTTTGAGTTACTTTAGCATCGGCCTCGATCTTTCTTTTCAGTGTGGTATCCCATTCAGTGTATGATTGTGGCACTCCTTCAGCGTTTTTCGGGATTTCCAGTCCAGATTGGATAATTATCCACATGTCCACCTGAGTTTTCAAGTGGACTTCCATCCGACTCTTCCAGTAGGAGAAATCCTCCCCACTGAAGAGTGGTGGTCTGGCTGTACTGAACCCTTCTTGCATGGCCATTTATATGTTCTGTAATAAAAATAAAAAAAATTGTCCCAAGACTTGGTCTTGGATTAGCAGTGCGGGAAGAAGATATATAAAAAAATTTATCGAGTGGTGATGCACCAACCTAAATTAACGATAATAATTTGATTAAAAAAAACTTTCGTAAAATCCGAAAAACTCTTAAATTGGTGGTTGCACCAAATTTGAGCTTCCCCGCTCTGATACCACTTGTTGGATCGAGAAACACGATAGAGGGGGGGTGAATATTGTGAAAACGTTTCGGATAAAAAAGAAATCGCAGCGGAAATTTAAAACAAAAACACAGAACACAAGTACTTTTACTTGGTTCGGAGTCGCGGTCGGCTCCTACTCCAAGGCCCACGGTCCTTGACCGTTTACTGCGGGCAATTCTATATTTGCGCAAAAGATTACAGAGTTTGATACAGAATTATTGCAGTAATTAAACAAGTATGCTTCTCGTTACCGACGCCCGGTGTAGATTGTACTTTGGAGCAGAGGGTCGTCGTCGGCGCTAGAATCTCGAGATCGGAGTTTTCCGGAGCAGAGCGCTTGAACGAAGAGCGTAGAGGCGTTGGAAGATTGATCTTCTGAAGCCTTGGGGTCGAGCCCCTTTTATAGTGCTCCTGGGGGCGCCCTGGACGCTGGGGGCGCCTGACACGTGCCTTCGGATCCGAGAAACCTCATCCGCAGCTCGGTCAGCGCTTATCCCTCCAGAATCGGCCTCGGAGCTGACGGGGCGCCCGGGACACTGGGGCCCCTGGTTGACATGATCTGCTGGCTTCGTGGCTGATTTTGCTTCGATTCACTTTTTGCTTTGACTCAGGGCGCCCGGGACCTCCAGGGCGCCTTGCTTACTGCAGTTTCGAAGCAACTCATGCTTCCTTGTTTTGCCTTGACCTTGGGGGCGCCCTGCCCAGCTGTCTGCCCCTCTCCTTTGGGGTGTTCTGAGCTGCAGAAACACATTCCTTTGGTCCTGCTTTCAAGGTTAGTTCCAAAACAGCAAAGCAAGAGTATTAGATAATTTTTTTTACAGCCGTAGTTGTCTTGGTTCTGACTTCGGGTCTCCCAAATGGNTACTTGGAGATACGGGACAGGAGTGGCAAGGAAAATTTAGTAGCAGACCACTTGAGCAGATTGGAGGGAGATGGAGATCCCACGGCCATAGATGATGATTTCAGAGATGAGCAGCTTTTACAGCTGCATGGTGAGTCACCTTGGTATGCAGACTTAGTGAATTTTCTTGTAGCTCATGTTTTTCCTACACACTTTTCGAAAGCTCAAAAGGATAAGTTTAAAAGTGATGCAAAATATTATGTGTGGGATGATCCTTACTTGTGGAAATTTTGTAGTGATCAAATCATTAGGAGATGTGTACCAAATCATGAGTTTCATTCTGTACTCACTTTTTGTCATTCTTCAGCATGTGGTGGGCATTTTGGACCACAAAGAACTGCTAGAAAAATTTTAGAATGTGGATTGTACTGGCCCACCCTGTTTAGAGATTCATATAGGTTTTGTAAATGTTGTGATAGATGTCAAAGAACAGGAAACATAAGTGCTAGAAATGAAATGCCTCAACAAACTATTTTATATTGTGAGATATTTGATGTGTGGGGTATAGATTTTATGGGACCATTTCCTGCTTCTTTTGGATTTTGTATATTCTTTTAGCTGTTGATTATGTTTCAAAATGGGTGGAGGCCATTCCCACCAGGACTGATGATTCATCTGTTGTTGTTAGTTTTGTCAGGTCACACATTTTTTGCAGGTTTGGAATTCCAAGAGCAATCATAAGTGACCAAGGATCCCATTTTTGCAATAAGCACATGAAGGCTCTTCTTAATAAGTACGGGGTTGTACATAAGGTTTCTACTGCTTATCACCCCCAAACAAATGGACAAGCCGAGGTGTCGAATAGAGAAGTCAAATCAATTTTGGAAAAGACCGTGGGACCTAATAGGAAGGTGGTGGAGCAAAAGGCTTGAAGATGCACTATGGGCATATCGCACCGCTTACAAGACACCCATTGGAATGTCACCTTATAGACTTGTGTATGGGAAATCATGCCACTTACCTGTAGAGATTGAGCATAAGGCGTACTGGGCAGTTAAAGCTTGCAATTTTGATGCTACTAAGGTGGGAGAAGAAAGGAAGTTGCATCTTCAAGAACTTGAAGAAATCCGGTTGGAAGCATTTGAGAATTCAAGGATTTACAAGGAGAAGACTAAGAAATTTCATGACAAGCACATTGTGACAAAGAATTTCAAATTGGTGACAAAGTGCTATTATACAAGTCAAGACTCAAATTGATCAAAGGAAGTTGAGGTCAAGATGGGAGGGTCCATTTTTTGTGACTAATGTTTTTCCCTATGGAGTGTAGAGATTCAAGAGGAGGCCACGAGTCAAGTGTACAAAGTAAATGGCCACCGGCTCAAGAAATTCCATGAAGAGGTCAAGGAGCTAGAGGTGGATGGAGTGGACTATATTGATGCCATATACCCAACTTAAAAGGGGAGTTCACTAAACTTTACACTCATTTTTTTTGTATATACCATTTCCTTACTTTTTGCAAGAATAACTTCAAATTTGCATGCGCAATTAATTTTCTTAAGTAGGAACTTTAAAGTGCGAATAAAATTCTTTATTGCAAATACATACTTTTCTCTTAGCACTTTTCATGGTTCTAGAATAAATTCTTTCTCTTTTGAAGAGGTAGTTAAAATAATGCTTAAATACATTACATGAATAAAATCATTGTAATACCATGAATTTCATTTTAGCACTTTTTATTGAATGATTAGAAATAAAGTATCCCTCTAGGTTACTTGTTGTCATTTTAGAGTCTTTTGAAAATAATTAATTTGGTTGCCAAACTTAGGATTTGAGTTCATGGATGAAGTCTTGGATCTTGATACGATTTTGCTTTGGATTCTTAATTGAGGATTGAGATGGATTATTTTTACCTAGTGAGATTAGCCTTATTTTGTGATCACATGTTATTGTATTCTAGAACTTGCTTAGTTCTTTCAAAATCATATTTCATGGTTGGATCACATCTATAGGACTAATCATTTGTTTACCTTTTCAATTCAATCTTGGCAAAAAGATGCTATTCTATTTACTTCCTTATTGCTAATCTTAACTCTAATTTTCTACGGATTTGTTTGCTTGGGGTGTTTTTCTTGATGCGATTTTGCCCGAGACGGACAAGAATTAAGTGTGAGGAGTGATTGTGATTGAAGAATTTTCATCAATGATGCATTTCAACTCGAAAATTTTTTTTTCATGTGCCAAGTGAGTGAGTTTGGTGCAAAGAATGGCAAGATTGTTTATGGAAAGCATGGAAGAATCCGAAGAAATGGCACACCAATAAAGATTTTTGCTAAGTGAAGGATAGGGCTCTTTGCCAAGGAAACATTATGAAGCTATTTTTGGTAGCAAGGTTTGAAGTTGAAATATGGAAAAAAATTCTTGTTTAATTCTGATTGAGGCTGAAAATTATGTTTGAAGCTGTGAGAAAATCTGGATGCAAGAACTTGTAAAGCAGTAAAAGTTTTGGGCTGAGTGAATGTTTGAATGCTGAATCTGAGCTGCCGAGTGCTGGAGCCTGTACCATGTGAAAACAATCTGAATTTCAGCAGTAACAATCCGAAAATGCAACTATGGGCAGAAAAGAAGTATGCAGCTTGGAGATACTGAATAATCAAGAAAAATCTAGCTGGAATCTGTTCTTGGAGGGCTGTAAAATCGGAATTGAAGTAGCTAAAATCTGTGCAGGAAATTTTTGTGCTAAAACAGAAATGGCAGTGAGACAATTTTTGTACCAAATTAAACTGAATTGGTTTGTTTAGGCTATATTAGTGGAACGCAACATGCTGATCAGAAGGACTGGAGGTTAAGAGTTCAATCCGAAAAAAAGAAGCTGAGCCAAGTATAAAGAGGCACAGGCAGCTGTTTGTGCAAAGTGAATCTGAATATCAGCTGACAGCTAAATTTCCTGAAACAATGAATGGAAGCTATCTGAACTGAATTCTATTGAACAAAGAAAAAAATCTGAACCGAAGGCTGATGAAATCTGAGAAGAAGCTGTGAAAATCTGAACACACTGCTGTTAAGTTTGAATTGAAGCTGAGCCAATCTGAGAGCTTGATACTGATGTGCCGAAGTGCTAGAATTTGGAGGCTATTCAGAGGCTGAACAAAGCTGCACAAAAACATAATTTGGAGGCTAACGAAGTTGGAATTGAAGCTGAGATGTTTCCATTTTGAGTTGCTGGAATGATACAAACTGCTATGCCAAGTTTAAATACACCCATTGAAAAATTTAGCACTACTTCACAATGGACGGAACTGAAAATTTCAGTGCTGGAATTTTACTTCCCATTCGCTGAAAGGAATCTGCAGTGGATGCAGAAAACTTTGAAGCAGAAAACTTTGAAACAGAAAACAAGTTGTGCCAAAGTGGAAGAGAAATTGCAAATTGAGTATCCAAAGAGGGAATCCAAAGACTGGGGAGTTGAATATCTTGAAGGATTGTTTGTGAATCTGAATTGAAGTTGTGGAAAAGCCTGAAACCAATGCATAACTTCGTATCAAGTGGGAACTAAGCAGAAATTCCGTACCAAGAAAAAATTGAAATGAAAACTACTCTGCCATTCATCTAGAAGCTGGATTATAGCTGAGAGAATCTGAAAAGAAGCTGGATATTAATGGAACATTAAGGGAATGATGAGTTTTGATGTCCGGAAATTTAGAGAATTTGGAGCAGTGAAGTGAGTACAGAATTAGCATTTGACAGCCTATAAAAGGAGCTGAGAACATCTGACATTTCTGAGCTGAATTGCAGTCCATTTGTAGATGCCGAGTGCTCCATCTGGAGCTACTGAGTGATACAATGCAAAGTGTGAATGCAAGCTAATTGAAGAATGGAAATAAAAACTGATTAAAGACTGATAAAAAGCTGAGTGAAGGCTGAAAATTGTCCGAAACTGCAAAATCTGAGCTGAATGCATTATAAGCTTATAATCTGAATTTTGAGAAGCTGCTAAGCAAGATATCTAGTGCAAATTGTATCTGAAGTTGAAGGTGCACATTCGATTTCGGATCTGAGTTTGAAACTGTGGATGCTAGAAGCTGTTGAAGAGAAAGAAATGGAAAAGCAATTGAAGCAAAGGCTGAAATGTCATGTGCTAATTTGGATCTTGAGTGGAACTCTCGAGTTTATTATCATTTGAAGCAAATACCACTTGATGCAAGTGCTTGAAGGAAACAGGTTTGATTATGAGTGATGCCGTGAGCTGGAATCTGAGAGCAGAAAAAAAAAAGAAACAAAAGAGATAAAGGGGCATCCAAGGGAGTTTTGGTTTCATGAATTTAATGAGAGGCTGCTCATCAGAATTACATCTTGGTTTCACTATCTTTTTGACTCGACTAGAGGAAAAGGAAGCAGAAATGAATTTAGTAGCTGACCACGAAAAAAAAAAGTACAAATGAAGGAAGTGTGCCAACTTGTAAAGGAAATGTATCAAGAGTTAGCTACAAGTGTTGTTGAGTGATAATTTTATATTGATGTATCTATTTCACTTGATATCTCATGTTCTTTGATACAAAGTTGAGCCGAGAAGGAAGGGGAGAAAGAAGAATGAGAAAGGAAAGCAAAGTTGGCACGAATAGACAAAAATTGGCACAAGAGGTCAAGGCAAGGTTTTTCATCCAAATCAAAGGCAATTATTCAAGTTTGACTTCACAACACGTTTGAGATCATTAGAGGACTGTATGGAAAGCAAAGAGCATCAAAAATATCCTCAAGCACTCAAGTCTTCCACTTTACCCATTACTCCATTTTTCTTGGTTTTTATTCCATGTCCTTAGCTTTTATTTAACTTCTTACCATTTTCTATGTCTTTCTTTGTTTTATAGATGTTGATCCTATCATGATAAATGGTAGAGAATAGATAATAAGCAAGCCTATGGTAGTGCAAGAGGCATGTGTGTTTGAGTGAGCTCCACTTCCATCATCAACTTAGAATTTAAGGAGAGAGCCACCACTATTTTCCTTGAAAGGCTAGTGATTTAGATTCATCTCAATGACTCATGATAGATGAAAAGGCCAAGTTGTTGATTTAAGGACAAGATAGTAATCCATAGAGCTTAGATTTATGAGAATTGGCAACCCTAGGTAATTTCTTTTCAATTGCTTCTAATTATGCTTGAGTAAATCTAGGGGATACTTATTTACTATTTTCGCGAGACGCTCAAGGCTAAGTGTGGGGGAGTTGATAGATTCCATTTTATTGATCATTTGAGTGGTTTAAATCCCTGTTTGATCTATGTTTTTATTGCTAAAATTGTGAAATTGCCCTAGGTTTTAGAATTTATTCATATTTTGGACTTAATTGCAAAATTACATATATTTGAGTTAATTGGCCACTAAATTCTTGATTTATTTTTGTAGGTATAAAAGGTTCAAGTACCTAGGGCATATTGGGTCAAACTCGAGTCGGAAGTGACCCGGATCAGATTATCAAGATTACGATTAAATCCGGGCCGTCGATTCAAAAAGCGGCTAGATCTGAGCCATCCGGGATGATCTGAAGCAATCCGAGCTAGGGCTAGGGTTGATCAAGCACATTGATCAAGATCTGAAGGTTTCATCACAATCTGAGCTCGATCGACCGTTGGATCAAGCTTGGAGGGCTCTAGATCATCCATTCAAAGGCTAGCTTGATCTGGACCATCCGTTGCAAATCTGGAGGATCCGAGCTACCACGAGGCAGATCCTGACCCCAGATCATCATCATCAAAGTTTGGCTCAAATCAGACCAAGATCAGCCGTTGGATTGAAGCAAATCGATCTGAGCCGTCCATTGATTAATACTTAAGGAAAAACTCCACAGAGCTTACCCTTGTCGCGTCTTCAGCCAGCTTCCACTGTTCTTCGCCGTTCTTCATCATCTCTTCATCATTTTCGAAAATTTTTGTTTCCATGAAGGCGTGACCACCTCATCTTCCATTCCAGATCAAGAATCAAGTTTATGGCAATCGGTGATTGAAGAATTCTGATCGTTTGCGCTGGAACAGAGAATTTCTTGGGGGTTCCGGCAGTTCTTAGTCCGATCAACTTCCTCACGACCTCAATCCATTTCAAGGCTTCTGAACCACTTGTAGGGGTTCTCAGGTGAGCTCAGAAGTCTCCCATATCATCATCGCAGCTCTTCCACTCGAGATGAAGTGAATCGGATGGAAAATTCCATCAAGCGCAAATTCTATTCAGAAACAATTTCAGAATTGATTGTCCATTGATTTGCTGAGCCTAGGGGTTCGAAGCCAGTTCTTGATTGACAACCAAGAATTTCTTGAGCTGAGGAAGGAGTTGAGGAGTAGATTAGACCTTTCATTTCCAAGTTGTTTAGCTGAATTTTCATTTTCTGCACTGTCCTGTTCTTAAGTTCTTGTTTAGTTACTGAATTTTTCGAGTTTTAAGTTCTTAGCTGTAGTTTAGCTTCAATTCTGCAAGTAGAGTAATATAGAAACGTCTTTAGTGAATTATTAGATCAAATTTCAGCTTATTACTTGTTCAAATTGCTGCGTGCCAATCCCATGGTTGCGTGCCAAGTTTAGTTTAGTTTTCTTTTCTTTCTTTCGGTTTCTGATTTAGTAGTAGATAGATAGTGTGGTTGGGTTAAAGTAGCATTGGCTTTAAGTTTTGTGCATCAATTCCATTGTGTTTGCTATCTAAAATCTGAAAAAGATCCAATCTGTTTTCTGCTTACTCAATTTCCAAATTTGTGCTTTTGTAGATTTGCTTTCAGTTTCGAGTCCTTGCTTTAATATTGCATAGTTCTTTCTTAATTCCAGTGTTTTCCAATCGAATCACTCAGCTTGAAAAGTGGAGCCGAAACATGCTGATTTTGTAGAGTTGGAGTTAGTTGGTACAAGGAAACTTCATTTGCGTGCCAACTGAATTGCAATTTCTGCAATCTGAATTCAATTTAGTTTTGTGGCATATGTTTGTGTCTGAATTCGATAAACTTGAATTTAATCATATCCGAATCTTGGTTGTAGAGGTGGAGGTTCCAAAAACATTTTACCTAAGTTGAAGTTTCTTGCTTGTTTGATTGCTAAGTCTCCTTTGCATGTGTCTCTTTGTGTTAATCTAGTTAGTTTTCGAAAACTCCACAACTGTTTTTACCTCATTGCTTGGCAATTTATTTTGGTTTGTTGCAAACAGAAAATGATTTCCCATTAAAAATTGGTAATTGCTTGATTAGGATTCCATTAGGTTAAGTGCTAAGTGTCATTTCTTTTTCTAGCTCCTTTGTTCACTTTTCTTTATTTTCACTTCATTTTCATTCTCAATTGCAATTTCAATTTCGACTGTATCCCGAAACCAAGATCCAATTGCTTAGTTGAAATCCCAAAAACGACACATAATTACAAGTTTGAATCAAGCACGACAACTATCCCTGAGGAAAATACGACCTGTGGCCCCTTTGCTATATTCTTATACATTTTGATTGTAAAAAGGGGTTCAGCATTTAATTTATAAATTCTAAATTTGAGGCCTAATTTTGTGACACATAGTTTGGGCTTGTCAGGTATATTATTTAATAATTTAAATATAAATATACATTAGATCTGTTTATTTGAAACAGATCAAAGAAACAAGAGTCTATGTCACCCTCTACAAGCATTCCATTTTAAACTAATGGATCTTAAGTGGTGGTAAAAAGAGGAATTAGCTACAGATACAAAAATAAAATTACATAGACAAAACTCCTAGCAGACAACTAACAACGAATCTATTCATACAAGTTTTCATCATTAGTATGGATACAACTAATCTGTTCATAAAAGTTTTCATCGTCGGTATGGATATTGCTTGAAATTGAAATATAGTTGTAAAGTCCCATTCTGGAAAGTAGATTTAGCCTTTCTTTGGAGAATATTCCAGATCATTATTTACGATGTGAAATGCCTGCAATAATAAACAATGTATAAGTGATCATATCACAATTAGAACAAATATCTAGATGGAGGTTATATATGCTAATTAATATACATATTATTAGAAGATTTTGACTAAGATTTTCTCTATTTTTGAGTACAATTCTGTGAGCAAAATCTCTTCTTTTATTAGCTAGGTATATTTCATACAATTTTGTAAGCTAATATTTTTTAGGATACATGTTTATTGCTTACAAAATAAAATTTTTATGCTTGTTAGATGGTAATAACAAGTCGACGAATGTTTTCTTCCATAGACAAAGTTTTCAAGTTTTTTCTTTGTTTCACATTTTTATATTCGAGCATGTTTCTAAAATATTTATGAAACTTGAAATTGAAAGTATTATTTCATTTTATAATTTATGCAGAACTTGAAATTAGGATTATGGAATGATGCAAAATTTGAAGTTGGGATGTAAGCTAATAAATTTTGTTTGTCACGTATGATGGGTTGATGCAGAACTTGAAATTAAAATTTTTTATACTCGACAATTGTTTGTTTCACAATAACAAATTGGAAGTTATTATTTCATTTTATAATTTAAAATTTAGCATTTTTATAACAATAAATATAGCCAGCATATTTGTTGCTCCTGAAGACCTCATATAATGCTATGATGCTCTATATTTTATTGTATTAGTTTTTTATTGCATTGTATAATTTATATTTTTTACTTTAAAATCTTTAGATTTTGATCAGCTCTAAATTTTATATTGGCTTATTTGTTTGGGGATTTTGCTTTATTAAAATGGATAAACTTGGATACACTTGGATAGAAGGTCTAAACAATATGAGGAGGGTGTAGAACAATTCATTAGATGTTGTTTACAAAATCCCAATATGGACCCCAGTTTAATTCATTGTCCTTGTTGCAAATGTAATAATCTTAAAAAAGGATTGGTGCGCCTCATTGCAGTGCATCTTTATTTTCATGGTTTTAATCAAAGTTATGTGAATTGGATTTGACATGGAGAACCTGTCGAGAATGATAAAGTAAAATGGAATGTCAACCAGGAGTCACTTGAGAATGACAACTTTGAAACTGCTAATATGTGTGAGGCAGCATATGATAATTTTACAGAAAATCCAGAAGAGTTTGTGAAATTTTAGAAGAAGCAGAGAAGCTATTATACAAGGGATGTCAACGTTACACAAAGTTGAGTGCACTTGTAAAACTATACAATACCAAAGCAAGACATGGAATGAGTGATGCACTATTTTCAAATCTACTAATGGATTTTGGGGATATGCTGCCAAATGATCATAATCTACCATCCTCAATTTATGATGCAAAAAGACGTTGAGTTGTTTGGTGATGACTCATGAAAAGATTCATGCTTGTTTTAATAATTGCATTCTTTATAGGAAGCAATATAAAGACTACATAAGCTATCCTAAATGTGGTTTGTCACGGTGGAAGCTAACCAAGAACAAAGTTGAGAAGAAAGGTGTTCCTGCCAAGGTGGTTTAGTATTTTCCTTCCATACCATGATTTAAGCGCATGCTTAAATCTTTAGAGATCAAAAAATTTAGCATGGCATGTAGATACCACCAGAGTTGCTAGTCGGTTACGTCATCCAGTTGATTCGCCATCATGGAAGTTAGTGGATCATATGTGGCCTGACTTTGAAAGTGAGCCAAGAAATCTTCGTTTAACACTTGCAGCTGATGGTATAAATCCTCATTGCAACTTAAGTAGTTGGTACAGTTGCTGGCCAAAATGTTGGTCAACTATAATCTACCTCCAAACATATGCATGAAGAGGAAATTTATGATGCTAACTATGCTCATTTCAGGGCCTAAGCAACCAGGAAACGATATAGATATCTATCTTGAGGTGTTAGTTGAAGATTTGCAATGATTGTGGGAAGGAGTTGATGGAGTATATGATGCTTATCGAAGACATTTCTTCACTCTTAAAGCAGTCTTATTATGGACCATCAATGACTTTCCTGCCTATGGTAACCTTAGTGGATGTACTACACATGGTTATTATGCATGTCCAATATGCGGAGAAGATACTTATGCAAAGCACATGGAAAATGGGAAGAAAATGTCATTTACCGGTCATAGACGATTCCTATCATAGTTTCATCCCTATCGAAGGCAAATGAAGGGGTTTAAAGACATGGAGGAACTTGGAGAAGCAACTAAACCATTATCTGGGATTAATTTGTTTGACAAGCTTTCTGACATAAAATTTGAGTTTGGAAAGAAGCTAAGTGTGAGAGGTGAAAAAAAGAATGAATGCAAAAGCTAATAAGTTGGAAGTCAATATAGAAGAAAAAGATGTAAGTGCAACAAATTTTAGAAAATGTTAGAAGAAAAAGTCAATCTTTTTCAATATTCCTTACTGGAAACACTTGCATGTTAGACATTGTCTTGATGTTATGTACATAGAGAAAAATATCTTTGAATCCCTCATTAATACCTTAATGAATGTTAAAGGAAAAACTAAGGAAAATGTGGCAGTTAGGTTGGACATGGTTAGGATGGGTATTAGGCCTGAATTGACACCTATAGTTGGGAGAAAAAAACATATCTTCCTCATTCTGCGTGTTCATTCACAACAAAAGAAAAGTTACAAGTGTGTAAGTCATTAAAGGATATAAAAGTTCCAGAAGGTTTCTCTTCAAACATAAAGAATCTTGTTTGCATGGATGAGCTTAATTTGACTAGCTTGAAATCCCATGATTGTCATACTCTAATGCAGTATTTCCTGCCAATAGTCATACGTGATGCATTGCCAAAACATGTTAGATATGCTATCATAAGATTGTGCTTCTTCTTCAAAGATATTTGTTGCAAGGTTATAGATATATGTAGCCAAGTTAGATAAGTTGCAATCTGACTTGGTAGTTACACTCTGCTTATTGGAGCAGTATTTTCCCCAATCTTTTTTCGATATTATTTTCACATAACAGTCCATCTTGTTCGAGAAGTCTGATTATGTGGACCAGTTTACTTTTGATGGATGCCCCCATTTGAAATATTTATGAAAGTGTTGAAGAGTTATGTAGGTAGTTGAAAACATCCTGAAGGATGTATTGTTTAGAGATATTCAGTAGAAGAAGTAGTTGAATTTTGTTTGGAATTCCTCAATGGTGTTGATCCTGTTGGGGTCCCTCAATCAAATCAAGACCCCAAAGTAA
Source organism: Boesenbergia rotunda (assembly GCA_024364735.1). Taxonomy (NCBI): domain Eukaryota; kingdom Viridiplantae; phylum Streptophyta; class Magnoliopsida; order Zingiberales; family Zingiberaceae; genus Boesenbergia; species Boesenbergia rotunda. The sequence continues at coordinate 991,992 of JAGFNQ010000440.1, forward strand.
ATGTTCCTGGCTTCCTAGCATGCAATGCACCAATTACAGTACCATAAGTTGATTTGCATCAAGCACATTTAACTATGCTAGAAAATACGGAAGAAGTATCACCCTACATAATGTAAGTGCACTATATTAATTTATAATTGTCATACGTAATAGAGATGATTTTCTATCTAACATAAATTTATATATGAACACTTTTACAGTGAACATAAAATCTTATTAAAGTCAATGTTTCCCAAAAAAGAAAAAGATGAAAGGTGGATTCAAGATGCTCACAACAAGAGGTTCATTGACTGGTTTCATACAAAGGTGATGTGGTTGTGAAAATATTTTAAAATACATAAAAGATGCTCACATAAACCTTCCTCAACTTAATGTTTCCATGTCAGGTGGTTACTGAAATTGACAGTTGCAATGGTGGAATAACATCAACATTGACATGGCTAGCCCATGGACCACGTGTGCAAGTCGTTAAGTATAATAGTTCTGTGATAAATGACAATTTATACCAAACAAAGGCGCGAGATGATGAGAGAGTTTGCCAAAACAGTGGAGTTTCAGTAGTTGCCAACACCATGCTTGTCTGTAGCAGCAAAGATAAGAATCCCTTACTGGCTGATGTGTCTTTCTATGGAGTGATTGAATAAATATGAGAATTAAATTATCATCAATTTCACATCCCTCTTTTCAAGTGCTCGTGGGTTGCAAATGACAAAGGAATAATCAACAATGATGAATGCGGCTTCAACTTGGTTAATTTGAACAAACGTGGGCATAGGAATGATGAATTTGTGTTTGCAAGTCAAGTTAGTCAAGTTTTTTATATTGATGACCAGTTAAAAAAAGGGTGGCCAATTGTTCTCCTTGTTCCAAATAGATGTGATGAGGGAGAGGAAGTTGATTGGAGTTGTAATTCTGAGTCTCGACCAATTGATGATGTTAATACTCATTGTATTCCTATCCATGAAAGATATTTTAGATTAGAAAATGAGGGTGTATGGGTCATGAATAAAAAAAATGATGTCCTGCACTTTTATGTCATGTTTATGTGATGAACAAGAAAGGATGCTTTATGCAGTTTTAAAAATTACGTTATGCAATTTTATGTCTTGTATGCTTATGTTCTTATTATTATATTTGTTTATGTTATTGTTATTATAAATGGCATGTTTATGTTACCTTTATTATTTTCATTTATGTCATTATGTAGATTTAAAAATTATGTTATGCTATGTCGTTCTATTCATGTTATTATATTTTTTGTATTATTATTGTTATTGACATGCTTATGTTACTTTTATTGTAATTATATATATCATTTTGCAGATTTTAATATTGGTTTCATTTTTGTTCTTATGTAGGTAAAACATGATGGGTTGTAAAAAAAAAAGAAAATAAGATAGCAGTTGAGGAGTTACACGGAGTAGCTAATGTAGATCAACATGAAGTAACTGATGTAGATGGAGTTACTGATGTGATCGAACATATTGATGTGAAGAAGAACAAGCGAGGTCCTACATTGATGTGTATGTTCAGTGCAGCTGCAAGATGGGGGACAATGGTGAAGATTGTTGGAACTTGGATGGCTAAAGAGGGGGGGGGGGTGAATGTAACCAGACACAAAACTTCTTTCGCTTTTAGGATTTCTGCACTTGAATGCTAGCAGCAACAACGGAAGCAAGAACAAAACAGAGTATAAATGCAGAAATGGAAAGTAAACTACAAACGCTAACAAGGGTCGTTTACAAGGTTCGGGGATAACTTGCCCCTACTCCTTGGCGTGCTCTTAAGGTGGGTGATCCCTTGATCGTCGGCAGATCAATCCCTAGAAAATCCGGATAAAATGCAACCTCCTTCTCAGTGGAGTAACCTCTCTACAATATTTCAAGATGAATGAAGTATTAAGTACAGGAAACACAAGAAGAAGCCTTATTGAACTCTTAGAACCGCAAGAACACAAGCAAACTTCTCACCGAGCTCCACTCAGCACAAATCTCACGCAAGAACTCCCTTCTTCGTGTCTTCTTGCTGATAGACTCGCCAAGCTTCTTATTTCTTCTTCCCAAGTGCTTAAGTATCACTAGGTTGCTCAAGATTCACAGTTGAGTAATCGCACAAGTGTAGAGCAAGAGCTTTTTCGATGTGGAGAACAAGAACTCTAGCACTTCATCAAAAACAACTCTGATCATCTCTTCCCCGCTACACAGCTTAACCAGCTTCCATCACCAGGTCACACGCTCCTCTACAGCAGCTCCCAGCTGCTCACCTGCAGCAGCCAGCTACCCCTGACCTACTCTGGACTCACTGAAACCCCTCCAGTCGAGCCCCAGGTCATCAGCTTCTCAGCTGTTGTAGCTCGTGCCAGAGAATGTTTCAACCTGCGGAAGCAAACGGACAAACCTGCTGTAGCGAAATACCCAGTTTGACTCTCCATGGATGGTCCCTGAGTCACCTGCACACTTAGCAGCTCATTAGGGCAGCAAATCAACAGAAGATCAAACATCAGAGGGCTCAGAACAAGTATCAGTAGTGTATCAGTAGGAATCAGAGTACGATCAGAGCGTCTGACAGCGCATTTGAATTAAAGTGATCGGTCACCAGACCGATCCAGGGCTCGTGGATCGGTCATCGGACCGATCCACAGCTTTGCTGGGATTCCCAGCTTTCGCAGCCACAAGGGCCTGATCGGCCCCCAGACCGATCAGGGTGTCCTCCGATCGATCAAGCTCCAGCCTGATCGATTATAAGGAGGAGTCCGCGACACTTGATCGTTCACCAGAACGATCTAAACAGTGTTCCAGATCGGTCACCAGACCGATCAGGAGCCTATCAGTAGAGTTCTCCAAACTCACTGTATGCTCCCTAATCGGTCACCAGACCGATCAGGTGGCTCTCCGACCGATCAGGCTCCAGCCTGATTGGTCATAAGGAGGAGTCCGTGTCACTTGATCGTTCACCAGAACGATCTGAACAGTATCTCTGATCGGTCACTAGACCGATCAGGAGCCAAGCAGTAAGGTTCCCAAAACTCACTGTATGCTCCCTGATCGATCACCAGACCGATCAGGAGCCAACCAGTAAGTGAACTGTATGCTCCCTGATCGGTCACCAGACCGATCATGAGTCGATCAGTAGCCTAACAAGGTCACTGTGTGCTCCCTGATCCGTCACCAGACTGATCAGTCATCACTGGATCGGTGACCAGACCGATCCACATGGGAACATCGTGTCAACTTTCCTGATCGGTCACCAGATCGATCCAGGCAAGGTCAAAACCACTCCAAGTCATGAGAACAAGCCTCCAACCCTTCTCTGACTCATTCATAGTCCCCCGGACCAAGACACCGTGCCCAACTCCACCCACCGAGACTTCAGTCAACCTGACTTCACTCACCAGGACCTGGCTTCACTCACCAGGACCCGGCTTCACTCACTAGGACCCAGCTTCACTCACTGGGATTTCAGTCAACCTAGCTTCACTCACTAGGACCTGCCTTCACTCACCGGGATTTCCAATCAACCTGGCTTCACTCACCAGGACCCGGCTTCACTCACCGGGATTTCCAATCACCTAACCCTCCGAGTTAGGAATTTTCACACCTAGCCCTCCAAGCTAGGACTTTTCACACCTAGCCCTCCAAGCTATGACTTTTCCACACCTAGCCCTCCAAGCTAGGACTTTTCCACACCTAGCCCTCCAGGCTAGGACCTGACCCTCCAAGCCAAGGTTTCATCTAACCTAGCCCTCCAGACTAGGACCTGGCTTCACTCACTAGGATTTCCATCATCTACCTCCCAAAGCTAGGACCTGGCTTCACTCACCAAGATTTCATGCCTAGTCCCCGACCAAGACTTAATCCAAATCATCTAATCAACCTAAACTAAAATCGGTGTCAATACCAAAACAACAATCAGGGTCAGACTGCATCAACAAAGATTGATTATGATAACATGGGGCGGCCATTATACAATACAAATGGAAAGACATTACAATTTTACATTGGCTCTGTTGCTAGATCCATGGTGCCAATCAACATAAAGTCATGACCTACTCTTCCAAAAAACATAAAATAAAAATTGTGGGAAGAGATCTCGGTAAGATATTCTTATTATTTTTTATTCCTATAGAACTACTCTATTAACAGTACCAACTAATATTTTGTGTTATAGAATGTGTTCTAATTAACACCACAAAGTGAGGCTGATGTGATGAGTTCAGTAGGTTAGAAGTGGCGAGATTTCAAAAACAAATTCACTAGTACGTTTGTTTGGCTATATAAAGACAATCTTGAAAAATTAAGTTCTCCACCAAGTATGTATCATATCCCAAAAGCTGTTTGGAAAGAATTTATGGATGAGAGACTTCATCTATCATGGGAGGTACTTAATGACATTGTCGTGTTTTTTAATAATTATTAATTTTCATATTTAACTCAAGAATATAATGATGTAGATTACACACAAAAAGCAAAACGAAAGAATGATGCATTATAAATATCATCACAGACTATCTCGCAAGGGTTACATGGGCTTGGAGGCTGAACTAGTAAAGCTGTGAAGCATTTTATTTGTAATTTTAGCAAGTACTTCTTGATATTACACTAATCAATTTTGGAATTATAGAGGGAGAAACTTTGTAAAATCATGGTAGATTGGGATCAACTGGATACTATACAAAGTGAAAAATCAACCTTAGTAAAGTTTATATTGAAATCTCAATCGACTACAATAGACTAACAAACAATTGATGAACCCCTGAGCACATCGACTTTGAGGTTTGAGGGGTTTATGATGATTTGCGATATATCAGTCGACTATTGGAGTGAACAATTGACTGATGGCTTGACACTGTTGTAGTGATCAGAAATTTTTTTAATTGATTCGGAAACTTAACTACTGATGTAGCAGTCGACTAATAGAGTATTAGTATTCCAATTGATTGTTGTGGTCAATGCCGAGCTAGAAGAGTCATCATTTTGCCTGTGCAACGTTTGAATTTTAGAAGAACAAATGATTGATAGGAGCTAGTAGTCGATTGTTGGACGGTTTCAATTATTTATTTATATTCTTTCATTTTAACTTTATCTTTATATTTTTCTTGTAAGAACTGATCTTATAATAAGTTTTCTTTTGCCTTTGAAGGTCTCCGATAAGGAGAAGTATAGTGGTGCTACCACTTGGACTCTAGGTCATGGAGTAAAATTAGAGTTGAGAACCAAGTAAAATAGATGTATGTCTTATGCTTGTTTATTTTATATGTGTTATTTATATTTTTTAGATATGTATTAACCTTTTAGACGAGCAAAAAAATGACGAACAAAAACGAAGTGAATCGTTATTCGCCCTGCTCTAGCGACGTCGTCGATCCTAACAAATTGTAAGGCTGTGTTTGATTAGGGGTAATGTTATTTAATTTGTAATGTAATCCAGATTATATGTTTTTTGCCTTGTGATTCAGATTATAATAATTTTACTAGTTTTTATAATGCAAATTACATTATATTAGAGTTTTAAAATTATATCAAACAAAGTAATCAATCTTGTAATGTAATCTTGATTACATTACAAGACTAATTACACCTTACCAAACGTAGCCTAAAAGTATTTCATTTGAATAATAATAAATTTAATTTTAACAAAATTTATCTATCTAATGAAACACTCTAAAAAGAAAATTATAAATTATAGCTTTAAGAAGAATTTTAATATTAGTAATAAATAACATATGTTTGATTAAAAAAAAAGATAGTCTGTATTTTTTTATTAATTTTCAACATCTTTTTAAAATATATATTTCTTACTATATTTATAGTAATTAAGATTACACATTTTATTTTTAGAATGTATCAAAATGTTAATGATAAATATTTTTATTTTTTTAAAGCATAACTTCCATTGTTATTATTTTTATATATATGTAATACTTGGTATATTAAAATATTTTATTTTATTAAAAATTAACAGTAGGAATATTGCTTTAAATTGATTATAAAATTACTATTTTAATTATAAATTGTGAGAAATATAAATGCATGCTTACTATGATTGAAAATGAAAGAAGGGTATAGATTGTATTATAAATAAAATATATTTATTTTAAATCTAAACAAATAGATATCTCTTAAAAATATTCTTTCTGACCAGCACATGAAAATGATAAGTTTCTTTGGTCAATATTTTTTATTTGAATTTCCATAAATCATTTGAAAGATTTCATAACACCTCTATAAAAGTCAACGAAGAAGTGAGGAAAGACATATCACTTAACAAGCATTACACATAAGAAGACTAGAGTGAAGGGATGGCGTGGACAAAAGGAGTGATCCTTTGTGTGCTCTTCAATGTGATCATTTGCTCGTGCTATATTATCGCAACAGGTTGAATCATATATAGTTAATTCAATAGAAAGATTTATCATTTTACCATGCATGCTTTGGTAGGAGATATTCTTACTTAAATTTGACTCTCATATGTAAATTTTGGTTCTAACAAAATCTCTTTACTTTTCTTATTTTTAAAGAGTCGAGAGATTTTGGAGGATATCGTAATGTGGTAAGTTACTTCGATTTTCAATTAACGTGTATTTTTGGCAAAGGTTATTGTAATATTTTTTAATTGAATAAGTGTTAATTAATTTGTGCATTTTATAGGCAAGAACATGGTGCATAGCAAGCCCCATTGCAAGTACAGATGCATTACAAAGGGACATCGATAGGTTATGCAATGGCATTGTTGATTGTAGCTCGATTCAACCAGGGGGCTCATGCTACAATCCCAACACAGTGGTGGATCATGCCTCTGTTGCCTTGAACCTCAACTATAAGAACCATCAATCTCAACACAATTTTGTACCGGTGATGGATTTCAAACGGTGAATGATCCATGTGAGTTGATTTTGATTAATTAAGATATATATATCCATAATAATTTTTTTTAATGATTTTATTCTTCAAATAGGGTTCATCTCTTATTAGATAATTCTTAACTAGCTGCTCATTTATTTGTTTTCATATTTGGCATGCAGCTCATGGATCTTGCGTTTTTCCATAAAGGATCGAAGAAGGCTAGCTGTTAATTAACTAAAGGGGGACTCATCGTCAATAAATATGTCTCTCACCTTCTTTTTAAACATGTGATCTGCCATTTTTGGCAAGGTTAATAAAAGATGTCCCTTTTATGAATATTCAACAAAAGAATTTGTGTAAAATGTGAAAAATTTCAGTTGATGTCGCTTTAAAATTGATTTCTTTTTTAAAAAATAACACGAAATAAAATTTATTTACAAATTAAATCTATTCTTTTAAAAATTATAAAAAAAATTCAATTCTTTTATATTTTCTTATATTTTTAATAATTTTAAAAAATATTTATTAAATGTAAACTAACCGAGTCTAATATTAATTATTTGTCTATCTATTATGATAAAATATCATAAATTCTTTTTATTGGTAGTTTTTATTAGTAGTATCAAGTGAAATAGTAATCTAGATAGTTCCTTTAGGGTGATCGTCTACTGCTGAAAGGGAGATAAATCACGAGGGATTTCGCTCAGTGCATGCAATTAAAGAAAGGGTTAAGACAACCAGTAAAATATTCCGTATCTATTGGGAATCGACCTCGAGCCTATTAATAGTTATACCAATATTATTTAAACTTACTATACCAGCTCGCGGGGACAATGAAAAGCAAGCTCTCCCTAGATTTTACACACAAAGCTCTCGAAAATTTCAAAATTGATTATTATTCTCTTTAACGAATACGGTTGATTAACCCCGTATATTAATCAAACCAATGACCATTAATTAATTTCATGTAAACCCTTTTATAAATTGACTTTATCTTTGATGCGGTCGTCTGCTCCATACATTAAACTTCTCTTGATCATTTTGCACAAGTCACTACAATATAAAAGAGAATAATTATTTAATAAATTTTTTTATCAACCTGCCCAAGAACATATGCTGCTCCCGACCGAGATTCTGTCCCGGTCGGGAAACTGAATAGGCCCCGAGTAAGTTGGTTAGACTGAGTGGCATGCTGAGTTCTCTCAGTCGGGGATGAGGTGGACACTTCATGAGGGAGTATATCCCTTGCTAATTAAGATATTAGGTGGCAATTCATTATTAAGACCATAGTTAATATTTTTAATAGTGTCAGCGGTGTATTCATGTCACGCCCCCGAGACCAGAGGAGTCGTTGGTCCAATATAAAATCGGCCAGTATCTCCCATGTCCGGTGGACCATTTACATACATCACACACAATATAATATTGGCCTCAGGCCTTAAAACAAGAAATAAGATAGGAAAATAAATACAATCTCAACACATAATCCAACCTTACTCACCTGAGCTGCCCCCTGGGCAGGTGAGCAGAAAAACAATACAAAATAAGTCCAATGGAGGACTCAAAAATACAATACCACACGAATGAATCACAATACAAATCTGCAATATGCTATAAAAGGAAAATAAAATCTGCGGAAGCACCCATCAATGGAGTCGTAGGGACCTGAGACTGGCAACTGAGCTCCTCCGGCCACCAATCAACCTGAAGACAGAAATATGGTGAACGGTGGTGAGTCCAAATAACTTAGTGGATACCAAAACAGATATGCATAATAAGCTATAATAACAGTAAGAATCACGCTGATACAGTCTCGGGTATAGAGGATAATGCATAACTGAACTATAAAAGTAAGTACATACCAGACCCCATCTATCCTATGGGTAGGTGTAATCAATCCCCTATATAACCTCAAGAATAATACACAATCCAAAATGTGTACGTCTCCTATAGGTGCATGTCAAACAAATGCAGCCATAAAATGTAGCATGCACAAATAAATGTGCAAATGCATCATATGCACATGATACAAAGTCATGTTTTGTACGCACCCCGTCCACCACTACACTGGCAGTCGAGTGAATAGACAAGTCAACTACTCGCGGCTATGCATAGAAGCCAAGCAATCGTGGCATACAATGTTTGCATCCCAACACTCGTGGCTATGCAAGCATGACGCCCAACACCTATGGCGATGCAAATATGAAGCTCAACACCTGTGACTATGCAAGTATGATACCTAACACCTATGGCAATGCATGTATTTAGCCCAACACCTGTGGCTATGCAAATATGATGCCGAGCACCTGTGGCGAATGCAAATATGAAGCCCAACACATGTGGCTATGCAAGTATGACGCCTAGCACTTGTGGTGATGCATGTATGTACCCCATCACCGATGGCTATGCAAATATGACTCCCAGAACCTGTGGCGAATGCAAATATGAAGCCCAGTACCAGTGGCTATGCAAGTATGATGCCTAGCACCTGTGGCGATGCATGTATGTAGCCCAACACTTGTGGCTATGCAAATATGACGCCCAACACCTGTGGCGATGCATGTATGTAGCCCATCACTTGTGGTGATGCATGTATATAGCCCAACACCTGTGGCTATGCAAATATGATGCCCAGCACCTGTGGCGATGCATGTATGTAGCCCAGCACATGTGGCTATTCAAATATGACGCCTAGCAATAAACAGTAAAATATTCCGTATCTATTGAGAATCGACCTCGAGCCTATTAATAGTTACACCAATATTATATAAACTAACTATACCAGCTCGGGGACAATGAAAAGCAAGCTCTCTCTAAATTTTACACACAAAGCTCTGAAAAATTTCAAAATTGATTAACCAATCAAACCAAGTGACCATTAAATTAATTTCACGTAGAGCTCTTTTATAAATTGACTTCTTTCATTGATGCGGTCATCTGCTCCATCCATTAAACTACTCTTAGTCATTTTGCACAAGTCGCAACAATGTAAAAGAAAATAATTATTTAATAAGAATTTTTTTGATAGAGTTAAATTAAATTTATATTATTCGATTAGATATTTTCCTTATTAATCTGTTAATTGATAGTTTTATTATAAATCTGTTAATTAATAGTTTCTTTATTAATTTTTTATTTGACTAAGCATTCTAAGGCCTCTATAAATTGAATGTCTTATGGACAAGTTATTCAATCAAGAAAGTTATTTTCTTACCTCTTCTCTTCTCTCTCCTTCTCTTACTTTATTTTGGTATCAAAGCCATAACTCTTCTTAGCTTATACGCCGCTTCTTCTTATGCAACGTCTTTTTTCTTCTTCATGTGACACTTGTTATCATTGCTATTTATTTTTATTTTTTTCTTGAAAATAAAGGCTAGAAATTTTTAAAGTGTCTTGTCTCTTCCTTCTCTGTTTTTTGCTCGCCATCCTCCTTCCTCATTTCTATCACCCGCCAACACATGATGTGATAGTAGGGGAGAAGAGGAATAGCCTCCGTGGCTTTTGGCCCAAGCTACAATAACTTTTGGTTTTTTGTTGTTTTTATTTTGATGATGAATGTTCGGAGATTTCAAATTTGTCTCTAAATTGGACATACTAGTATTTAATGTTCTAAAAGGCTCCACAGAACCTTCATCGGTGGTCCTTCAGCTTTAAGAAGATGTCAAATTTATCTCCAAATTAGACATATTGGTATTCAATATCCTAAAATACTCGACAGAACCTTCATCGGTGGTCCTTCAGCTACCCGGGCTAGCAATCTCTAACCTAGAGCCCAAGCCAAACTCCCTACCTAAATAAGGGCGAGCAAAGTTTTTCATTCTAAGGATAGGGTTCACTCCAGCGCTATCCCGAGCTCAACCCTTGAGTGGTGGCCCAGCTCTTTAACGCTTGAACCCTCAACTTGTAGTTCAACCCTTCTAGCATAAGCCCCGAGCTGGGGAGTTCTCATATAAGCAACTCGGTCATGACTTGCATTCAATAAGAAGTCGCAAGACCACTCGCTACCAAAGAAATAGCAACGACTCCAGAAAACGTGGACTAAAAGGGCAGACGAACGTGTCCCACGAAGAAACGCCTATATTAAAGTCTATTTTAATGCTCCACGAAGACCCATGCCCGAGAGTGATGATGGCGAAACTCACGGAATCATGGGAACATAGTGTCCTCCGACAATCCCTATAAAAAGGTATCCACTCCGATAGGAGAGGCTGGTATGAAAACTCTATTAACTCCTAGTTCAATTCATCATTAATCCATTTCTGACTTGAGCGTCAGAGTAACTACGCAGGAACACCTCCGACCGTCCACCTATCACATTTTCTCTTTTTAGTACTCTTTAGAGGGATCACGTCAGCCACCTTAATAAGCACACCCTCTTCTCCAGGAATAGATCACCGATGAGTTGGGCACAAAGGAGCATGGACAACATCAAATTAGCACCGTCTATGGGAACTCTGAGTCTGAGTTAAGAGTTGACCAGCGATCCGCAATGATCGACACCAGACGACCCAAAGAAGAAGGAAGAAATCTCGTCACCATGATGAAGGAGGAGTTCAACCTATTAGTATTAGCCCTAGAACTAATCATGAGATGATTGTCTTGGAAACACTTTGTATCATATTCTATTTAATAAAGGTAAAGTTTGATTATTATATTTATTTCATGATTGTACCCAATAAATAAGTATAATAATATCCTTGGGTAGTAGGTTCTGATCTACATTATATCAATAAGTTGAATTTGTTGGTGCCGAAATCACCAGATCGAATTTGATTTTATAATGGAAAAGGGTTCAAAGTTAAATATGCTTTGTGATCTAAAATTTTTCACTAAGTGTGAAGGAAAATCCTAGTTTACCTAGGCAAGAAGTCCTGGTCGAGGATGTTGGGTTTCCACACGGAGATTCTGGGCCTTGTAGAGGTCTAGGGTTCAAATCCTGCCAAAGCCAACAAGAATTAAATTTATTTTTTTTAATTCGATTGGTTTTGGCCCAGCAGTAAGGTCAACGTAACGACCCTATAAGGTCAAGGTTAGTAAGAGAGGGTCGTTACAGGTTTGGTATCAGAGCAAGTTTTCGCCCTTCCGCCACACTGACATCAAGCATCAATCCTGCCTCCTACCAAGTAAGAAAGTGCATATGTTTTATTTTTATATACATGTCTTTATTTGACTGTTAGTCTTAACATATGCTATTATGTGCATGATCAGTATATGCTATATGAGTAAGATGACATGTTATGACATATGCTATATGAGTATGATGATATGAGTATGATGATAGTATGATGATATGACATATGTTATATGAGTATGATGATATGAATATGATGATATGAGTAAGGTGACATGATATGACATATGATGATATGAGTATGATAATAGTATGATGATGAGTATGATGATAGTATGATGATATGACATATGCCATATGAGTAGGATGATAGTGAAGTAACGAAATGTCCTTATCGAAGTAATGTCATTACCCTCTTTAAGATATAGAGTAAGAGAATGCCAAGAGGATGTCCTGGAAAGGCCCAAAATGAGGAGTGAGCTCCTAGAGGGCAACAGAGTCTCTTTATGATATAGAATAAGAGAATGCCAAGAGGACGTCCTAGAAAGGCCCAAAATGAGGAGCGAGCTCCTAGAGGGCAAGAGGCAACAGAGTCAGTACCACCACCAAATCTTTTAGAGGTGGTGGCTCAGTTACAAAGACAAGTAGCAGAACAGCAGAAAGTTATTGCCACCATGATGGCTAACCAGCAGGCCGCTCCTATTACCCCATCGGTGGCGAATATAGTGGCACCAGTTGTGACTGAAGACCCATCGATTACATCTGTAGTCCCGGCAAGGGGATGTAAGGTAAGAAGCATACCTCATCCAGTGACAGAAACTAAAGCCAAGGAACTTCTCAGGCATAAGCGAACCATGGGATGCTCAAGCATGGTTCAAAACTTAGGAAAGCATAGCAGAGCTACTGGACTGGCCTGAGGTAGAGATGATAAAGTATGCATCTTTTTTGCCTTACGGGAGATGCTAGAATATGGTGGGAGAGAGTCAAGGCCAAGAGAAATGTAAGCCAGATGACATGGGCCGACTTCGAGACTGAGTTCTTCGAAGAATATTTTTACATGCGAGTAACCAACAAGCATTACGATGAATTCACAGAGTTCAGACAAGGAGACTTATTCGAGGATGAAGAATTGAAGAAGTTTAGTCGGTTAGCTCGTCTATGCCCAGAGCTAGTTAGCACAGAAAAAGAGAGAGTCAGGATAATGCTCAAGATGATAAGGCCTGAGATAGCGTTAAATGTGGCCAGCGGTGTTAAGAGGCCGCAAACCTACAAAGAACTGATAAGTAGTGCTTTGATCACTGAGCACTACTTAAATAGTATAAAGGCCACCAGAAATGTTGAACGATGAAGTTCTTAACAACCTTACCTTCGGGAGAGGTCATGGCATCTACTCAGTGGCTGAGAGGTGTGCCAAATCATATTTCCAACCGAGAACTCTATGGTGATTTAGTAGTCCTTGACAAGAAGGATTATGATATCATCTTAGGGAAGGATATCTTAAGCAAGTACAGTGTCTCTATTGAATGATGCAAAAGAAGAGTAAAGTTCACATCAGAAGCAGAATTTTCGTTCGAGTTTGTCGGAGACCCAAGGAGAAAGACAAAAATGTTTCTTTCTAACCTAAAAGCTCACAAGATGTTAGATAATGGATGTTTTGGTTATTTAGCACATATAGTAGATGCAAGGCAAACAGAAGGACTGAAGAAAGAAGAAATGCGAGTAGTCTATGACTATCCGGAGGTGTTTCCTAAAGAGTTACTGGACTCCCTTCCAACCGAGAAATTGAATTTGGAATTGAGTTGGCTCCAAGTACCAACCCAATTTCAAAGGCACCTTATCGTATGGCACTAGCAGAACTGAAGGAGCTGCAAGAACAAATACAGGAGTTACTCGACAAGGGTTTCATTCGCCCTAGTCATTCACCCTGGGGAGCTCCTATATTGTTCGTCAAGAAGAAAGATGGATCTATGCGAATGTGCATAGATTATCGAGCCTTGAATAAGGTGACCATCAAGAACAGATATCCTTTGCCAAGGATAGATGATTTGTTTGATCAGATAAAAGGGGCAACGACATTTTCCAAAATAGATCTGCGGTCAGGTTATCATCAACTCAAAGTCAAGGAGGGTGATGTGCTGAGGACTACTTTCTGAACAAGATATGGACACTACAAGTTTGTTGTCATGCCTTTTGGAGTGACAAATGCCCCTACAACGTTCATGGATCTAATGAATCGAGTATGCAAGGAGTCTCTTGATAAATTCATCTTAGTCTTCATTGATAATATCCTAGTCTATTCAAAGTCTCAGGAAGAACATGACGAACAACTGAGGGTAGTGTTGAAGACGCTACAACAGCAGAAGTTATATGCCATGTTTTCAAAGTGTGAATTTTGGCTTGACCGAGTGGCTTTCCTAGGCCACATCACTTCAAAGGAAGGTATTATGGTAGACCCCGCCAATATTGAAGCAGTTAGTAATAGGGGTCGACCAAAGAATGCTAGTGAGATCAGGAGCTTTCTAGGTTTAGCAGGGTATTACAGAAGATTCGTGGAGGACATCTCCAAGATAGCTTCTCTACTAACCGCCCTTACCAGAAAAGATAAGAAGTACGAATGGACTAAAGATTGTCAGTGGAGTTTCATTGAGTTGAAGAAAAGATTGACAAGTGCATCCATTCTTACAGTTTCAGAAAGTGATAGAAGTTTTGACATATACAGTGATGCCTCAAAGTTGGGATTGGGAGTCGTACTTATGCAAGAAGGCAAGGTCATCGCTTATGCCTCCAGGCAACTCAAGGATTATGAATAGAACTACCCTACTCAGATCTGGAGTTAGCGGCAGTAGTCTTCGCTCTCAAGATGTGGAGACTTTACCTGTACGGAGTTCGGTGCAAGATTTACACAGATCACCAGAGTCTGAGATATTTCTTAACCCAGAAGGACCTAAATATGAGACAGCGAAGGTCGTTGGAGTTAGCCAAAGATTATGACTGTGAGATCCTCTACCACCCTAGTAAAGCGAATAAAGTGGAGGATGCGCTAAGTAGGAAGACTTGCGTAACTTTGATGTCCCTGTCATCACTATCACCACCATTGCAAAAAGAGATAGTAGATTATGGAGTTGAGATCATAGATGGGTAACTATCAGTATTGACACTAGAGTCAACTCTGCTTGAGGATATACAGAAAAAGCAAGATCAAGATTCTTGTAATGCCCGCCTTTTTCCCACACCTTATGGTGTGGCGAGAAAGCGGAGTTATGCTAACATACATTGTACACATATAAACTGTTGGTGCAGTTTGCACTAACGGTCAAACTCGGGTTTTGATGTATGACAAAGTGGTTAAAGTTAGGGTTGTTGGTGTTTAACCTCTTTACTAAGTGTGCAGGGTTGAAAGACTCAGGACCAGACACCAGGCTGAAGTCCAGGATGGTTGAGTCCTGGCGGGAAGTCCAGTTGGGTCCGCGGGACCTGACAACTGGCTGAAGACCAAGTTGGTTGAGACTTGGCAGGAAGACCAAGGTGGTTGAGCCTTGGCAGGAAGTCCTGGTGGGTCAAGAAGTTAAGTAAAGCTGCACAAAGGGTAAGTGAGGTAAGTCACTGGAGGAGCGAACCAGTGAGGACGCGTTCCCCGTCAAGGGAACAGTAGGCGTCGGTTCGACCTAGGGCTCCATTTCGGAGAACCAAAGTCAGAACCAAGACAGCCCAGGCTGTATAATCTAACACTTTATTTGCTGTTTTGGACTAACCCTGGATGCAGGACCGAAGGACTGTGTATCTGCAGCTCAGAGAGCCTCAAAGGAGTGAGGCAGTAGCTGAGCTGGGCGCCCCGGATGTTTCGGGCGCCCCCTAGAGTCAAACAAGTCAGCAGACCAAGAAAAGCCCCGACATCAGCGCTGTTCAGGGCGCCCCGCGCATATCGGGCGCCCCGCATGTCGGGCGCCCCGCGTGTCGCGGGCGCCCACTGTGCCACGCAGAATCAGCTGCCGAAGCTCGCCCTCGCGAAGCCAACGAGATGAGGTTTTGACCGGTCAAGGGAGGCGCCCCGAGCGCTTCGGGCGCCCCGGTCAAGGCTGATCCCGAAGATAAAGAGATCAAATGCTTGACCGAGAGGGCTGCGGATCGGGAGCCACGCAGGGGGGCGCCCCGGACGTTTCGGGCGGCCCCAGGGCTATAAATAGAGCCCTCGACCAAGGCTTGAGACAACACTTCTTCCAAAGTCTCCAAGTTCTTCTACGCTCGCGCCTTGCTCCGGAAACACTTCACTTCGAGCCGACGACGTCCTGCTGCCCCGAAAGAGTCGACCTACTCCGGACGTCGGTAAAAAGATAATTTTTTTCTATATATAGTTTATTGCATTTAATTGCTTGAAAGTGTGGGGTTGTCACACTTTCAATTCCTCTGTACTCGCTTACTCTATCGGTGCTTACCGGTAGAGAATATTAGTGGATTGCCCAACGGAAAGGTCCGAGGGACCTGGGCCTTCGAGTAGGAGTCGACGAAGGCTCCGAACGAAGTAAAACTCGTCTGTGTTAGTGTGTTTGTTTTTCGTTTCTTTCGTTTCCGCAGTGCACGCTTTTTAAAGCGCTTTGATTTTTTGAAAAACGCACGTGATTCACCCCCCCTCTCACGTGCATCGATCCTACATAAACAACCTAATGCAGCGGAATAATTTTTTTCTTCTACACATGCGTTTAACCATACAACTAATCCATGAAACATATATATACATGCCTAAATTATCATTCATGAACATGGTGACTGTAATGCCCCAAAATTTCCATTTTAAGTCCTTAAAGTCGTTGAAATTAGTTAAAAATATTTTAAAAATATTCTAGATATTTTTAGGAATTTTTAGAATATTTTTATGAAATTTTCCGAGTCCGTTCTGGATATGGGGGATTGTAACGCCCGAAAATTCTTGAAACTAATTTTAGAAATATCTTAGAATTTATTCCAAATTTATGGATATTTTTATAGAATTTTTCCGTAAACGAAAGTGGCAAAAACGGGTAAAAAGAGAAAAACGCGTAGGAGGGATTTGATCCCTGAAGCTACGCTGTGAGAGGAGGAGGGGCGGACCAAGTGGGCTAGCTTGCTTTTGTTGAAATAGATTAGCGGAAACAATAGATAAGGTAGAATTAGTTAAATTTTTTTCCATAAGTATAAAAGGGAAACTTAGGGCTTTTTCTATTCATTCTTTCCCTCACATCCTCTCTCCGCCGACTCCCTCTCTCCCTCTCGCGATTTTTTTTCTTCCTCTCGCCCTCTCTCTCGCCCAAGACAAAGGAGAAGCCAAGGGAAGGTCTCAAGAGGCCCTATTCTCTACGAGAACTCTCGTAGACGCGAGGAGAACGCCAAGGAGCAAGAAGAACGTCGAAATTCGACGTTTCCTCGGGAATTTAAGATTTTATTCGTAAGGAAAACCTAGCGCAGGAGGTAAGTACTGCTCACCTGCAGTAAGAGGCGGTTTTCCGCAAGAATTTTCCCTTAAAAGTTTTAAAAGAGATATTCACTTTTAGTTTAAGATTTTGCATGCGATCTTAGTTCATTATATGCTTATATATATTTGATAGAGTATCCTATGTGAGTTTAGGGTCTAAGAAATGTATGAAAAAAAAAGAAAAGAAAGATAATGAAGAAGAAAAGAGAAGGCCAAGGCCTTACGAAATCCCCAGAAGTCAAGACTTAGGGATTTGGGCACACAAGGTGCTCGATAAAATGCCAAGGCATTTAAAGATAAGAAAGAAAAGAGAGAAAAGCTATTTTATTTTCTAAAGGCCAGTACCCGGCGTCCAAGGGCGTCGTTAAAGAAATCCAGGTGTTCAATTCCAAGGTCTTGGCCCTGGTAGACCAAGGTCTGCTCTATTAGGATTGGCGGCTCGCTACCCCAACCTTTTAGGGAACGCGCATAAGATGGTACTTACGTCTTAAGTGGATCCAAGTGAGTTATTATTTTCAAGTATATGCTTTAGCAAAGTTTTTCTAAAGTTTAAGGAAATTTTCTAAAAGTTAAAAAAAGACTTAAAGTTAAAGAATTTCTAAAGTTTCAAGTTAAGCCAAGAAAAAGTGAGTTAAGACTTATTAATGCTTGATTATGCATGTTTTGAGTTATACATGTTTTAGTGTTTCTTTTAAGCATAAAAGTATATACATGTTTTAGTGTTTCTTTTAAGCATAAAAGTATATACATGTTTTAGTGTTTCTTTTAAGCATAAAAGTATCTCATGTGATTTCACATTGTTTAAAAAGCATGCCTGCACATTTCGAGTTTTTGTGAGCTAGATAGTACTTGCTAAGCTTTATGCTTATTAGTTGCATTTCCTCTTACTGCAGATAAAGGTAAAGACAAGCAATTCTGAAGGAAGACGACGAGGCGGTGCTGAGTGACGTGTGTATGGTGGCTGACCTTGGAGAGATCCTTGGGATGAGACAGTTTAGCTTATTTGAAATGAATGTTTAAGATTTCCAAATTCCAAGTTATTGTGTTATGGAGTTTATTAAACATTCATGCTTCGGATAGTTTTACATGCTCAATTTTGTAGAATGAAGATTCCATGTCATTTCAATTAGTATGCATACTTTTGTAAATGCACTAGGTGAGCAAGGGCATGAGTAGTTTAACATGTGGATACATTGCGTTTTAGACTTATTCTTGAGCTTATTATTATTCCCTTTTGGACTAGGTCCTAATTGTACTTAAAATGCTTGTAAATTCGGTAGAAAAGTAAGATTTACATTCTATGAAGTTCTAGAAATGTTATAGAATCTGATAAGTGGAGTTTGGATAGGTAGAAATGCTTAGGAGTTATTTGATGCATGTGCCAAGATGTTGTTAGTCCCCTTTTGAATTAAGTTTTCATTGCTTTAAATATGCTTAGAAAAGTTACATTCATATTCCATAATGCTTTAGTAATGTTATAGAGCCTTGTGTGATGAGTTTAAATGCATGACTATTAAAGTTAGAATATCATTCTTAGTTAGATTTAAAAAAAAAAAAGTAAGAAAGTTCCGCATTTTTAGTCGTGCATTAGAGTCAAGAAGTAGACAAGTAACGGTCCGTCTAAGGTAGAGAAGGCGGGTCGCTACAGTGACGATGTAACTTAGCATATTACCAGCATACATAGCATCATGATATAAACTTTCCATAACTTATCCATAAGTATCATAAGTAGCAAGTAACTTATCCATAAACATCAGGAATAGTAAGTTGTTTCTTAGGCATAACTATCATGAGTTTAGCATAAACCAAAGGAGGCATTATAAACACAAGACATGCGATAGATGTAAATAGAAGAATCCTTTGCCATGTCACCTCCACACACACACATGCTCTTGCCCCTCCTGCTGCTTCCCTTAGTAACCTCTTGCTTGATCTGCGGTACGAGGAAAATAAGACTATAAGCACATAGGCTTAGTAAGACCCTTTCCTACTCACTAAAACCATACGTCACTTAAGCATAAACATATAAATCATTTGGCATAACATAATTCTGAACATAAAACATAAGCATAGTCTTGTCATAAATTATAGGCATATGAACAACTAACATAGCATGATTCTTAACATAAACATAAACTTAAAACATACTTAGCATGACACAATTCTTAACATACATGAGTATGAAACATACTTATCATGGCATAATTCTTAATATACATGAGCATGAAACATACTTATCATGTCATAACATACTTATTCATGAACATAATTCTTAGTATGGGCATAAGCACAGTCTTAACACAAGCATAAGCATAAAACATACTTATCATGGCATAATTCTTAACATACATGAACATGAAACATACTTATCATGGCATAACATACTTATTCATGAACATAATTCTTAGTATGGGCATAAGCACAGTCTTAACATAAGCATAAGCATAAAACATACTTATCATGACATAATGCATAACATGAATGGATGCATGAGTCAAATGCATATACATAAGGATGCTTAATTTAAAATCATACTTTTAAATACATAAACATAATCATAACATCATTGGGGTTCCCGGCTTATACCACATACATACATCATAAGCACGCATCCCTAAGTAAATACGAGGTAGCGAGCCCCGACCTACTAGGGTAGGAACAGCTACGGTAGTTCCAAAAACCGGGGCGTTCTTAAGGTGCCCATCCCTGTTGGACAGCTGCGGTAGTCCCAGAACCGTGGACAGCTTCGGTTGTCCAGAACCAAGGCGTTCTTAAGGTGCCCATCCCTTGGACCCTTAATCGGTCCGGTACAAGCCCATTCATAAAGTAAAATAACTATGCATGCTTCATCATTCATACTTGACATTGTTAGTAATATGAGAGAAGTGTCCTAAGGTAATCGCCTTATGATTGTAACCATTTACTTTAATAAATGAATATTCACTATTTGAGTATATATGTTCGTGTATTTGATTGAGATCTTAAACTCATTTACTGAATGTCCGCAATACAATTCACAGCATGAGAGAATTTGTGATGAATTTACAACTAGTGATTATCTCTACATGTGCAATTGTGAAGTATTGAAATTGTCCCTAGTCGATGAATTGATAAATACAGACACTATCAAGTCTGTGGAGACTAGCATGGGTTATTCTCTAATCAGCTGATTCTCACTGGCTGGTGACATTGGGATGTCCGGAGATAAACACGAATGCTAGTTAAGGGAACTAGTTCATTGGAGTGACTAGCTGTAAAACTTCATATGGTAATCTACATATAGACATGTCAGTGAAGTTCTTACTGCAGCTTAAGTGCGATGTTCCTTTGACTTGCGGTGTTCAAGTCATCTTGGCCATGGAGACTTATACTTTAACATCTTAAGCAAGCATCTCCAAGGAGGTGTGGACCCAGGATGGTTGGGTATAAGCCGAAGTGCTCGAAGATGTTTGAACAGCCTACAAAGGATTCACCACTCATTGCGAGGGGATGTATACCCAAGGCCTATCGTTGGATTGTTACTCAATGCCTCTGGCCAGAGCATGACATGTTCAGAGTATGAGTCTCTGAAATACATGAGAGTAATTAGAATCCATTGGACGAGAAAGACATTACTTGGGCTAGGTGTGACATAGTCAGCCTAGTGGGGACTGACACACATAGACCGTGTCTTGAACCATGTGGGTATAAGATGGTGAAGGGAATGAGGCACGATTCATTAGAGCTGCTGAAGGGTTTCAGAATTATATCTAAGGGCAACCGTTGATCATTCGATTAATTGGGGATCATGATGTACTACTAGGTGCCACTCATGATCGTTCTATAATTGGTTGATTATAGATGGCCAACATAAATCGAAAGCCTATTTAGTCACACGCACTACGAGTAATCCGAGGGATTTAAAACGAGTTGAAAATTGGATTTTCTGATCAAGAGAGATAAGTCGAATCTGAATTTATCAGAGACGCATCGGAAGCTTAAAATGACTAAGTCTTTTGAAGACTTAATGGACGAATTAAATGAGTTTAATTCGTGAGGAATAGGCTTTGGTTTGGCCGGCCAAAGAGGGTCCCCACCCTCTTTGGTTTGGCCGGCCACAATAAAAAGGGGAGAATCAAGTTTTTGGTTCAAGTTATAAAATAAACCAAGCGTGGTTTATTTTATAAAATTATGGATAATATAAATTTTATAAACTAAGATTTTGGTTTATTATTTTCATGGAAAATAAAATAAACTTGAATGATTTATTTTATTTTATAAAATCAATTATGAATTGATTTTTTCATGATAAGAAAAATTTATATAATAAATTATTCCATAATAAAAGGGGAGACATGATTATTTTTATTACAAATTAAGTTATAATAAAAACTTGGCATAACGGAATAATTCATAGAAAAATTTATAAGATAAATTTCTTATGAAAAATTTATTCCGTTAAAAAGGAGACTTGGCGATAAAGAGGCTACTATATAAAGGTGCATAGGCAAGACATAGAAATTAATTCAAGTAATCAAGGATTCTTGCCTAGCCTCTTTTCCTCTCCTTCTCTCCCTCTCCCTCCTCTAGTTGGCGCCGGCCCTAGAGGGCTCCCTTAGGGTCGCCGTGAGCCACCTCCACCAAGAAGGTGCCGAAGAAGAAGAAGCGGGTTGCGACTCCTTCCTTCCTCCCGGAATCTTGATTCCGTTTTTCGTTTGGTGGTTAGTTTCCATCTCTCTCTCTTGATATTCTTATCGTGCCTTTGGAGAATCTAGTAGTTCTTGTCGGCACGAAACTCGTGGCTTTGCGAACTCATCACGAAGAGAACTCGGCGTGGACGCGAATAGAGACGGAGCTTCCAAGGGACGCTATGGTTGGATCTCGTCCCTTCAAGTTACGCGAGGTATCAAGTAAATTAATCTACTTTCTACAAAATTTTAATTTATGATCATGTCTCCACAACATAAGGTTGCATGCTAGATACGTGGTTAAAATAATTTGAGAAATTATTTATGCTAAACCTTCCACTGCACGTAATTAAATTTTAAAATTACGAACCCGTAATCATGTCAACATGCACCCGGTCCCAACAGACATATCTTAAGACATAAACATAATCTTGTTACATGAAGCATGACATAAACATGCTTGGCATTTCATCATTCATACTTATTTCATAATATCGTTATGCCTTCATCATTCATACTTATCATTCATACTTATGGCATAACATCATCTTCATCCATCTTCTTTTATTCATAAGAACATGACATACTTACATAATCATGCCTCTAGGCATAAACATTATCTTGGTTCATAAGCTTGCATGACCATGGTACAATAGATAAACGTGCATTTCATACATGATACATTTCATCTAGCATACATAATCCTAGTATCCATCATAGAGCATGCATGGGTAAGCTACATATAAACATGATGCATACTACTTAGGTTCATGGCATTCATCATAAAACATGTATAGACCTTCATACACATACATCTATTACAAGCATTTAACCTTCTACATGCATCATTCTATTTATCATAACATACCCCTACATCAATTACATATGTTCATGGTAAATATTCATGAGTAAAGCATAATATAGAACCTAACATACAAGGTCATGTTACATAACACATAAGCTAAGATTTTAGTAATATAAAGATCCTTACATCGTGCTTAACTATGTACTAATATCATGGTAACTTATAAACGTGCATCCTTGAAACCTTAATCCAATCCAAGCCCTAGATAAGGGACTTGGCCGAAACCCTAAAGGACCATGGGTCCATGGAGAAATTCACATAGGTCATGATTAACATCCAATACACTACCTATTATGCCATAGACAACCATTTGAGCCCTTGATTGGATTTAACCCTAAGTCCTAGGCCCAAACCATGTGTTGGCCGAAACCCTAGAAGGGTAATAAGCCCATAGGAAAATTCTTATAAATCACCATTATTACCCATAAGATATCATAGGAAACATACTAATCATGTTTGAAAGGTTGGAGTTTACACCTAGCCATTTAACCTTGATGTGGCCGAAACCCTAGGGGTTTTAGGGTGCTACAAAAACTTCCAAAATCATACTTTTATGCTTAACTTATCATGAATAAATATTAGGAAACATAATAGGGGTTTTCAATATGATTTAACCTCAAAATCTTGCTTGGCCGAAACCCTCACAAGCCCTAACCATGGATTTCTCAACATAGCATGCCAATAAGAACTTGGATCATGAAAAACAACTTGGAAGCTATCATACCACAGGCGAGGGGGTCTTACCTTCCCTTATCTTGGATATAATCCTTGAATAGAAAAAATAGAAAGAACCTTCTTGACTCTAAACTTCTCCTTAGTCCTTGTAGCCTAGTAGAGAGCCTTGAGTCTTCAAGATGGAGTCCTTGGTGAAATTTTTCCTAAAGGGAGAACCCTTGTGGATTTCGGCTAGAGTAAGAAGAAAGGAGAAAAGGAATGACTTTGGTGGAAGAAGAGAAGGGAAAATGTAACTCCCATGCCACTTCTCTCATTGCCTTTATACCACATTAAGGAGGGCAAGTGAAGAGTAATGGTGTCTCTTCCCTTGATGACTCTTCATTTTCCCTAAGCCTTAACCAAAATCCACTTCGTCCTCTACTAGCACTCCCTTGCTAGGTGAATTGGTTAGTACATGCATGATGGTATACTAGGTCCAAGGTTCAATCCTTGGTGCATGCACTTTATTTTTATTTTATTTTTATTTTTATTTTTTCTTATTTCCGAAAATTCCCCTAAAATTCACCCATGATCATGCTAATATTCCTAATTAAAACCCATTTATATTTATATTAAATTCTACCTAAAATCCACTAATAACCATGGTACTAGAAAAGCCCATATAAGGCCCATTAGTATGTAGCTTCTCAATTTAAAAGGGAAAATCATGGATGACTAGGCTAAAATTCGTACTAGTATCTCTAGTTTCCTCAAACACTATGTAGACATGATCAATATTTTAAATAAAATATTGAGGAAATTTTTCGGGTCGTTACAATCCCCCATACCTCGTGAAAGTTCGTCCTCGAACTTACAATAGCTCCGGGTACTTGCGTCTCATCTCGTCCTCGCGTTCCCAGGTAGCTTCCTCGAACTGTTGACTTTGCCATAGAACCTTGACTAAGGGTACCTCCTTGTTCCTTAGCTTCTTGACTTCCCGATCCAATATCTGGATGGGTTAGCTTTCATAACTTAGGTCCTCCTGAACTTGTACTGTCTGTGGCTCGATCACTTAATCCATATTTGGAATACACTGCTTAAGCATTGACACATGGAACACGTTATGAATAGCTGACATCTCCTGAGGCAGCTCCAGTTTATATGCCACCTTGCCAACTCTTTTCAGGATCAGGTACGGTCCCACATATCGCGGACTCAGTTTTGCTCTCTTCCCAAATCTCGTCACCCCTTTCATAGGAGCCACTTTGAGGAACACTAAATCTCCAACAGTAAATTCCAATGGTCTACGCCGGACATCTGCATAATTCTTCTGCCGGCTCTGAGCAACTTCTATCCGTTGTCGAATGTTCTGTATAGCTCGAGTGGTGTTGTCGATGACATCTGTTGTGAGCCCCATCTCCTTCTTTTCACCACCTTCGTACCAATAGATCGGAGATCTACATCTCCTCCCATACAAAGCTTCATAAGGTGCCATTCCAATAGTAGCTTGGTAGCTATTATTGTAAGCGAATTCCGCTAAACATAGATATCGGCACCAGCTCCCTTTGAAATCCAAGGCACAAGCTCGCAACATGTCCTCCATCACTTGATTCACTCGTTCAGTTTGCCCGTCAGTCTGAGGATGAAAAGCTGTACTGAATCGTAATTTAGTGCCGAGGGACTTCTGGACACACTCCCAAAAATGTGAAGTAAAGCGACTATCCCTATCTGAGATGATGGACTTGGGAACTCCATGAAGTCTGATTATCTCCTTAACATATAATTGAGCCAGTTGCTCAATCGAATAAGTCATCTTGATTGCTAGGAAGTGAGCAGACTTCGTCAACCTGTCCACAATCACCCATACCGCATCATATCCATTTGTAGTTATGGGAAGTCCTGAAATAAAATCCATAGAGATATCTTCCCATTTCCATTCCGGAAACCGAAGTGGCTGCGGAACTCCTCCGGGTCGCTGGTGCTCTACCTTCACCCGTTGGCAGGTCAGGCAAGTGCCAACATGCTGAGCCACATCTCTCTTCATACCGGACCACCAGAATTTCTCTTTCAGATCTTGATACATCTTGGTGGATCCCGGATGCATCGAATAAGGGGTTTCGTGAGCTTCTACTAATATCGCTCACCACAGCTTCGGATCATTAGGAATACATAGACGATCCCTAAGATAGAGTACTCCCCCGTTGGCGATATGAAAACCATCACCCCTTCCTTCTAGGACCTCCTGTTTGATTCTCTGAAAGCTCAGATCACCATCTTGTTTGTCCAATATGTCCTCGAACAACGTCGGTGATAATGTCATGGTAGAAAGCCATCCGGAGATGATCTCGACCCCAGACTTCATAATTTCCCTTTCGAGTGGTCGGGGTAATCTAGATATGGACATTAAGATGACACTTGACTTCCGGCTGAGTGCATCGGCCACTTTGTTTGCCTTTCCTGGATGGTAGAAGATCTCACAGTTGTAGTCCTTTTGTTGGGACCGGGTGCATGTCGACAAGGATACGAGTTCGTAAAATTTTAAATTTTTTACGTGCAGCAGAAGAATTTGCATAAAATAATTTCCTAAATTATTTTAACTTCATATCTAGCATGCAATCTTATGGTGTGTTGACATAATCATAAAATAAAACTTTGCGGAAAAGAAAACTAATTTACTTTTATACCTCGCGTAACTCGAAGAAAGGGACGAGATCCAACCGTAGCGTCCCTTGGAAGCTTCGCCTCTATTCGCGTCCACGCCGAGTTCTCTTTGGGATGACTTCGCAAAGTCATGAGTATTGTGCTGATGAGAACTACTAGATTCTCTATAGGCACAACAAAGAAGATCAAGAGAGGAATTAGGAAACTAACCAACAAGAAGCGGAATCCAAATTCCGGGAAGAGAGGAGTCGCTATCCGCTTCTTCTTCTTCTTATTCGGGTTCTCTTTCTTCTTGAAGCTCACGGCAACCTTTGGTTGGGTAGAGATTGCGCCGGCCCTAAGCCTCCAAGTGAGCGCCGGCCCTAAGACTCCAAGAGTGGGCGCCGGCCCTAAGGGAAGAGAAGGGAAGGAGAGAAAAGAATAGAAGAGAGAGAGGGAGAGCTCTATTTCGATTATCAAAATCTTAGGAATCCAAGGCTTGCCTATGGTTCCTTATATAGTTGCTTCTCCCTTGCCAAGTCTCCTCTTAACCGAATTAACGGAATTAACGGAATTAGTTATCATAAGAAATTTATCCTATAAATTCTCTTATGAATTATTCCGTTTAAACCAAGTTTTATTATAACTAACTTTATAATAAAACTAATTAGTTATCATAAGAAATTTATCCTATAAATTCTCCTATGAATTTTATTATAACTAACTTTATAATAAAACTAATTAATTATCATAAGAAATTTATCCTATAAATTCTCTTATGAATTATTCCGTTTAAATCAAGTTTTATTATAACTAACTTTATAATAAAACTAATTAGTTATCATAAGAAATTTATACTATAAATTCTCTTATGAATTTTATTATAAGTAATTTTATAATAAAACTAATTAATTATCATAAGAAATTTATCCTATAAATTCTCTTATGAATTATTCTGTTTAAACCAAGTTTTATTATAACTAACTTTATAATAAAACTAATTAATCTCTCCTTTTATTATGGAATAAATTTTATATGAAATTTATAATCTTTCTTATTATGGAAAAATCAATTCATAATTGATTTTATAAAATTAAAATAAACCAATTCATGGATTATTTTAACTTCCATAAAAAGAATAAATTTCTATAAATTTATTTATATAAATTTCTTTATACAAATTTATTTATCCATAATTTATAAAATAAATCGCGCTAGATTTACTTTATTAATTAAACCAAAATTAATTGGTTTTCTCCCCAATAAGTGGCCGGCCAACCAAGGAGGGTTGGCACCCTCTTTGGCCGGCCCAAACCGAGCCGAACCAACGCGAATTAAACTCATTTAATTCGCCCAAAAAGCCTTCAAAAGACTTAGCCATTTTTAGCTTCCATTGTGTCTCTGATTAACTCAGATTCGACTTATTTCTCTTGATCAGAAAATCCAATTTTCAACTCGTTTTAAATCCCTCGGATTACTCGTAGTGCGTGTGACTAAATAGGCTTTCGATTTATGTTGGCCGTCTATAATCAACAAATTATAGAACGATCATGAGTGGCACCTAGTAGTACATCATGATCCCCAATTAATCGAAAGATCAACGGTTTGACCTCAGAAGAAATTATTCTGAAACCCTTCAGCAGCTCTAATGAATCGTGCCCCATTCCCTTCACCATCTTATACCCACTTGGTTCAGGACACGGTCTATTTGTGTCAGTCCTCACTAGGCTGACTATGTCACACCTAGCCCAAGTAATGTCATTCTCATCCTTTGGATTTCTAATTACTCTCATGTATTTTAGAGACTCGCACTCTAAACATGATATACTATTGTAACGCCCCAAAATTCCCATTTTTAGTTTTTAAAGTCCTTAGAATTATTTAGAAATGGTTTAGAAATATTCTAGATATTTTTAGGAATTTTTAGAGTATTTTTATGGAATTTTCCGAGTCCGTTTGGTATTTTTGGAAAAAGAAAAAGAAAAAGGAAAAAAAGGCCAAAAATGGAAAAAACTAATTAAGGGCAGCCGGAGATCGAACCTGCGACCACCACGAGACCAAGGGAGCGCGCGGCCAGCTGGGCTAGGTATCAAGCACAGAAAAGGAAAGAAAGACAAATATTTAAGCTGTGGTTAAGTTAATCCGCCCCTTAAGTATAAATAGCTAATTAAAGAGAGAAGTTTTATTTTCTCTCAAACCCTCTCCCTCTCCCAAGTTGCGCCGACTCTCTCTCTCTCTCTCCTCTCTTGGGCGACACCAACACCAAGCCAAGAGAGCCGTCCGAGACCCTTCTCCAAGAGATAATCCTATATTCGGGATCCCCGCGACGAAAGGAACGCGTAGACGTGAAGAATTCTCCGAGATCTCAAGTTTCTTCCGAGTTCTAGACGTCAATCTTGGTTGTAAGTCCAAGATATCAAGGTAAGTACTGCTCACCTGCAGTAAGAGGCGGTTTTTCCACGAGAATTTCCTTTAAAAGTTTTTAGAAGAGATATTTCCTTTTTGTTTGAGTTTTTGCATGTGATCTTAGTTCATTATATGCTTATATATGTTGATTAATACCCTATGTGAGTTTAGGGTCCAAGAAAAGCTATGAGAAAAGAAAAGAAAAGATAAAGATAAGAAAAGAAAAGGCCAAGGCCTTAAGAAATCCCCAAAAGTCAAGACTTAGGGATTTTAGCACGCAAGGTGCTCCAGAAAATGCCAAGGCATTTACAGATAAGAAAGAAAAGAAAGAAAAGCTATTTTATTTTATAAGGCCAGTACCCGGCGTCCAAGGGCGTCGTTAAAGAAATCCAGGTGTCCAATTCCAAGGTCTTGGCCCTGGTAGACCAAGGTCTGCTCTATTAGGATTGGTGGCTCGCTACCCCAACCTTTTAGGGAACGCGCATCAGATGGTACTTACGTCTTCAGTGGATCCAAGTGATTATTATTTTCAAGTATATGCTTTAGCAAAGTTTCGAAAGTTTAAGAAAGTTTTCAAAAAGTTAAAGAATAGCTAAAGTTTCAAGTTGAGCCAAGAAAAGTAGATTGAGATTATTTATTGCTTGAGTATGCATGTTTTGAGTTACACATGTTCTTAGTTTCCTTTCAAGCATATTAGTATCTCATATGATTTTCAGTTTGATCTAGAAGCATGTTTGCACATTTCGAGTTTTTGTGAGCTAGATAGTACTTACTAAGCTTTTTGCTTACTAGTTGCATTTCCTCTTATTGCAGATAAAGGTAAAGGCAAGCAATTCTGAAGGAAGGCGACGAGGCGGTGCTGAGCAAAGTGTGTGTGGTGGCTGATTATGGAGAGATCTTTGAGACGAGACTATTTAGTTATTTGAATTGCAATGTTTAAGTTTATTCAAATTTCAAGTTCTTGCTTATGGAGATTATAGAGTATTTGAGTTTTGGATAGTTTTACATGCTCAATTGCTTAGAGTAAAGATTCCATGTCATTTCATTTAGCTTATATACTTTTATGATTGCATTGGATAAGTAGAAAAGTGAGTAGTTAGAAATATTGATACTTTGTTAGAGAAAAAGGTGTTTGTGCCAAGATAGTATCAATTTCCCTTTCGAATCAAGTTTTATTGCTTAAGTATGTCTAGAAGAGTTGCTTTCTCATTCCATAATGCCTTAGTGATGTTATAGAACTTTGTATGATGAGTTTAAATGGTTAGAAGTCAAGATTGGTACAAACTCTATTGTTAAAGTTTATATAAACTTGTTTAGTTTATTTTCGTCCATAAAAGTCCTAAATTCAAGTTTATGGATTCGTTTGATTGGCTAAATTGTTTAGGAAACTGATATAGAGTATAGAAATGATGTCGTAATTTGATATGGCTCGAAATTGAAGGAATGGTGGACTTGGAAAGCAACTGCCGAAAACCTGTAAAACTGCTCATAGGCGTATCAGTCGACTGCCACGTCATCAGTCGACTGGTACGGGCAGTTTGTGAAGGGTAAGGCTGTTTTCAACAGGTATTAGCTATGGGATTTGAGAAGAAAGTATGGCATGGTATTATTATACATGATTGCTTAAGTTAGAATTTAAAAGTTTAAAAAAAAAAAAAAACAAGATTTCCGCAATTTTCTTTAGTCATGTATAAAAGTTGAGAAGTAGAGAAAAGTAACGATCCGTCTAAAGACAGTAAGAAGGCGGGTCGCTACAGTTGGTATCAGAGCAGGTCCCATTCTCCAGCATCACACACACATCAGCATCAACCTTGCCGTCTTCAAGTAAGAAAGCTTTAAGTTTCAGTTTTTCTATTGCTCCTTTATTTAATTGCAGTATAGAGAAATGCTTAAGTACTACTCACATGTGCATAGAACAAGGAAGCATGTTTAATCCCTTAGTATCACGGAATCATGTTTAATCCCTAGAATGGATATCAGATTTCTAAGTAAGAAGACCAGTTTATATCTAGAGATGTAGTAGTGATTTCTTGTTTCTTTATGCATTATTAGATGGCAAGAAGAGGCCGAGCTCCTAATGCTAATAACAGAACTCCAGTTCCAGATAACAGTGAGCCTGGCACAGAACAGCCAAACCTGATGGCAGTCATTGCTCAAATGCAAGCTCAGATTACAGAACAACAGAAGACCATCGCCACACTGATGGCGAATCAGCACCCAGTGCCCCCTACACCACCCACAGCAGGAGTGGGAACTCCAGTGGTGCTGAAGTTCCACCAGTCACCCAGGAGACCCCTGCCGTGAACCGAAGACAAGAAGCATACCTCGTCCAGTGGCAGAGGCTGAAACCCGAAAGCTTCTCAGGCACGACTGAGCCCTGGGATGCCCAGGCTTGGTTCAAGACTTTAGAGAGCACAATGGAGCTTCTTGACTGGCCAGAGGTTGAGAAGGTCAAATGTGCCTCCTTCTGCCTAACTGGAGATGCTCGTATGTGGTGGGAGCGAGTCAAGAGTAAGAAGATAGTCAACCAGATGAGCTGGGCAGATTTTGAGCACGAGTTCTATGAGGAATTCTTCCACATGAAGGTTACCACAAGCACTTCGAGGACTTCATGGAATTCAGACAGGGTAGCCTACCAGTGGGAGAAGCAGTTGCAAAGTTCAACAGACTAGCTCGCCTCTGCCCAGAGCTAGTCAGCACAGAGAAGGAGCGAGTCAGACTGATGCTTCGCATGCTGAACCCGGAGATAGCACTCAACGTGAACAGCGGGATGCACCGACCCCAGACCAGCGAGGAGTTAGTCAGTAGTGCTCTAATCTCAGAGCACTACCTGAATAACATCAAGGCACAGCAAGCACAGCAGAAGCCAGTCCTGACTGAGAACAAGACAATAGGAGGACAGAAGCCTCAGCCAAATAACCAGAACTGGAAGAATAAGAACCACAAAAGGAAGCAGTGGCCTGGCAGCCAAAAAGGAAACTCAGAGAACAAGCAAGCTAGGTATCCACCTTGTCCTAAGTGTGGGAGGACCCATCCAGGAGCGTGCCTTTTGGGTGCAACTGGATGCTACTCATGTGGACAAGAGGGACACAGATCCAGAGACTGCCCAAACAAGTTTAAGGTACTTCCTCAGCAGTCCGTACAGCATGGAGGCAAGCCTCAGTTACACTACATGCCTACTATACTGGAGGGACCTCAGATCAGTCAGAGAGGGTTGAAGCAGCACCAGTTCCAACCAATGCCAGAGTCTTTTCCCTCACGAAGGAAGAAGCTGCCAGCGCCTCCACGGTCGTAACAGGTCAAATAGTTATTTTACAGCATTTAGCTACTACACTGTTTGACACTGGGGCGACCCATTCTTTCGTATCAGTACCTTTTGCTAGTAAGTTACAGGTGCCTACAGAGAGTTGGGAATCCAGATTCCTGACAACTCTCCCTTCAGGGGAAATCATGGAGTCCACCCAGAGGCTCCGGGCTGTGCCAATCAAGATTTCAGACCGAGAGCTATATGTCGATCTGATAGTTCTTGCGATGCAGGACTTCGACATCATACTGGGCATGGATTTCCTCAGTAAGTACAGCGCTTCAGTGGACTGCCGTAGAAGGAAGGTGGTTTTCAGCCCAGAGGGAGAACCACCATTCGAATTTCAGGGAGCCCCAAGGAGGAAGACTCAGAAATTTCTCTCAGCCTTGGCAGCCCACCAGATGCTAGAGCAAGGGTGTGCTGGTTTTCTTGCACACATAGTGGACTCAGAAGCAAAGAAAGAACTCAAGCAGGAGGATGTACGGGTAGTCTGCGAATATCCAGAAGTGTTCCCAGAAGAATTGCCTGGACTACCTCCCAATAGAGAAGTGGAATTCGAGATCGAGCTAGTGCCTGGTACCGGTCCGGTCTCGAAGGCCCCATATCGTATGTCTCCAGCAGAGTTGAAGGAATTACAAGAGCAACTCCAGGAGCTACTAGACAAGGGCTTCATTCGCCCGAGTCACTCACCCTGGGGAGCTCCTG
Organism: Boesenbergia rotunda; assembly: GCA_024364735.1. Taxonomy (NCBI): domain Eukaryota; kingdom Viridiplantae; phylum Streptophyta; class Magnoliopsida; order Zingiberales; family Zingiberaceae; genus Boesenbergia; species Boesenbergia rotunda. The sequence goes on from JAGFNQ010000440.1 coordinate 1,024,592, forward strand.
TACTTTTCGTGAAGAAGAAGGATGGGTCTATGCGTCTGTGCATAGACTACAGAGCTCTGAACAAGGTAACCATCAAGAACAAGTACCCCCTTCCTAGAATAGATGATTTATTTGATCAGCTCAAAGGGGCTACAGTGTTCTCGAAGATAGATCTACGTTCTGGGTATCATCAGCTAAAGGTTAAAGAAAGTGACATCCCCAGGACGGCCTTCAGAACAAGATACGGCCACTACGAATTTGTAGTGATGCCTTTTGGAGTAACCAATGCTCCAGTAGTCTTCATGGAGCTGATGAACCACATCTTTCGGGAGTATCTCGATAAATTCGTCATTGTGTTTATTGATGATATTCTCATATATTCACAGACTCCAGAGGACCATGCTACACACTTGAGGATAGTGCTGCAGATCCTTCAGCAGAAGAAGCTCTATGCAAAATTCTCAAAGTGTGAGTTTTGGCTAAATCAGGTGACCTTTCTAGGTCACATTGTATCCAAAGAAGGCATTCAAGTTGATCCAGCCA